>JABCPU010000025.1:0-365025 GCA_016800925.1 Suillus spraguei
TATGGATCTGCCCGCTCCCGGACGCTTCCAGTCGTTGCTCTCTTCGTTCCCTGCTCTCACCATCACGATGTATGGCTCCCATTTCAACTTTCTAGAAGACAGGACGTGCGTGCCACATAACATATGCGTGATAACGCACCATTTGACGGGGCAATGACAAAAGTTTCATTTAGTTGTTCGCCTGGGAAGATAATTTTTTGTATACTGTGTGAGGGCGAAACGTGGGCCGTCACCAAAGCACCACCAGCATTGAAATCACGTACTTCCTCGCTGTCGGACAGCGAGAGACTGACAAGCCGTCAGTATGGCTCGCTTAATGCCCAACCCTGATGGCACTCTTGTTCCGTCCCACTCTCAGAGTATGTGTTCTTGTCTTTTAGTTTGCTTACCTGTGCTGATGATGCTCTGGCTGTGTCCTACAAGAATTTTCAGGTTCGCTACAGAAATCAGCGCCGATGCCACAGGCGGACTAGGAATCATGACATTGGAAAGATTGGAAGCAAGCTTACATGGACGCATGTTGGCAGACGCTTGTTCAAGTTGGCCTGGCGCTTCTTGTCACATGCACATGTCACATGAGCAATGGTCCACTAGCTTTAGCACCGACGCGGACGTTCTATCAAGGTGCATTCATAATAGGTCAGTATCTCTATGGAAATGAGCGTGAGGCAACTCAATGCATTAATGGTGACATTTGAACTACGGGTAAACAGGTGAATTGTAAATTCCTGCCACCTGGTATTGGCATGTTTTAAAGCAAACCATCTCTTGTCATACTTTATCGGGGAGCCTAATCCTCACACTCATGATGATTCGGATTGCAACCATCTCGTCATCGCTTTTTCGAGGGGACGTTTCATACGTGGCTAATACCAAGGTGCCCGACATTGCCATCATTGAATTCGCTAACTCATATATAATGGGCCACTGAGTATGATATTGCTTTCCAGTCAGCCATGTTCCCCGCTCCATTTTTAACACTTCTCCTAGTCTTGTCAATCACGGGATCCCCCGTTAAGGCTGCCAATTCCCCTACCTCCGTCCCCATTACCAGAAAACTAAATTTCTCCAATGGTACTTATAGCCTCGTGGCGCACGATAGAGCTCGTTTGCAGGCCCTTAGGGGTCGCAGCAAGCACGGACAACGTCTCATGGACGTTTACCTGTCAAACGATTATGATGTCTACACCATATCAGTCAACATTGGCAACCCCCCCACAAGCTGTGAGTTCAATATTGAAAAAAAACATGCGACTGCTAATGCATCATTGAAGACAACTTGATTCTCGATAGCGGTAGCGCGAACACATGGGTTGGTGCCTCTACTCCGTACCAGGAAAGCACCACCAGCGTCCGCACTAACCAACCTGTAGCGGTCGCCTACGGTAATGGCTTCTTCGGGGGTATGACATACAATATAACATCATAAGTTGAAAATACCTACGATTATCTATAGGAATGGTGTTCATCGACACCGTCTCTGTCGGTCCTGGGCTTACCGTCATCGGGCAGCGGATCGGTGTTGCTGATCGTTCAGAGGGCTTCGATGGTTTTGACGGTGTCCTTGGCATCGGGCCTGTTGCCTTGACACTCGACACGCTGACTCTAACGCCGGCAGTGCCGATCCCGACTGTCACTGACAACCTGGTTAACCAAAATATCATTCCTGCGAACATTATAGGTATCTTTTTCCTGCCCTACGCCGGTTCTCCGGAAGAAACCCCTGGACTACTCACCTTTGGTGGAACTAACTTTGCCTTGCACATCAATAACATTACATACACGTAAGCTACCTCAGTTCCTAGATCAATCCAGACTGATAGCAATTGTCTTGTTTCAGTCCTATCACCAACCGCGCGCCTGCATCGGACTATTGGGGTATTAGTCAGGGAATCACATACGGCCCCACATTCAGCGCCAACACACTGATCTTACCATTCACCCCTGGTATTATCGATTCTGGCAACATCCTTATTTCGATTGCCACCCGTGTGTATCCACTAGAATGCAGCGAGTAATGATGGTCTAATTGGCGTTCGATAGAAGCCTTTCAGCGGTACCAGGATGCAACCGGCGGTCAATACGATCCTGCGACTGAACTTCTCGTTATTTCCGACGATCAGTACGGTGCCCTGGGGAACCTGTATTTCCATATTGGCGGCGTACGTCAATTTTGTTAGCACTCACACCCCTTGTTCACCGTTTTGCACAGGAAATCTTCACTTTTACTCCTAACGCCCAAATCTGGCCTCGTGCTCTCAACACCAGGCTCAATGGTGGTGTGGCGGGTTCCATATATCTCGTTGTTCGCGACATTGGCAACCAAATTGGCCAAGGGGACTATGACTTTGTTATTGGCTACGTATTCATGCAGCGCTTCTACACCGCGTTTGATGCCCCCAACTCCTGCGTCGGTTTTTCCGTAACCGAATTCACTGAGGCCACTACCAACTAATATGGAATTACCAAAGCATATACATTTGAAGGTGTATGTACTATTTACTCTTCTTAAATAGGCTCTGGAAGTTTTATCCATTGGTTGTATGATTAGCTCATAGCAATACAAGGATACCCCTTCGGTCGGCTTTCTTTCTATACATACAAAGGATGAAACGCCGCCAGAGCTCGATCACATTTCTGTCTACCGCATCATGCTGTTGTTTTGTTTCGTGTCATCGCGGCTCTTCTTTACCTTCCCTGAGTGCTTATTCTTTTGTTTTTATGATTCTTTGTACACTACTACTACGACGACGACATATAATTTTAATATTATCAAAGTTATACAGAATATTAGACTTGGACATATTCAAATAATATACAACAGATGAGAAAGATACCAGAGTGCGAAGCGAAAAGAGCTGCCAGGACAGCCTACAGTGTCATATTGATATATCCAAACTGGCTTATTAGCCAAAAAAACCCCATACATCATTCAGTTTGGCCATTCACTGTCCAGGTTGATGTATCCTTGGTGAATCCCAGGTATACATCATTCCCAGCATATTTTCGCATTTTTGGCCACCTACACCTCCCCACAATATTCTCATTTCATAGCTCCGCATTTTGGGCCACCTGCTGGGAATTTCCCCACAACACCAAAAACATCGCCCACTTTGGGAATCTCCACAATATCAATTGTTCCCACACCCAACCTTACTGCAGCTTCACCACTACACCACAATAAGTTTCACCCTTATCTAAGTAGTAGTTTGGTATAAATATATATAATATAGTATAATAGACCACTTTATTTATTTATTTGTATATCTCCTCCTCCAGGGGTCATTCAAAGTAGGTTAGGCTTGTGTACTTTTGCCCCTTTAATAGAGAAGTGTTTTATGATATTCAGACCATGTTTAAGAAAGAAATTCCCATCTGTATTGACCCCCTGAAGTGTCCTACATCAATAGATATAGTATATATATAGGAAAATATAAAATATGTTAATCTCTAGGTACTGTATACTGGATCTGTTATGACCATGCAAAACCGGAGATTAGTAAGAAGTCCTGGTCTTACATGGGGTTGTACTGGAGGGTTGTAAAGTCAAAGGGGCTTGGCCTCAGCTCGTACGCTGTGCCCCTTACCCGAGTATGTGCCCTTAATTTCGGATGAAGTCCAAGGGAGAGTTCTGGTGAAATCCGGATGGAGGGTCTAGACGAACTCTAAGGCAGGATAGCTCGACAGAGCTCCAATGGACTTCCGGATGAGCACAGGAATGTGCCGGAACTATTTCCGGAAGGTAGGGAGTAATGGTAACACTACTGGAACAAGCTCCAAGTAGAACAGATGAAAGATGGACCACTGGACAAAGTCCAGGGCAGGATAGGAGCAGAGCTCCAGAGGGAAAGATGATCCATAGATGTCAGAGGATAGGGTAGGATGGATCCGGAGGATTAGGGGTCCGAAGGTCCAGAGCTCGGAGGAGCGGAGGAGCGGAGGAGCAGATGATCGGATGAGCATAGCTCTATGGATCTTAGAGGAAGTGTTGGCTACTAGAGAGGAGTAGGTCCGGATATGGTGTAGAGATAGTATAGACTATTCCGGACAAGGTCTGGAATAGAAACAGACAGTATAAGACTACCAAAGGTAGAGTCGGAGGTGAAACAGATGATAGATGGAGATGGATGAAGTCTGAAAAGATTATAGGACATAGGATCAAAGCTTCGGCCTAGGGAGTAATCCCATAGGCCTGAGTCAGAAGCTTACAAGGGCCGGAGCCCAAGTGCAAGAATGGAAACGGAGTTATATAGACATGATAACAGGATACAGAGTAATCAAAGGAATATACAGAAGTAGGAACAATGAATCAGACTGAGGTCTGCAGGAGTTGTACTACAAGTTTATATACTGTACATAGGTAGCATGCCAGAAGGCAAGTAAGGATAGTCTGAGGCTATGTTTGAGGCATTGCAGAACACAAGGCTATGAACTCGGAAGTAAGACTTTGTACGAAATATCTTATCAAGACAGAAGTCAAGATAACCAAAAGCCAGAGGTGCAGAGATAACCAAAAGCTGGACACAGGTATTAACCTAAAAGGAGTAACGCGCAGGTGCACAGGAATAGTTTCGGATATGAGCATGGATCGGATATGGACATGGATCGGATATGAACACGGATCAGATGGGTGGATCAGATCAGATGGATGGACTGAGTCGGATATGGATATGGATTAAATATGGATGGATATTGATTGGAGTGGATGGGTGGATTGGATATGTGAGCTGGATTGGATGGGTGGACTAGGATGTATGGATTGGGTGTCCAGATGTCCATGGATCAGACCTGAATGTATAGTATATGACAGGATCTCAGACCCCATCTCCACTATCATCTCCTGTCCTAACTTCTGTATCTCCAGACCTATGGACCTCCGCAGCTAGCCTGCTATTAGTACACTCATCCTAGTTCACTCTGAATACAGTCTGACCCACTACTATGTCCAAACTTCCCTTCCTCTGACATTCTGGACACATCCTCACCACACAGGTAAACCTATGGGTATTGAAGGTCAGACTCATACCCATACCCATACACCCAAGGGTACCAATGGGTATGGGTCTCATGACAGGTAGTAGTGGGTAGTGGCAGGTAGCAGCAGGTATGTGGTAGGTATGTGGGTACTTGACAGGTGTGACATTAGAATATGCTATATGTAGTGGTTGTTGGGAGCGAGGCAGAAGAGGCTGAGGTGGTGGAGATACTAGGAGCGGTGGTTGCAGTAGTTGGGTCAGGGTCTGCGCCTGTGACAATGCACAGTACTTTCTCTCTGCGAAGTTTTCCAGTGATGTGAAGTTTCCATAGCTGGAAATTCTCTGGGCCTGTAAGGACTGGGGTTGTGAGGGTATTGCTGGTGGAGGATATCATGTCTGAGAGGTGCGACCTTGTGAGTCGTTTCTGCTAGGTTGCTGGCTAGTTGGTGTAACCAGGGCTCATAACCTGACAAAACTAAGTAAAAGTGGCATATACCGCACTCAGCTGCTATCCAAAGGAAGGATGAGAGAATGACTTTTATTCACCTAAGTAAAAGCAGCATATACTGTGCTACTGCATAGTCAGATATAAAGTAAATATTAATGACAGTAAGTGCATACCTCAGCCACTATCCAAAGGAAGGATGAGAGAACCACTGAGGGAAAATTACATGACAAGGGTCCATTATATGATAGGAATGAGCTTGCTAAGACACCATGAGGCTCACTTGAGAAATCCCTAACCTCTCCACTATTATGTGTGCACCTGAGCGCCTCCAAGGCATGCTTAAGCATGTGATTAAGCATGATGAAGCATGACAAAATGCAATGAAGTGCGATGAAGTGTGATGAAGCATGACAAAGCGCAATGAAGTGCAATGAAGTGCAATGAAGTGCAATGAAGCGCAATGAAGTGCAATGAAGCACAATGAAGTGCGGTTAAATGCGAAAGGCATGAGAAAGGTGCGGGAAAGGCACAGTTTGGTGCACGCTTCACCAAAGGTGCAAACTCATATGGTTCTGTCATATTCCACAAGCTCAACTATCTCACTTGCTGTTAAGACTGTACTCAAGGGTAGAGAGATCCGAAGGGCTTTGGCCTCAGTTCGTGCACTGTGCCCCTTTCTCGAGTAATGCCCCTTATTTCAGGGAGGAGTTATTCGTCCAAAGACCTGGAAGGAGTTGCGTGATGGATCCGGGTGTCCGAAGGTATCGGATATGATACGTCCGAAGGTTATTCAGAACGTAAGGAGAGGACAGAGATTAAGGCTAGTTTCAGAATGAGTTCCTAACTAGAAACTAACGGAGGTAGACTATCCGAAGATAGAGTCGGAGATATAGACTATAGGAATCAATCCTAAGTCTCAGAAGGTGACTTAAAGCGGAAAGTGGCTTAAGTCCGGAGGAAACAGAATGAGTAGAATCTAAGATGATATTCGAACTAAGGTTCTACGGAGATCTACAAGTGGTTTATATACTGTAAGTATCTAAGACGGATAATCAGCAAGTCCGGGACCAAGGGCTATGTACGAAGTGTAACAGAAGTCTATTAGTTAATGCACAGCGGATCAGTAAGCATGAATCAGAAATGAACACAGGAAACGGATCAGTAACACAGGACGGAAATATAAACAGCCGGAGTACCGGAAGCAGGAGGAATGACGAAAGGAGATAGACGCAGATATACACAAGGGAGTTAAGGTGCGAGAAGTGAGTACATTCGGATGGGTGGTCCGGACAGGATCTGTGGACCGGACGGATATGGAAACGATCGGATATGGTCGGATATGGTCGGATCTGAGATTAGAAGTATGGTATATGACACTTGCCTCTTGTACACCACTCACAACAATTCTCTGCAAGCTCCCAGCAACATTATCAGCTGTGCCAGCTATCACCAGTGTGTTCAGCCAGCATGCAATGAATGGAATTAGAATGCCTGATGCTAGAGGGTTGTTGACAGGGAAATCACCTAGATATTGGGTAGAACAGGCTTGGTAACTTGATAGAGGTATGATGTCTTGAGGTATGGAGGTGTAGGAGGTGTAAGTGAGGTCTGGGGTCAATATCTGAAGTACAGGGGGGATGTAAGGACTCCATGTTCTCTGCACCAGCCCAAGGCTTCAGATCAAACTCTAATACTCAGACCTTTAAACATGTTCCAGACCATCCACATGACCTAGTGATGTGAACAGTGTGACACTTTGCATCTGAAAGTCACACAGATGCATTCCTTCTTCCCTTTTCATTTCTTCACTGCCATCATCAACACATATGCTCCTGGTCCCTATCCCTTACAACAACTTCGTCATCTCTGTCAACCTTCAGTCCCTTTCTCTCATTAATGTCACCCTACTCTCAATTCGCCATTCTCAAAACTAATATTCGACCCTTGTTATTCTGCCAAAACCATACTCATTATATTGCCACTCATTCAAATTTTTGTACTCTTGTTCCTCTCCATTCTACTCTACCCTGTTGAGCGTGATGCCACTCTCTTCTGCCTCCACTTTCACCTAATCATTCGGCTCATCCATCACCAAGGACCCTTACCATTTCACAGTATAACTAGTGCATGTACATTCCTTACTTGACAGCAAATTCTATCCTAGATCCCCCACTCAAAAAGCACCTTAGAAAGTCCTTAGAGTGTCTTGTCTGCTAACCTTCCTCAAAAATATAGTCCTGTTTGTGTCCTAACTATGTCGACCCATCCCTCATCACTATCGCCTCTTACCTCTCTTATCTCTGTCTCTCATTCTGTTATCTTTTCCCCTTTGAACCACCGCAAACCTTACAAGACAGAAGTCTCATCTTCCCACAAAATGGTGGCCACACAGCAATCCAGTTCATCCCAAACACAACACTGAGACCACACCATGCAACCTCATTTTAGTTAATTCCAAATTAAGGTTACCCCTAGGTTAAAATTACAAGTTACATGAACAAGTACTACTCCACACTGGTTAACGTGTGGAGAGATCTCTACTTATAAATGTATAAGCACTATATAACATTGGATCATGAATCCAGCACTTAAAGAGCTTCTTGGTATATCAGCCAGTCGCGGGAGAATGGTGATTGAATGTGAACTCTGCTCTCACGCACCTCCAGGTTACTACCAGTATGTACTCATCGATGGCTGGTACCACCCCTGATCAGTACTCAACAAGCTGGTGGAACACTGGGAGTCCCTTTGCATCCTCCACCATTTTCACCATTTCATAGTTGGCGAAGTTCTCGTTATGTAGCAACAAATATCAAGCCAGAGTCCTATTGATATTACAAACAACGACACTGTACAGCTTTCCGAACGTTTCCATGACCTGTTGAACAAGACCTTACGCACTATCTTTGACTGCAAGCCAAGCAGGCCTGTTAGAAATGTCCTTCCACCACCTGCCCATCAAACGATTAAATCATATCTACGGTAAATGGCTTCTCAGCTTTTACCTGGCAACGTTAGGCCTACTCTCAAACACCTCAGCATAGCCAACTCCGCAAAACGCAGTACCATATGGCAAGTGCGCTAAATCAGCGAGCGTAACAGACTAAATATCCAGCAGCTGCCGTTAGTTCGCAGCCAGACCAGAGGACAAGAAACGAAGCGCACATCACCAGCAAGATATTTCTGTTTACTGAGTATCACATCATATGCATCCAACTTGGGCAGGACACTGGCCAACAGCTCGTCCACACGCTCCTCGTTTGGTTGCAGACCACTGCGCCTGCATAAATCGTTTAAGCCGCACCAGGCAGAAAAAGAGGACCGCTCACGGCTTGAACACTTTTTCAGCGACAATAAGCCCAACAAAGGCGGTGAAGTTGAACGCCTCGATCGAAGCTGCTTGTTCAAACAGGGCCTCGGCCTTGGGGTCGGTTGGAATCAAGGGAGTGCCCTGGTTAGGGTATTTCTTGCTGAGGTATCTTGCGATCGCGCGGGACTCGTATAGAATGAACCCGTCGTCGTCCTTTGAGGGCGCAAATCAGTGAGTGACATGAATCTGGTCACGAGTTGACTCACGATGTACGGGACCTGTCCGAATGGCTGATTCGCCAGAAAGGCCGGGGCCTTTTGTTCGCCTTTGGCCAGGTCGACTGAGATCATCTCATATGGTATATTCTTCTCTTTGAAGACGAGACCGACAAAGCGCGTCCATGAGGAAGAGGGCTTACCATACAACTTGATCATTTACTGGGAATGAGGATGATATACGAGTTGAAGGTATTTGAATGAGTTTCGATGAACGCATAATCCTTTATATTTACCGTCTGCCACGTCAATGACGAAGAGAAGCGCGGGGATCACTAAGCACTACCGGAAATTGGACGCTTCTAGAGGACCTAGAAGTTTGAAGTCGATGAGGTGGCTAGTACGTACGCGTGACTGAGTCTGACTAATTGCTGAAGCTTCAAGAACCAGCCATACTGGTACTATACCATAGCGCCCAAAGGCCACAGAGATATCAGGCTTTTGGCATCCGAAGGGTGAGTACTATTCACTTGTCGATCTACGTGCTTCCACAGGTGACAAGAAGCTTGAAAGGCGTACGCTTACTCCCAGAATCAGATGATTACCACCCTTCAAGCTTCAGCTTCGATACTAATCCATGTGTGGCATAAAAAAAGCTCTACAGGGATCTAGAGTGTCAGAATAACTTTGAAACATGTATTCCGTGACCGTCGTCAATGTTAATGGACATTGGACGGCATCAGTATTTGCGGGCAGCGGTCGATGAACAGCTACCTAGCTATTTTGACGACTGGGCGCTGACAGTTTGTAATTCTGACGGTCAGAACTTCAAGTAGAGGAGAAGAAGTGCTATGTGGCAGTCGCTGGCAAGCCGAGAAACTGCAATTGATCTCACGCGCTCATCTACAACTTTTTATTCAATTATATACAAAATCTGCAAGCCTCTCCAACCCATCATCCGACTGCGGAAAGATATGAGAGAACATCCACCACCCATGCGTCAAATCCGTGTATTCCGCTAGCTCAGCTATCCCACCTGCCTCTTGTATACTACTCACGATTCTCCGCGAGCTCTCAGCGGCATTATCAGCTGTGCCGGTCATCACCAATGTGTTTGGCCAGCTTGCAGTGAATGGAATTAGGGTGCCTGACGCCAGAGGGTCGTTGGCAGGGAAATCGCCTAGATATTGGGAAGAACAGGCTTGGTAACTTGATAGAGGTATGATGTCTTGAGGTATGGACTCCGTGTAGGAGGCGTAAGTGAGGTCTGCGTCTGGGGAGAAGAGTACGACGCGTCCCGGCATTGGGAGAGTGGATTGCGAGATGATATATGTGAGGACAAGAGCTGGATGATGGTGAGATACGAATACGAGAAGAACTTGACAAATCATTACGCACCCAGGTTTCCGCCTGCGCTATCACCTGTAATGGTGATATTCTCAGCATCAAAGCCTTTTGAGATAAGGTGGTGGTATGCAGAGAACAGATCTTGCAATGCCGCTGGAAAGAGGTTCTCGGGGACCGTCGCGAGTCTATATGAAGGGGCTGCGATGATGGGTGTACTAGATCCTTCCGCGCCAGATTTCTTCCCAAGTGCACGAAGCATGCGAGAGAAGAATGATATAAACTTCGCTTCTGTTGGATGTCCAGAGACGTTGCCGCCTCCGTGCACGTGAAGTATGACCTTGATGCCGTTCTTCGCATCAGCAAAGGACTCGGAAGGCGCGTCGGTACAAAAGAAGACGGGAACCTGACCCGGTTGGATCGAGGTTGAGTGAATGGATGCAGAGATCTGAGAGGAAGGCGGAGCTAATTCACAAGAGATATGAATTCCTTCTGGGATTCCTTGGTTGGGCACTTGTGAGCGCTCAGCAAGGGATTGGGCCTGGCCGAACGTAGGCTTGAAAGCACCGATTGTGGTGCGGATACCATGAAGAGCTGCTGCTTGCGCAGGTGTCCAAGTGGGTCGAGTCAATGGTGAAGACATTTCTGAGATTGTATTTCTGATCCATCATTCGTGCGTACCCATTTATGTGGTGTCCGATACACTGCCTATTAGGCACAAGACCCCAAACCAGTCCCTAAATACAACCTAGCGTAATTCCGACTTGTTTTTAGCATCGAGCCCGACAAAAAGCTCGGAGAAATAGAATGTGGTTGGTGGCTATTAGAGTTAAGGCTCTTTACAGTCCACCGCTGACTGGAATCTGGCCTGCTACTGATGGGCGCTGCTATCGTCGACGATTCTCAAAGGATGACTGGGAAATCAATTCAACACGGCGTTACGGAAGGATGATTGGTGTCATCTGAAGATCTGATGGGCTATGTACGCGTGAATAGTAAGTGTGCCAAATCGGCGAGCGTAACAGACTAAATATTATTAGTTCATACCCACAGCCATACTTACGTTCCAATCGTTGGCTCGTTAGTCATCATACATTGGTCAGAATCAGTCAGGATTCAGGAACGCGCAGCCACTTCGTCCTGCCTATGTAGATCTGGCGATTAGCAAGCTTTGATCCGCGATGTACTCTGACCCTAAGCAGTCACCCAACACTAGTCGTCAAACTGGCCAGCTATACTGAATTCCCCTCACCAATAACCGTCACCTACCGCTTATGTTTGTGAGTTTACCAGCACCACATTCACGGACACGCAATTACCCTAAATGTGCCACTGCTAGGAAACTAGTGCTTTCCTCTAACTTCAATAAAGGCGATACCCGCACCAAAGTTACGTACGAGCTTTCGCACAGTATTGGGAACGTGTGTATCCTTTGTGATCAGGTTACTCAGCACCTATCAATATCGTCATTGATGCGCTAGGCCGTAGGTATAAATGACCATGCGTTCGTCCAAGTTCATCATTCAAACACCTTCAACTTGTATCTCATTCGCTCTGATCTCACAAAATGGTCAAGTTATACGGCTCTCCCACGTCCACGTGCACACGCCTCGTCGCTCTCATCTGCAAGGAAAAGAACATCCCATATGAGTTGATCAAAGTCGACCTGGCCAAAGGTGAACAAAAGCACGCGGCCTTCACAGCAAATCAGCCTTTCGGACAAGTCCCATACATCGTGAGTCAACTCGTGACGAGATTCATGTCATTCACTGATATCCGCCCTCAAAGGATGACGACGGGTTCATTCTATACGAGTCCCGCGCAATCGCAAGATACCTCATCAAGAAATACCCTAACCAGGGCGCTCCCCTGATTCCCACAGAGCCTAAGGCTGAGGCCCTGTTTGAACAAGCAGCTTCAATCGAAACGTTCAACTTCACCGCCCTTGTTGGGCTAATTGTCTTTGAAAAAGTGTTGAAGCCGTGAGTAGTCCTTCTTGTTGATCCAACGTAGGTTAGACAATTTCTCAAGGCGCCGTGGTCTACAACCGAATGAGGACCGTATCAACGAGCTGTTGGCCACTCTCAACCCCAAGCTGGATGCGTATGACGTGATCCTCGGCAAACAGAAGTATCTTGCTGGCGACGTACGTCTAATCTGCTTCTTGACATCTACTTTAAGTATGAACTAACATCATCTGTCGGATATTTAGTCTGTCACTCTCGCCGATTTGGCGCACTTGCCATATGGCACTGCGTTTTACGGAGTTGGTACGCTGAGCTGTTTGATAGCAGGCCTAACGTTGCGAGGTAAGAGCTGACATTCTACGTGGTGTGGATATGATTTAACCATTTGATGCGCAGGTGGTGGAAGGACATTTCTAGCAGGCCTACTTGGCTCGCCGTCAAGGATGGTGCGTAAGGTCTTGTGCAACAGGTCAAAGAAATGTGCAGTATCGTTGTATGTAAATGATTTACATACAAGTTAATATAAAAGAACTAGGGGTAAATCCAATTTGGAATTAATCCTATGCTTCCCTTGAAAAGCAAATTCACCTTCGTGCATGGGCTTAACCGAAATCCAGCAAGGGCTTAGCCACCATGGCTCGCGACACCAAGCATAACCCAAGTGTGCACAATGATAACCGGGTCAACCAGCTCAGCTGAGGACTCGGGTCAGCTGTGGAGCATCAAAGTATGTTTGGATCGCCCTCACAAAATAATGTACGTAAACTGACAAATGGTTACCCGGATTGCACTTTTATGCTCCTCAACACCTCCATTCAAGTAGTAGCAACGCACCCTTTCCTGAATTGGGGGTATGAAGACAGATATCGGTGAATTCCTCAGCATGTCGTCATCACCACATAGATATGCATTCATAAGTATAAATAATACATCATCATTCATCGAAGCCCATTCAAACACCCTCAACTCGTCATCATCCTCACTCCCAGTAATCTCACAAAATGGTCAAGTTATACGGCTTTTCTATTTCTACATGCACGCGCCTCGTCTTTCTTATCTGCAAGGAAAAGAACATCCCACATGAGTTCATCGAAGTCGACCTGGCCAAAGGCGAACAGAAGCACCCAGCTTTCCTGGCGAATCAGCCTTTCGGACAGATCCCATACATCGTGAGTCGGCTCGTGACCAGATATATGTTGTGCGCTCACGCGCGCCCTTGAAGGATGACGAGGGATTCATTCTATACGAGTCCCGCGCGATCGCAAGGTACCTCGTCAAGAACTACCCTAACCAAGGCACTCCCGGCTTGATTCCCGCCGACCCCAAGGCCGAGGCCCTGTTTGAGCAAGCAGCTTCGATCGAGATATTCAACTTCACCACCTTTGTTGGGCCAATCGTCGTTGAAAAAGTGTTCAAGCCGTGGTGGTCCTCTTTTGCTACCTGGCGTGTAGCTTAGACGATTTATCAAGGCTCCGTGGTCTGCAAACAAACGAGGAGCGTATCAGCGAGCTGTTGGTCAGTCTCAGGCCCAAATTGGATGCGTATGACGTGATTCTCAGCAAACAAAAGTACCTTGCTGGTGACGTGCGTCTAATATACTTTCTTGACGTCTACTTTGGGTATGAACTGCTGGATATTTAGTCTGTTACGCTCGCCGATTTGACGCATTTG
Source organism: Suillus spraguei (assembly GCA_016800925.1). Lineage (NCBI taxonomy): Eukaryota > Fungi > Basidiomycota > Agaricomycetes > Boletales > Suillaceae > Suillus > Suillus spraguei. Next base: position 13,932 of record JABCPU010000025.1, read on the forward strand.
CCATATGGCACTGCGTTTTACGGAGCTGGCTTTTCTGAGGAATTTGATAGCAGGCCTAACGTTGCCAGGTAAGAGCTGAGAAGCCATATACGGTCGATATGATTTAATCGTTTGATCCGCAGGTGGTGGAAGGACATCTCGAACAGGCCTGCTTGGCTCGCTGTCAAGGATGGTGCGTAAAGTCTTGTTCAACAGGTCGAGGAAACGTTCGGAAAGCTGTACAGTATCGTTGTATGTAATACCAATAGAACTTGATTCGTCTAAGGTGTTGTTCAACAGGTCAAAGAAATGTGCAGTATCGTTGTCTACAATATATAAGCACGAATAGCCACCGGCATCGGACGCAACAATGTGCACCGTATCATGATGCTGTGTTGTTGCGTTCTGTCTTTCATCTTGGCGATATCTTTCCATCCATGGCGTCATGCTGTGATGTTGCATGTTCATGCCATTCTATCTCCTTTTCACTAGGACACTGGTATTGCAACTTCTACTTCCTTTCGAAGCGTTGTGGGTTCCGAAATGGCAGCACGCACCAAATTGACAAGAAAATTTCTAGCGATACGATATATATATAGATGCGACAGTATCCTCCCCCTATTTCAATCTTGCATTCTACCACTGCCACAATACCAATGGCTACCAATTATAAAGTCTTTGCTGACAGTGGTTCCACTGCTACAACTGCACCTCCCTCATATGACACAATATCTGCAAGTCCCATTGAATGTGATCAATCGTCCATATTTTCATTTCGTCGCATGAAGCAGAAACGGGCAGCTGTTCTCCCGTGATATGGTCTTAGCCCCTAACTTCGACCCCTCTCCTGTGACTCCAAATGTCAACGCCTGCGCTGCTGCTCTCCCAATTACCGAAACCTCCAAAATCCTGACACAACTCAATATCGATGGCCACACGCACTGTATTGGGCAATTGTGAATAATCGGCCACAAGCTCTTTGGGCACTGTGGAACAAGTTGGTCAAAGATAAAGTATTATCCCTCTGATTGCTATTCGGACTTGCGCATTGCATGTATGATCGTCAATGACAATGCAATATCTAGGCGGCTAAACCTTGTTGGAAGTTGTGAGTAGTACACAGTAATGTCCACCGGAGAAACTACTAATTTTGATGTTAGCCTGCAAAGGCAGACATACAAATGGCTTTTCAGGTTGCCCGCCAGACAAAGTTGAGTACATGCATGCGATACACTCACCAACCAGTTCAATGTTGCTTTGCAAATCAGGATGGATGTTCCAAAAAAAGTCTGCGCACTGCTGTCGGAAAAAAATTAGCTTATGAATTTGTTGCGGGGTGTGTGTAGTCCACGTCTCTCGCTTTCTTCCTTCATTGATGTGATCATGGCACCCCTTGTCGTGATGACAGGCGAGCGAACGGGGAGAGAGGGAGCTAGAAAGACTAGAAAGACAAAGGTACGATCTCAGTTTCTATTCAAGAACTCTTATTAACATGTGCGCTACCTAGAAAGGCAAAGGTACGCTACGATTTGGTCAGCTATTGCTGACTTACAGGAACTAGGTACTTACATCTCAGTTTCTATTCAAGAACTGAGATGTTTGCATCTTTGGACGCTTGACTTTATACCAGGTAAGTAAGGAACGAAAAATATAAAATATAACTCATTTGATCTGCGTTGCAGAGGCTCAGCCGACGTTAGCGAGACGGATCCCACTGGCCTATTATGACTTGCGCTCGAACCACGTTCCTCAGCTTCTCCCCTCGTGCCTTGCTTCTCGGATTCTTCGGCCATTCCCTTCTCTTCTCTCTCTGGCGCGTCGGACTCCAACACCCCTTGCAGGACGCCTATGGTGGTTTCGTTTCGATATACGAGAGGATGGAATGTGTTATGCCAGCATTGGTCTTCAGCAGCATAGCCATCCAGCGCGTCTTGACGCCGTACTTTTGATCGAGGCGCACAACCAGAAACAGGCTGGCTGTGTAACCCTACCTGAAGCGCTGAAAATTCCATCATCAGTGACAGGCATAAAGCTTCTGGTCCCTTGGCGGTAGGTTTAATTTTCCATGAATTGTGGTGTGCTGATCATCGTCTTATGACGCACGATGGAACCTATCCTTGGTGCCACTCCTGTTGGCTACTGAAGATCCACAGACGGCACTGACTGCCATTCTTTTCTTCCTTCTGTCTTACATGCGAAGCTGGAGATAACATTGTTATGAATCCAAGTGATAATTAGTCCATATAATTCAAGAGAGCTAAAAAAGCAGATGCACTGAGGCTGGTGAGATGGATTGAGCATGGACGTGATACATCACAGTGAAGTAGTAACGAGATCATCATCCAGTCGACGTACGCCAGGACTGGCAACCGAGTACTTGAGTCAGCGGAGTTTGCAATACTTATGACAGGTTTAAATATTGCAAACCCCGATGTACTATGAGTCCACCCTGACAGTCAAATTTTCAAACACCAGAAGGTCCGCAACACTGCGACTCAAGAGGGTGCAATTACCAACACTCCCAAACTCGTATATATGCGTGGATTTCTAATTGTAAATGCATCCTCACCGAAACCTTTCATAACTGGCGGGTTTTGCTTGTGACAATCAAGTTCTATTGGTATTACATACAAGATACTGTACAGCTTTCCAACGTTTCCTCGACCTGTTGAACAAGACTTTACGCACCATCCTTTACAGCAAGCCAAGCAGGCCTGTTCGAGATGTCCTTCCACCACCTGCGGATCAAATGATTAAATCATATCCACACCGGAATGTCAGCTCTTACCTCGCAACGTTAGGCCTGCTATCAAACCTCAGGAAGCCACTCCGTAAAACGCAGTGCCATATGGCAAGTGCGCCAAATCAGCGAGAGTGACAGACTAAATATCCGACACATGATGTTAGTTCATGCCTAGAGTAGATGTCAAAGAGTAGATTAGACGCACGTCGCCAGCAAGGTACTTCTGTTTGCTGAGGATCACGTCATACGCATCCAACTTGGGCCCGAGACTGGCCAACAGCTCGTTGATGCGGTCCTCGTTTGGTTGCTGACCACGGCGCCTTGATGAATCGTCTAAGCTACGCCAGGTACTAGAGAAAGAAGACCACTCACGGCTTGAACACTTTCTCGGCGACGATGCCCGAAACAAAAGCAGTGAAGTTGAACGTCTCGATCGAAGCTGCTTGCTCGAACAGGGCCTCGGCCTTGGGGTCGGTGGGAATCAAGGGAGCGCCCTGGTTGGGGTATTTCTTGATGAGGTATCTTGCGATCGCGCGGGACTCGTATAGAATGAATCCCTCATCATCCTTCAAGGGCGCGCGTGAGCACGCGACATATATCTGGACACGAACCGACTCACGATGTATGGGATCTGCCCGAAAGGTTGATTCGCTACGAAAGCCGAGTGCTTTTGTTCGCCTTTGGCCAGGTTGACTTGGATCAACTCATATGGGATATCCTTTTCTTTGCAGATAAGAGCGACGAGACGCGTGCATGTAGAGGGAGAAAAACCGTATAACTTGACCATTTTGTGAGATTACTGGGAATGAGGGTGATAACGAGATGAAGGTATTTGAATGGGCTTCGATGAACGCCGCGATGATTATGTATTATTTATACTTGTGAATGGATATCGATCAGGTGATAAATATTGCACATGCTGAGGAATTCATCGGTCTTCGCACCGCCAATTTAGGAAAGGGTTCTACTTGAATGGAGGAGCAATCTTAATCTGACCCAAGTGGACAATGCGGGGCTTCGAAGGTAGCTAGCAAAGGTTTAAATGATTTTTCGAGGAAATAGAAGAGCAATCCAAATATACTTTGATGCCGAGCTGGTTGGTCCGGCTATCGCGAGCCATGCCGACTAACGCCTTGCTGGATTTCAGACGAAGGGAATTCTTCCAAATTAGATTGACCCCTCATTCAAAATACAGTTTGACACTTTGCAAGCTTCAGTTACAAAGTTAGTTGCTCCTAAAGGCCCCAGCTCGAGACCTTCTTCCAATATTCCTACTTGTGAAATCGTCGGCTCTTGGTTTGCCTGTCCAGTATGACTTGGCGCACCTCAACTAGATGATAATATCCAAAGATTTCCGTTTAGCTGCAAGTCGCCTCACCGCACCTCAAGTAGCATAGTTCCCGTTTGCCTTGCGACGAAGACATCAAGTTAGTATTCTATTATATTACATACAACGATACTGCACTACTTCACGAACGTTTCCTTCACAGCGAGCCAAGTAGGCCTGCTGGAGATGTCCTTCCACCACCTGCGCATCAAATCATTGAATCATATCCACAGTAGCCAGAATGCCAGCTCTTACCTCGCAACGTTAGGCCTGCTATCAAACAACTCAGCGTAGCCAACTCCGTAAAACGCAGTGCCATATGGCAAGTGCGCCAAATCAGCAAGAGTGACAGACTAAATATCCGTCAGATGATGTACTTTATAGCTAGAGTTCACGCAAAGGAGTAGATCAGACGCACGTCACCAGCAAGGTACTTCTGTTTGCCGAGGATCACGTCATACGCATCCAACTTGGGCTTGAGAGTGGTCAACAGCTCGTTGATAAGGTCCCCATTCGGTTGCAGACCAAGGCGCCTTGAGAAATCGTCTAAGCTACGTTGGATCAAAAAGGAGAACTACTCACGGTTTCAACACTTTTTCCAAGACAATTAGGCTAACAAAGGCGGTGAAGTTGAACGCCTCGATTGAAGCTGCTTGTTCAAACAGGGCCTCAGCTTGGGCTCGGTGGGAATCAGGGGAGCGCCCTGGTTAGGGTATTTCTTGATGAGGTATCTTGCGATTGCGCGGGACTCGTATAGAATGAACCCGTCATCATCCTTCGAAGACGTAGATCAGTGAATGACATGAATCAGGTCACAAGTTGACTCACGATGTATGGGACTTGTCCGAAAGGTTGATTTGCTGTGAAGGCCGGACTATTGTGTTCACCTTTGGCCAGGTCGACTGTGATAAACTCATATGGGATGTTCTTTCCTTGCAGACGAGAGCGACAAGGCGCGTGCAGGTGGACAAGGGAGAGCCGTATAACTTGACCATTTTGTGAGATTACTGGAAATGAGATACAAGTTGAAGGTGTTTCAATGATGAAGTTGGACGAACGCATGGTCATTTATACCTACGGCCCACCCCATCAATGACGATATCGACAGGATTGCGCAGTGCTGAGGAGAGAAACTTACATAAAAGCACTAGCTTCCTAGCAGTGCACATCCGTGAGTATGGGGCTGGCACATGAGCGGCAGGTGACAGTTATTGGTGAGCTGAAATTCAGTATAGCAATACGGTTTGGATGCTTCTGGATGGCCACTGACTTGACACGATGGTATTGAGCGACAAGTGACTCATACGACTAGTATTTGGTGACTGCTTAAGGCAATAGAGCTCACTTATGTCATGCATTGCAACACTTGCAGCAGGACTTTTTAGGACAAAGTGGCTGCGCGTTCCTGAATCCTGACTGATCCTGACCAATTGCTGAAGCGCTGATGACTGATGACTTGAACGCTAGAGCTTAGCGAACCCCATAACGTCAAGGGCCATGGAGACGCTATGTAGTATTGAAATGATCACAGCATCCGAGCGGTGATCGGATCACAAACTAAACTCAACCTTGAAGCTTGCAGCCGTTTTCATGAATTGCAAAAGTTGCGTATTCGACAAGGACCCCGTAAGCACTTGATCTGTGCCTTGCTGAAAGAGTCGTCGCCATCACCCTCCCTCGAGATACAAGGCTACATTCGTTGTCCATCTTGATACATACACAAAGACTACTAGTACTGAAACTAATGGCAAAGCAAAGTCCAAGGAAGTCAAACCTACGAAAGTCAAGGAACTTGTATTCCACATTTCCGAGCCCCACTATCTCGAATTTTCCTCGCAAAACATGACAAATGCGATCAATGTTTGCGGACAGTGGTCGATGAATCGCCCCACAGCTGATTCAAACTGTGTTACTGACTCACTAGGATGATGAAATTATTACACGAGACGCCTTTCATAGTTAACCGAGACTGCACATCCCAAGGTAGATCATCCTCCAAGTCAGACCCCACCTGCGAGACATCGTCTTCCAAAGTCGTAGGAATAATTCCTTTGTCAACCTGTTCCAGCTCTGCAAGGTCATACACCTTTCCCGCCAAGATCTCGTACCCTTCCAACTGGGGATCAATAGCTGATGGGAATTCTGCAATGCGTTGCTCAATCTCATCAAAAGCAGCTGCAACTTCATCCTCTGTTAAGTTTTCAGGCCCCTCCAACCCATCGTCAGCCTAACTCTGGCTTGCCAAAGGTGGTGTCCATGCGAAATCTGTGTCCAGATCCATCGCTAGGTCCGTGTCAATGCCACCATTGTTCCGAGTGTGCAGATGTGCATGTTTTCGACGGACTGGTTGGCCAGCAGCAAGTGCACGCTGGTGGGACATGATAGGAATAGTTGTTACGAAGGTCTCGAAAGTGCGAACTGTCAAGTTGCAACATTTGACGCTCTGGATTCCACCGAGATCCGAAAATAGTCGTTCGACATCTGCTGCATGAGGGACAATCGAGAATAAGGTGCGTCTTCGCAGATTTCCCCATCAATCCTAGAATCCCATTGGCTTGACCACCTGCAAACGGGCCTTTGCATCGGTAATACTGCTTTAGATTCTCGAGAGGTTTGACAGCTCGATCCTCGTCCCAGCGCCATTGTTTTGCAATGTCAAGTGCAGCCGTACACATCTGCTCGAACGTTCGGCTCTTTGCAGCTTAAGACACTGCGAGTTTCGGATGGAAGAAAAGGCGAAGAGCGCGAGTATCGGTATTCAGGGCACGAGTGACATTCAGTGATATGCCGTCCGCGCCTGATTTATCATGCTTTGTTTTCTCCAGCCATTCCTGAATTCTTCCTCTCAGTCGGACACTTCAAAATTCCAGGGTTGAAATTTCGAAGGCTGCTTGCCGCATGTTGCACGGCAAGCCTTTCTAACAACACGAGCGCGGCCACGTTGGACACCATCCTCCTTTCCGAATCATTCCTGCGTATTGTATACGCGACTTCAGAATAAACCACGACTATCGGACGCCCTTTATTGTTAACTCTCGTGACGTATGAAAGAAACATATGAATTATATGCTTCTTCCATACGTTACGAGAGTGCTGCATATTCCATGAACATGACTTCTATGACCATGGTCAGCTAGTATTGTTTACGCAAGTGACATAACACCGATATCTTGCCCAGCTGTGGATAGAAAAGGCATGCATCCTCGCAGAGCAGCCCCCCTTCGAGGCCACCATGAGAGTCTTTGGTGTGCCATTACTGTGTGGCGCCTTGTTCTCCTATTTTCGCACTGTGAAGTCATCCCTCGTCACATTTCCATCTGCTGTCATTCCACTAAGCAGTCTCTTCGATAACCAAGCTGCTTCGCTGGATGGCACCACTGGCGACTTCGATGGGAGTGGCGCCACGTATGCAGCAGAGTACCTACCTGAGGGTCCATGGTCGTATAATGGAATCTCGGTGAGAATCATAATGACGTGTTGTCTATTCGCTCAGCGATCTTCAGTATGACCTGCCATCGATTTGGGGACAAAGCCAAGACAATGTCATTGCTAATGGACAAGTTGTGAAACTCTCGAAAGCGACTTATGTTCATCAGTTGCACATCGTATATGCAGGGGATAGTTATGGTAGGAAGTGCAGTTAGCTGTCCGCATCCTCTGACGTGCCGATTTGAATTCGTAGGTCAATTGAAGTGGAACTTTCAGCCTGGACTACGTGAATAACTTGACTAAGTATTTGCAATGTTAGTTTCTCTTGACCCCTGCGCGGATCCTGCCAACTCATGGCTGGCTTCTAGTCACTGGGAAAGGCTGGTGGGAGTGGGCTTCTGTCAATAAGGGAGAAATTCAAACGTAAAAAAGTGCACCGTCTTTGCCAACTCATGCTGACCATTGATCCATAACAGACCATATCATTTTGAAGAATATTCATCCATTAAGAATTGGAATTCTACTGTAAGGCCGATTGGGAGTTTGGTAGGGAATTGTGAGCGAAAACGATGGTGATAAAAGACGATAGGCGAGCGATGACAGATTGGAACGGATCGTTATTGGCGGCGTGCGCAGGTCTAGACAAGTTAAGGAGCAGGACGTCTCAAGGGCTTTCTCTAAGGTGCTTTTGAGCGGGAATTTTCTAGGATAAAATTCGCTGTAGATACCAGAGTGTACACGAGCTAGACATACGGAAAATGATAAGGTTTTGTCATGATCGCGGGCGTGAAGATCGAGTGCGCAGTTTTTGACAGTGGCGAGGAAAATAATGTGTCAGTAACGTTGGAGAAGAACTGAATGTAGACAGGGATAATGGTTTATCATCGGTGAACCGGTGAACAAATGAAAATGTCATAGTTAACTTTATATTACTAACGCCTTGCTGGATTTGTCTATTTGTTTGCCAAAGAAGGAAGCGTGAAAATTCCGAGGAATATTCTTCCAAATTAGATTTACCTCTAAATCTAGCATTCAAAATACAGTTTGACACTTTATTACAAAGTTAGTTGCTCCAGAATACGCCAGCCTGAGACCTTCTTTCAATAATGAAAGCTTTAGTGAGAGAAGCATAACATGTAGAAAGATTCCTACTTCCAAATTTTAGGTATGACTTCGATAATCTCCCAAGATTTCGGTTTAGCTGCAAGTCAACTGCAGGAGTCTCACCACAGAACAAGTACCATAGTTCCCGTTTTCCTTGCGATAAAGACTTCAAATTGGTGTTCCAGTATATGACATACAACGATACTGCACTACTTTCCAAACGTTTCCTTCACATTACTTTACGCACCATCCTTGACCGCGAGCCAAGTAGGCCTGCTAGAGATGTCCTTCCACCACCTGCGCATCAAATGATTAATTCATATCCACAGCGGCCAGAATGTCAGCTCTTACCTCGCAACGTTAGGCCTGCTATCAAAGAGCTCAGCGTAGCCAACTCCGTAAAACAAAGTGCCATATGGCAAGTGCGCCAAATCGGCAAGAGTGACAGACTGGATATCCGACAGATCATGTTAGTTCATAGCTAGGGTAAACGTCAAAGAGTAATTCGACGCACGTCGCCAGCAAGGTACTTCTGTTTGCTGAGGATCACCTCATACGCATCCAACTTGGGCACGAGTGTGGCCAATAGTTCCTTGATACGGTCCTCATTCGTTTGGAGACCACGACGCCTTGAGAAATCGTCTAAGCTACATTGGATCAACAAGAAGGACTACTCACGGCTTGAACACTTTTTCAAAGACAATGAGCGAGACAAAAGCGGTGAAGTTGAACGTCTCAATCGAAGCTGCTTGTTCAAACAGGGCCTCAGCCTTGGGGTCGGTGGGAATCAGGGAAGCGCCCTGGTTAGGGTATTTCTTGATGAGGTATCTTGCGATTGCGCGGGACTCGTATAGAATGAACCCGTCATCATCCTTTGAGGGCGCATATCAGTAAAGCACATGAATCCGGGCACGAGTTGACTCACGATGTACGGCACCTGTCCGAAAGGCTGCAACGCCGTGTAGGATGGTCGCTTCTGTTCACCTTTGGCCAGGTCGACTTGAATGAGCTCATATGGGATGTTCTTTTCCTTGCAGATGAGAGCGACAAGGCGTGTGCATGTGGAGAAGGGAGAGCCGTATAACTTGAGCATTTTGTCAGATTACTGTGAATGAGATACGAGTTGAAGGTGTTTGAGTGATGAAGTTGGACGAGCGCATGGTCATTTATACCTACAGCCCACTGCATCAATGACGATATCAACAGGATTGCGCAGTGCTGAGTAACCTGATCAGACGTAACTTTGGTGCGGGTGTTGCCTTTATTAAAGTTAGAGGAAGTTACATAAAAGCACTAGCTTCCTAGCGGTGCACATTTTGGGTAACTGCGTGTCCGTGGATGGCAGGTGAGCGGGAATTCAGTATAGCAATACGAATGCTCCTGGATAAGATGATGGCATTGGGCGACTGGCTCATACGACTGGTATTTAGGGTCATACGTCGTTATCGGAGAGAAGCGCGGGAAACGCCAGAAACTGAACCCTCGCGTTCCTGAATCCTGACTGATCCTGACTAACTGTTGATGACTGATGAACCCCAGTCAAAACCCAACATGATGGGAACGGGCGCCAGCGGACGACATCTGAAAAATTCTTCTTGACTAGGCAATTTCCCGAGCTAAACAGAATCCACTCAAGTGCGTCCCATATATTACATGATGGGGCAGGGTTTTCCGTGATGATATCGGATTTTCATCGTAATTTACATATCTCACCCGATTCAATCATATTTACTATAGTCAAGCACATGGGATGTACTGTGACAACAGCGGACAGGATCTGATTTTCACCGTAGTTTACATATTTCACCCGATTCAAGCATATTTATGAGAGTCAAGCAAATGCAATGTATTGTGACGACATCAGACAGGATTGGATGACATGGGATGTTACAGTGCAGTCGCAAATAGCAAACCGCAGGGCGGGGGCACAAAAGCAGGGTGAAAACATGCAGGCAGGACAGCAATAGGCAATGAAAAAGACATACAATGCAGGGGAAAACATACTAGTATAGTGCGCCGTTGCAGACGGCACAATCAGAACCCTTTGTCCACGTCCCTGCGCTGTGCAACCGCTCTGCGTCGGCCTTGTACTCATCTTGCTGTGCGGGCGTGAGTGCCGCCCAATACATGCGGAATTCTTCGGTTGTTCCACTCGTCTCGTTCACCTGCTTCAGCCAACGCCATGCGCATAAGTTTCTGCATGACAAAGGTTAGTGCGAAACATTAAGAGACAGGCATACTAATACTTACCGAGCGTTCTTCGCGGCACCTGGTCGCATCTTCTTCTTTCCGTCCGCTTTTGCAGCTAACTTGTTGTTAGATGCACTTGGTCCATCGTCGTTTGTCTTCTTGATTGGGCTAAGTGCTGGGGCAGGGACTGTCTTGGCGATTCCGTTAGGTCCGAAAATATCAGCCCTTTCATAGCATTGGAGTTAGCAAGGACGAGCATGCAGTATGAGGTACTTACAGTGGATCCTGCAATATAATCTCATTCTCTTTGTCGGCACATTCAAGTTGTATGTTCTGAGATGTTCCTGGTGTGTGACAAGTCGGCAAGGTCTTATTTTCAGAAGTAGACACGGTCGGACGTAAAGGCGATCTGGGAAGATATAAGCCTTGTGGAGTGGGCTGCGGTAAGTGGACTCCAAATGGTGGGGCAGATGCATCGCGTGGGTAGGTTGGCGTGATGCGAGTATTTTCGAGGGCAAGACAATCATCAATGGGCGAAGGAACACAGATGTTGGCGCTAGTGCCAGGCTCAGAATCTTGATCTGGATGCAGGGGCATAGCATCAGTCGAGAGTAAAGGTCGTGATATAGTACCAGGGTCGACTAGCAGTATTGATATTAGCAAGATAATGAAAGAAAGAACAATACATGCCTTTTGGTTCGATGGGAAGCAGGGGAGACAGTGCTGAGTCAACTAGTGGTAATGTGTAAATGTGAGCATCGGAATTATGAGAAAAAAAATGCATACATTTAGGTTTCTTCAAACGGTCTTGTCGGACCAGGGTTTTGCTGTCGTCAGACAGGCGCCGCTTGCCATTTCCTTTAGCCCGGGCTTCAGTGCATTTCAATTCCAACACCTCAAGTTCATCCAAGTCGTCGATATGCTCTTCCTTGGCTGAGAGCTTCCCTGGTACGTCCTTCCAGTTTCTGTCAGTCCCAAGATTGTTCTTCCGCCAGGATGAGTAATCAGTGATGCAAAGCAGCTCGAGTTTCCAGCCGCAGTGGTCGAATAGGAATAGCGGGAACTGTTTCACCATGATATCGAATACGAGCTTCTTGCCAGTAGCACAGATCCTTGACCAGGTGGGTGGAGCCAATTTCTGAACAACCAATTCAGCCCAGGCTGCACGCAGAACCTTACGAATTGCTTTGAGTTGCTCGATTGTGACAGGTCTACCATCCTCGAGCTCTAGCCAAGGGGCTTTACCCCGAGTCCCAGTCCCAGACTCAGCATTCTCGATGTATTTGTCATAATCTGCTCGACTCCAGAAACAGATTTTTGGGTGAGAGTCTTTCGAAGGACGGGCTTTGTTGTGTCCTGTTAATGTGTCGTCTGCGAGACTGAAACTCAGTGGGTCAGTGGAATCCGGAAGTCGCAGTACACTGATAAGTTCAGTAAAAGATGCCCTAGAACAAATAAGACACGGCTGTGATCTAAGTATCATCATGATAGGTGAACAAGACTGACTTGATAGTGTCGCGTTCGGTAATAGTCTTGCTTAACTCGAGTTGAGTCTCTGTGAGCTGTGCTTGGTATATAGAGAGCTGTTCTTGAAGGGCATGCACATGCCGTGCTGTAATGAAATTTGGTGTGGCCTGCTGCATATATGCGCCCTAGAACATAATCTGGGAGCTGACAGTATCAAAAAATTAAGCAACTCACACCAGAGAATCCAGAAGGAGTAGAGCCTGCAAATGTGTGCGGATCATCGAATGAATCCGGTGAAGCTTGAGCTAGTGATGAAGATAGGGGCATGGGAGCCTGTGGTCTGAATCTACTCGAAGATTGTTCATTTGCACGAAGAGAAGGAATCGTGAAATCATGTGAGTATCGAGCAGTGGATCCACAAGAAAAATCCATGTTGCTGGTGGACATGGTGGTAGCAGAGAGACATTTGTTGGGGATGCAGTGAGTGTGTTTGACGACTCGGAATTGTTCACGTGAGCAAAACATATCTGGACTTCAATGAAAAATATGCAAAGTACAACATCAGTGTCTACTCCAGTACCACCATGAGCCTACCTTTATTGCGCTTTTTGCAGATGAATTGTGATATTGACTTTGACAATGTTGTCCTCAGTGATCCAAGCGTAACGGAGAGCAGTAGCAGTCCCTATTTGACAGCATCTGATAACATGCTTCTCGATCCCGCATACTGGATTCAACATCCTCCTCGATTTCGTTATTTGATACAACAGATTTCTACTCTACTGCCTGTTTTAGAGTCTGACCCGGGCACACAGAACCACAATTGGGTTGCAGACCTGTAGGCTTTTTTTCTCTATTCCGTTCAATAACTTTGTAACACTGTCTAATCTTACATCAAAGTTTTGTCGAAGATGTGCAGGCTACCACACCAGTGAAGACCCCAATTGCGGACAGCGCTGGCTCGGTCACAGAGCCTGAATCTGAAGATATCATTGTGCAGGCTACCACACCAGCGAAGACCCCAATCGCGGACAGCGCTGGCTCGATTACGGAGCCCGAATCTGAAGATGTCACTGTGCAGGCTACCACACCAGCGAAGACCCCAATCGCGGACAGCACTGGCTCGATTATGGAGCCCGAATCTGACACAGAGATTGTGCCTCTTCAAGTTACCTCAGGGCCGTGCGCGGATTCAGGCTCAACAACTGAACCGGAATCTGATGAAAACAGTCCAGCAGCCACATCAACTCCAGGAAGCACCACTATACCACCACGTCTCGAACGGCTCGATCCACGCTCGTTCTTTGCTACTCCAAGTCCCCCTCCTCCAGATTCAATTTACTGGAAATACGTCACACGTGAAGAAGACTCAAAGTGGTATGACCGTGCGGGTGTTGATGATAGCTTTTCAGTTGTGCGTCAGCGGAAGCGAGAGCTGCAGGCATTGTTTGATAATGAATGAGAAATACTTTATTGAGGGACGTGAAACTGGACTCTGTAAAATTAACAATAACAAGTCTCTCCACTAAGCACCTCCATCATCATCGCCAGCCTCTGCTTCTTGTTCATCAAGCTGATCATCTTGAGCTGCATGTCCTTCATACGGCACACCAAACGTTGCAATATCAAGGCCTGGCTTTTCTACCATGAAATAACGATCCTCAGTAACACCAGATGGAAGAGTTGGTTTATGTGGGATCATACCGACCACACTAAGAATAGACTTGAGATCAATGACACGAATGTCATCCTCTTCAAGTTGACACGAGCTGACAGTATGGCAAGATAAATCAAGGAGGTCTTTATCAGGGAGCGAGAACATCGAGACGACGGCAACATCCTTCCAGACCCAAATTTGGTTGTCGTCGTCATCAATACCAGCTTCAACAGGTAATCGTGTGAAGTATAGGACTTCAGCAACTCGAGTTTCGCCTTCGATAACAATCTTCAAAGATGTTAGTGAGATATGGACAACAACAGTATCAATAACTACCTTGACATGTCGTGCAGGACGCACTTTTTCAGGTGGGCGCATAGTCTCCCTCCATGCAGTGCGTGCTATCTGTCCATTTGGAAGACGTAGACGGGCCCACCGGCGAATTTTGATGCCATGACGCTGGGGACCAAGATACTGGAAAATTGCTTGGACACCTGGTTCTCGAGGAACCATTGACCGTGGATCTCGCTTACGCAAGAGAATATATCCGTCTCCAAGATCAACAGCTGTTGTTGGAAAGGGGGGCTTGTCAGGGGAGAGATCAGGCATCATGGCTTTTAGAGCATTAACTTGGCACCGTCGGACGCCCTCACGTGACAAGTTGGCATATGGATTGGAAGGTTGGCGAATTTCTTGCCCAAGATTTCCAATAGTACGTTCCATGGTCCATTGAGAATAGCAGATGGGCGGCCCTTTCTTGACAGTCTCACGTACGAGGTGGCTGACTTGGTGTACGCAGGGTCGAATGAAATGTAGACGCTCAGCACGGCGCTGATAGTAGAGCGTCTCAAAGTCAAGTTCCCACTGAGTGAATAACACTTGAGCAATACGAGCATCTTCGCGGCTGATAGAGTGCTGGTTAATTAATTGAAATCCACGAACAAGCTTGCAGTAGTTTAACCAATATGGTCGGGGAAGGATGTTGTATAGTAGCGCAGGGCCGAGACCGAATATGTAGACTTGATACTCCCAGGTTTTGTAACCTGAGCTAATTTTTTCGGCAGGATTTCTTGGTTTGCGGTCGAATGAACCTGGGAGGTGCTGCGCTGCAGTAGAAACAGCCTCTCCGTGGGTTTCCCAGGTCTCAGCATCACGAAAGATTGCCCAGGGCCACATTGAGACATGATCTGGAAAGGTGTGGTCCATTGTACCATGCCATAACGACAACAAGAGGTCGGAGAGTAGTTGTGCGAGATGCATGATATCGGGAGTAAGACAGTTCGGAATTCCAAGGGTGCATGATGGGTGTAAGCCGAGTAAAAGCGAAGGTTTTGTGATTCCTGTGTCAGTTCGCAGCTTGCGATACTGGCGGGTGTTTGGTGCAGCAACAAGTTTCAATAGGTTGTCGAAATATTCGGTGAGGTCAGGATCATGCAACTCATAGACACTGACATCAGGGTGGTTGCTGCCAGCGATAGCATAATGATGGGGGATTAGCAACGCAGGGTAGTAATGTGTTCCTTTCCGACGACCGAGTAACCCACAGTACAATCGACAGCCACTCTTTCCGCTGTGTCCCACCATACCATCAAAATACACCAGCCCAGGTCCGTCCGCAGTAACGAAGATCAGAAACGGGTTGGAAATGAACACAATGTCACGCCATGCATCCCAGATGCGAAGACCTTCGTTTTGCAAGGCAGCTAGGTGGTGCATACCGGGAAATAGGAAAGAGTCGACATTCTTTGGCTTGTTGGGTCCTGGAATGAAACCTCCAGGAAGGACATATTTTTTCTTGTATCGCCGGTCGGGAGCATGGTTCATAATGACCCAGATGTAGATCCAACAATCTGATAATTTGCTCTCATACAGCTGCGCGCCATCGAGAGAGATCATCAAAACAATATCATCAGGCTTAATATCACCCCGTTGAACAGCCTGTAAAAATTCACGGCCCTTGAAAAAGTCGTCGAAAACATCAATGACACCACCATTGGCTCGAAGTGTTTCGAACAAGGATTGAGTTCCTTCCCGCAGATAGGCCATTGCTTGGGCTTGGTCTCGGTCACGCCATAGTGCTTGGAGTTGTGCACCGAGGGGAATAGTGACAAACTTCTGGCGTGCTACATGCATTCGGCCACCACTGGTACGAAGTTTGATAGGGTCATAGCGTTCTGTATTGCAGATAGGACAATGTGTGAGATTGGCAAAGGGACCCGTGAATGCGACACAGGTATCTGGACACATATCATGTTCGATTGATTCAACACCAGTGTACTCCGCAATAAGTCGCTCGACATTATAGTAACTAGGGATCTGAGTAGCCTCGCCTTCAAGGCAGCGCATAGCGGATTGTCGAATAGACTCATATGCGTTGATTGCCGAGTGTTCTAATGCAAAGTATGTTGCAATCGCGTGTCGGACAGCACTACTGTCAATTTCGAGACTGGTCTGGTACGGATTACGCAACCGGTTCAGCGCGGCATCATCCAATTTTGCCACAGGATCATCCAGAGATGCTACCCGCAGTAACTTGATGAAAGCTACAGCATCTGTCTGCTTCGGCAAGGCAGCCTCCTCCTCAAGCTGATCGATATTAAAAATGTGGTGGAGGGGCCGAGGGAGATGCTGGGGTTCATCAGGTGGGGGTGTATTGGGTTCGTCAGGTGGAGGTGTATTGGGTTCGTCGGGTGGGGGTGTATTGGGTTCGTCAGGTGGAGGTGTATTGGGTTCGTCGGGCGGGGGTGTATTAGGTTCATCAGGTGGAGGTGTATTGGGTTCGTCGGGTGGGGGTGTATTAGGTTCATCAGGTGGAGGTGTATTGGGTTCATTGGGCAGGGGTGTATTGGGTTCATCGGGTAGGGGTGTATGTCCAGTGGATTGGGTCTCGTGGTGGTCCAAGTCCCCAAGCTCATAGTCATGATGATCAACATCCTCGAGAGGATCATCTGGAAACTCGACTTGCCCATCAAGCTGGTCCTGAGCTGCATCTGGTCCAGGATACGGTGCAGACTATATACAAAGTCAGTAAAATACAACGATCACAAAAATTGAGCTTATATACCTCGACTGGTGGACGAGCACCCTTTCTCCGTCCGACCCGCGAACTTTCTACCTTACCAGACCCGCTTTTTATGAGAGCGCGGTGGGCTTGAAGCCGACGTCTACTTGCCGGCAGTTGGTTTACTCCGTCACTGTGAAGAACACTACAGTTAGTCAAGTAACTTGTAAAATGTATGAGCTTACCCTTGCATTGGGACAATGCCAACGAAAACGATATGATGCGCAACGAGAACGACACAGAACGATACGATAGACGACGACGACAGGAGTGATAACGATACCGTCCAGGTGCACGACAAAAACGATGTGATGCACGACGAAAACCACACGTGCAACGCGTCTTCCTTGGAAATCTCAGATCTTATCATTTTTACTATTATGTAATTATAGAAATATCATATTTCCCCCGACCCCGTCATGTTGGATCTTTACTGGGGATAAAGGTGGAGGGATGGAAGACACAATAGGCAGTATCACTGGTTTACGATGCACAGGACGACGAGTTACATCAAACTGTAATATAGAATGATTGATGGATGTATATGAACAAGAGAGCGGGACCACATACGTTGAGTAGATCAGCATGGTGTGAACTTTTAGGCCCAGTCAAAACCCAACATGATGGGAACGGGCGCCAGCGGACGACATCTGAAAAATTCTTCTTGACTAGGCAATTTCCCGAGCTAAACAGAATCCACTCAAGTGCGTCCCATATATTACATGATGGGGCAGGGTTTTCCGTGATGATATCGGATTTTCATCGTAATTTACATATCTCACCTGATTCAATCATATTTACTATAGTCAAGCACATGGGATGTACTGTGACAACAGCGGACAGGATCTGATTTTCACCGTAGTTTACATATTTCACCCGATTCAAGCATATTTATGAGAGTCAAGCAAATGCAATGTATTGTGACGACATCAGACAGGATTGGATGACATGGGATGTTACAGTGCAGTCGCAAATAGCAAACCGCAGGGCGGGGGCACAAAAGCAGGGTGAAAACATGCAGGCAGGACAGCAATAGGCAATGAAAAAGACATACAATGCAGGGGAAAACATACTAGTATAGTGCGCCGTTGCAGACGGCACAATCAGAACCCTTTGTCCACGTCCCTGCGCTCTGCAACCGCTCTGCGTCGGCCTTGTACTCATCTTGCTGTGCGGGCGTGAGTGCCGCCCAATACATGCGGAATTCTTCGGTTGTTCCACTCGTCTCGTTCACCTGCTTCAGCCAACGCCATGCGCATAAGTTTCTGCATGACAAAGGTTAGTGCGAAACATTAAGAGACAGGCATACTAATACTTACCGAGCGTTCTTCGCGGCACCTGGTCGCATCTTCTTCTTTCCGTCCGCTTTTGCAGCTAACTTGTTGTTAGATGCACTTGGTCCATCGTCGTTTGTCTTCTTGATTGGGCTAAGTGCTGGGGCAGGGACTGTCTTGGCGATTCCGTTAGGTCCGAAAATATCAGCCCTTTCATAGCATTGGAGTTAGCAAGGACGAGCATGCAGTATGAGGTACTTACAGTGGATCCTGCAATATAATCTCATTCTCTTTGTCGGCACATTCAAGTTGTATGTTCTGAGATGTTCCTGGTGTGTGACAAGTCGGCAAGGTCTTATTTTCAGAAGTAGACACGGTCGGACGTAAAGGCGATCTGGGAAGATATAAGCCTTGTGGAGTGGGCTGCGGTAAGTGGACTCCAAATGGTGGGGCAGATGCATCGCGTGGGTAGGTTGGCGTGATGCGAGTATTTTCGAGGGCAAGACAATCATCAATGGGCGAAGGAACACAGATGTTGGCGCTAGTGCCAGGCTCAGAATCTTGATCTGGATGCAGGGGCATAGCCTCAGTCGAGAGTAAAGGTCGTGATATAGTACCAGGGTCGACTAGCAGTATTGATATTAGCAAGATAATGAAAGAAAGAACAATACATGCCTTTTGGTTCGATGGGAAGCAGGGGAGACAGTGCTGAGTCAACTAGTGGTAATGTGTAAATGTGAGCATCGGAATTATGAGAAAAAAAATGCATACATTTAGGTTTCTTCAAACGGTCTTGTCGGACCAGGGTTTTGCTGTCGTCAGACAGGCGCCGCTTGCCATTTCCTTTAGCCCGGGCTTCAGTGCGTTTCAATTCCAACACCTCAAGTTCATCCAAGTCGTCGATATGCTCTTCCTTGGCTGAGAGCTTCCCTGGTACGTCCTTCCAGTTTCTGTCAGTCCCAAGATTGTTCTTCCGCCAGGATGAGTAATCAGTGATGCAAAGCAGCTCGAGTTTCCAGCCGCAGTGGTCGAATAGGAATAGCGGGAACTGTTTCACCATGATATCGAATACGAGCTTCTTGCCAGTAGCACAGATCCTTGACCAGGTGGGTGGAGCCAATTTCTGAACAACCAATTCAGCCCAGGCTGCACGCAGAACCTTACGAATTGCTTTGAGTTGCTCGATTGTGACAGGTCTACCATCCTCGAGCTCTAGCCAAGGGGCTTTACCCGAGTCCCAGTCCCAGACTCAGCATTCTCGATGTATTTGTCATAATCTGCTCGACTCCAGAAACAGATTTTTGGGTGAGAGTCTTTCGAAGGACGGGCGAACTTTCTACCTTACCAGACCCGCTTTTTATGAGAGCGCGGTGGGCTTGAAGCCGACGTCTACTTGCCGGCAGTTGGTTTACTCCGTCACTGTGAAGAACACTACAGTTAGTCAAGTAACTTGTAAAATGTATGAGCTTACCCTTGCATTGGGACAATGCCAACGAAAACGATATGATGCGCAACGAGAACGACACAGAACGATACGATAGACGACGACGACGACAGGAGTGATAACGATACCGTCCAGGTGCACGACAAAAACGATGTGATGCACGACGAAAACCACACGTGCAACGCGTCTTCCTTGGAAATCTCAGATCTTATCATTTTTACTATTATGTAATTATAGAAATATCATATTTCCCCCGACCCCGTCATGTTGGATCTTTACTGGGGATGAACGCTCGAGAGCCAGCAATTGCCCATAGCCATGGAGACATCCGATGCTAGTATTACTCATGAATCAGTTTCATTGCCATCTATCGGATCACAAACTAAACTCGACCTTTGAAACTAAGTTAAGCTCCCAGCTCAACGACTGCTCTAGTTATCAATCTACGAAACGCTCGAAAGGTATACCTACCCCCTGTTCCCATAATCAGGTGGTGTACCGCTCTTCAGTTTCTATACCGATCCGCGCAGCGAGGCATCAAAAAGAAACAGCTCGATTTAAGGCTAGCCTTAAACAGGCAGTGCGTCATCAATCGATGCCATCAATGTTTCTGCGCAGCGGTCGATGCCATCGACGAATCGCCTCTGTTTTGACAGCGGATAGTCTGTGATTAGGTAGTATTAAGTACCAAGTAGGCTCTGTACCGTGTTGCTGACTGACTAGGATGATAACAAATATCACGTGCACTTTTCAAACTCGGTACCTAGCGGCTAAAATATTTTTGGGCCTAGTTCTGCCTAAAGAAACGACAGGTTCAACGGTATTTGGCAAAAATATTATCTAAGCAACAACGGGCTGGGCGTTGGGCATTTAACTTCGAACTTCCCTATTAAATAATTAAATATAAATCATGTCAAGGTTTCTGAGTCGACATGGGTGACATTGCCGAAACGTTCGTGCTCGTTGTGAGCAACGGTGAGCTCGACTACTGCAGCACCACTTCGTGCTACCCGTTGTCCAGCGTGTATAGTGCTAGTCTCGAATCCGACGGCAGATTCGCATCGACCCCATGTGTGCGCTCCACTTAAGGTCAAGGTTTTGGTACTCTTTGATCAATGATAACTCCAACTGTACACAGCTCTCTCAAGAGTGCGGAATGCGACCACCTTGTACTGTAACACGTGCAACGCCTACGACGCGTCCGGCAGCTGAAGTGCGGGATCTCATGACGCCAAATTGAGCCGTCACGAAAGATCCACCATACCGGAATGGCCGCATCCTCGCAAGCGCATCGTACGACGACACAGCGCGATTGTGGAACCTCGGCAACAACCAGTGCATCAGTTCGCCCCTCCATCATGCATCTTACATGCAATCTGTGTCATTTTCGGCAGATGGAAAGCCACTAGCCACCGCCCTTGAGGACAAAAATGCGTACACTTGGGATGTTTTTGCGATAGTATAGAGCTTGGCCTCGATGAACTTTTGTTGGATCAGCGCGACAAGTCGCTACTCGCTGTACGTGACACTTTCATCACAGATCTTATTAATCATTATCAATATATGTAGGGTCTACACGACGTCCAGTCCGTCAGCGAATCAAGGTATCCAATCGGGTGCCCCAATACCATATTGCCTCTTTTCATCGCCTCCTCTGCTTACACGGAGCGTTTGCTAGAGCTTGACCGCGTCATGGACTCGTTTGCCCGTCATCATCATCTTTCTCGTGCTGCCCCATCTACTTCATCCCTACCTGTCCATCAAGCTTATCTTACGCCGTGGCCTTGTATGAATAACATCTGTTGCATTCTTGCTAACATTATTGTTCAACGTTCAGCTTTAACTTTTAAGTGTGTAGTTTGGTCCGTCACGCGTCAGGACCCAGTGACTTCCGCTGTGTGGGCTTCACTTTGTGATAACCACTTAGCTAAGACCAGTTCCATCCATCAGTGAATGTCAGGGTGTTCCGAGAGAAAAATAACTTGTTGTCAGGTTTTGAACCTGTGCAATTCAAGAGAAACAGATTTTGATTCTGTTGTAGTAACCACTTAGCTAAGACCAGTTAGATGAAGCTCTGACAAAACCATCTATGAGTGAATATGATACAGGGTTCAGAGAGAAAAATAAATTGTCGGCAGGTTTCAAACCTGCACAGTCCAAGAGAAACAGATTTGGATTATGTTGTGATGATCACTTTGGCCAGTACACTTCAGAGGTTGAGATGAACCTCCGAAGGACTGTCCATGGTGCCGATAAGACATTTGTCGGCATTGCATCCGCACCACCAATATTTCTTGATATGTTCTGGTGCCAGTCGGCTATGACTACTTAAGATAGACCTTGAAGGATCCATCCATGAGTGAATGTTCAGCAAGAACAAGCGTGAAAACTGAACTTTTTCCGCAAACAAAGTTGGGTGGTGAGACGATCATGATGTTGAATGGATATTGAAAATGTCAAAGTTTGACGCGCCCATTAGCGGCGGTCAAAATTCCCGCCTCGACTGCTACAGCCACTATACACATAATGCAGACTTCGGCAATGAATATTCAAGCGCTGAATGACGCAGCACAATTCTGGACATTGAAATCGCTCCTCACGTCTCCTCAAGTAAGTCAATATTGAGTGTTCAGATTAATCAAAAAGGCGCCTCTATTGCCCATGAAGCAGGGAAAATAACAGACTTCAGGAATCAGGGACAACCACATTGAACTATATATTGTGCCATCAGCCACAACACCAATGCGAAAGCGGAAACACGACTCACTTTCCAGATGTGCTCATGGACGGGCTGCCAGCCCATCGGTAAGCAGTCTTACTGGCAGATTTTCTGACCGCCGCGCTATCGATATCGCGAGGTGCAAGGGGTGAGCAACAGGGTCGAATACTGGATGCAAAGCAAGCTACTCATACTCACTGTCACTGGAGCACAGTTGTGACTGCAGCACTCATTGTTCGTTTTGCAGACCTTTAAGGAAGGTTTGCATTGTGCGACAGTGACAGACATGCATGCTGCCAAAGTAGCAACGACGACGAGGAACTTGAAGGAGAAATGCATGATGTATACAAAGTGATAAAAGCTTCGCAAAAGGGACTCTGAACTACTGAGGTAGACAGAACTTGCTTTTATATCGGAATGCATGGAACCTTCGTCCTTTGATGTGGCCAACTGTGGGAATGGGGTTGAAGAAGGCATAAATTGGAGTCGTCCAATCTCCTGAAAACATTATTGTGGGCAAAAACTTGAAGTTCTATTGATTTGACAGATTGGCTGCGCCTGGATGGCAGATGGTAGAACTTCACAACGGATGGTTTAGGATAAATCTATTGGAGCCCTAGAATCAGAACCTGCGTGGATGATAAGTTAGTACAGTTGAAATGGTCATAATGCATACCGATGTAACCACCAAAATGTTGTGCATATGAGGAATATGCAAGACGATATTTGTCACATTAATGTGACATATGTGACCTCCGTCAAGAGTGTGACAGAAAGTCCAAGTACATGATTAAAAGAATTATTCTAGACATGTTTTTGATTATGTTTTTTGTAGGTTAGCGCGAAACTTTCGAAGTTGTGAAGATAAATCAAGTGAAGATTAAGGATCACCATATTGCATACATGCCAGCCGGGCCGCAACTTCGAGCTGCTGGCACAAATCTTGCGTGTGACTGATCCGGGTCCACTTCATTGTCGTCGTCATCATCAGAATCAGAATCAACTTCAATAACTTCACCATTTGCAACAGCAATTCCATACCGGACCTCATCTGCAATGGATTATAGATGAGTCACCACCTTCATAGGCAGAGAATTCTCCCTTATCTCTCTCCTCAGCAGTGTCCAAAAGTTCATCGATGGTTGGCAAGATACCAAAAACACGGTTGTGTGCTTCGAGATCTTTTACTGATTGTATAAGCTGAGTTGCAATAGAAGAAAGCTAATTAGGTCGTTGTGCGCCGCGCGCGAGAATACGAATTTTGAGATCAGTGGCTGCTTGCATAAACGCATCAATGGCATTTGAAGCTATCCCTGTGTCTTTTCAATTGCTGGCTGGCTGGCTTCTATACATAGTCAAAAGAGACAAAACCACTGAAGCACGACAATAAATTTATGCACTATGTTATTGTACACATGTCCCACCCTATCAGATCAATATTTTATAATGCATATTGAGTATGCAAACATTATGCGTTATGCGTTATGCATTATGCATCGAACTACTTGGGAACACCGTCGGGATCCACAAAAGTCGATGCATTATGACCATTTCAACTGTACAAATAACACCTCTACTTCTGCCCAACCTACTGCCGGCAGTTGCCGCCTGGCAATTGCCATTGGCAGAATGGCAGACTTCTGCCCATAACACTAATTGATTATTGCAGAACACTTCTGAAGTTAGGACATCCAACATCTTTGGTGAACCACTGCCGCGAAGTCCTCAGTACACTCGAGACTCTTCCTGAGTTTCCTAGCTCTTTTACTAACTCCTAAGTCGTCTATCACTTTCAATGCGACGTTAGATCTGCTATCATTCAGTGCTAGTGACGTAGAACCAGAGTGCAAATAATGGTAAAAGTGCATGGTTCAGTGATATGCCGTCCGCGCCTGATTTATTATGCTTTAATTTCTCCAGCCATTCCTGAATTCTTCCTCTCAGCCGGACACTTCAAAATTCCAGGGATGAAATTTCGAAGGCTGCTTGCCGCATGTTGCACGACAAGCCTTTCTAACAGCACGAGCGCGGCCACGTTGTACACCATTCTCCTTTCCGGACCATTCCTGCGTATTGTATACGCGACTTCAGAATAAACCACGACTATCGGACGCCCTTGATTGTTAACTCTCGCAACGTATGGAAGAAGCATATGCAATGAACATGACTTCTACGACCATGGTCAGCTGGTATTGTTTACGCAAGTGACATAACACCGATATTTTGCCCAGCTGTGGATAGAAAAGGCATGCATCCTCGCAGAGCAGCCCCCCTTCGAGGCCACCATGAGAGTCTTTGGTGTGCCATTACTGTGTGGCGCCTTGTTCTCCTATTTTCGCACTGTGAAGTCATCCCTCGTCACATTTCCATCTGCTGTCATTCCACTAAGCAGTCTCTTCGATAACCAAGCTGCTTCGCTGGATGGCACCACTGGCGACTTCGATGGGAGTGGCGCCACGTATGCAGCAGAGTACCTACCTGAGGGTCCCTGGTCGTATAATGGAATCTCGGTGAGAATCATAATGACGTGTTGTCTATTTGCTCAGCGATCTTCAGTATGACCTGCCATCGATTTGGGGACAAAGCCAAGACAATGTCATTGCTAATGGACAAGTTGTGAAACTCTCGAAAGCGACTTACGTTCATCAGTTGCACATCGTATATGCAGGGGATAGTTATGGTAGGAAGTGCAGTTAGCTGTCCGCATCTCCTGACGTGCCGACCTGAATTTGTAGGTCAATTGGGTGGAACGTTCAGCCTGAACTACGTCGATAACTTGACTAAGTATTTGCAATGTTAGTTTCTCTTGACCCCTGCGCGGATCCTGCCAACTCATGGCTGGCTTCTAGTCACTGGGAAAGGCTGGTGGGAGTGGGCTTCTGTCAATAAGGGAGAAATTCAAACGTAAAAAAGTGCATCGTCTTTGCCAACTCATGCTGACCATTGATCCATAACAGACCATATCATTTTGAAGAATATTCATCCATTAAGAATTGGAATTCTACCCAAATCTTTCAAACGTCACTATCCATACCATCTCGGGCGCCGCTTGAGAGTATCACGCTCCCAAACACGTCTTCTAACTCGAACAGACTCCATATATTCTCACTCTCTATGACACCTTCTTTTGAACCATCCAGTGATCTTCTGGTTCCACAGCTCTCTGTTCGTAGTGCCCAGTTTAGCACGAGGTGGGAAGACGTCAACGGGCAGCGAGCTCAAGCTGTCGCCATCACTCTTGCGAATCTACTCCCAGGGAGCCACGGCACCTCCTCGAACGCATCCATAAACTCGCGGTATGAGATCTCAGTAGCAGGCGAGGGGGTCTCCACAGTCACCCCTGGCCTCGTGTATCGCCTGGTCCCCGCAGATCAGGCTCGTATGGACGTCCTTGTTCTCAACAACGACGGGAGAGGAAATGCGACAGTCACGATCAAAGATGAGTCTGGGAGCATCATTGGGACTTCTGAGGGCTGGCCTATCGTCCCGCTGCGAACGAATGGACGGCGGACGCTGATGTACTGAGCACACATGAGACGCCCACTTGGTGGAACCAGGCGAAGTATGGAATTTTGTAAGTACTAGATGATTCCTGACGATTCAAATGATTGGTAGACTCATCCATTTGCAGCATTCACTGGGGTATCTACAGCGTCCCCGCTTGGGTAAGTATGTTTGTGCTGTCAGTAATGCTCTCGTTGGCTGATGCATTTTCGATAGGGCCCGCCTAGTTCATATGCAGAGTGGTATGAGTAAGGAGATTCTCCATCATACGTGGCAGGCAATTCTAACCCAAGAGCAGCTGGGGTCTCCACAATCCTCCGAATTCCAACTCGCCGACGTGGGTACATCATCTGAACACTTACGGGAAGGTAACCATAATGAGCTTTCAATCAGCACTGACGTTCATGCTTGTGGACTGCAGGATGTCGTATATGATGACTTTATTGCCAACTTCACGGCGTCTAATTGGAATCCAAGTGCTTGGTTGGATCTGTTCACCGAAGCTGGAGCGAAGTACTTTGTTCTCGTTACTGTGGGAACTGCTTTTTATCGTTTGTCAATCAATTCTGAATGTGCCGCATTACAGAAACATCACGACGGATACGGGCTGTTTGATACAAAAAACACCACACATCGAAGTAGTGTATACCTTAACCCACATCGTGACTTTGTCAAAGAGCTCATGGACACCGCCAAATCCGATTATCCCGACATGCATCGTGGAACATACTACTCACTTCCCGAATGGTAAGCGTATTGATGTTACGAATATAATTCCCGTTTTTAATCTCCTGCAGGTTTAATCCAGACTTCTCCAAGTATGGGTTTGGTTCATGGCCAGGATACTTGGCGCACAATGCATTCAATGCGTCTGAGCTGGAGCCTTATACCGGAATACTGAACATAAGCGACTACATCGAGGATTTGCAATACCCACAGATGCTATCTTTGGCGCTGGACTATGGCACGGAAATCATGGTCAGCTCGTTATCAGACTATAATTTCTCAGCATGCGCTGACGGGGGCTAGTGGTGCGACATCGGAGGCCCAAATAAGACATTGGATTTTGCTGCACAGTTCTATAACCACGCAATGCGGAATGGCTATCAAGTTACTATAAATGATCGTAGGTTGTCTTTGCTGCAAACTGTTAAGCATGTCTGATCTGATACCTACTCACTCAAGGTTGTGGTATGGTCCCGGACTTTGACACACCAGAGTATGCGACATTTGGTTCCGTGTTTCCTAGCAGCTGGGAGACGAGCGAAGGGATGGACCCGTTCAGCTACGGTTTGAATAACGCCACCAATGCGAGCGAGTACAAGAATGGAACGACCATCATCCACACTCTGGTCGATGTTGTGAGCAAGAATGGAAACTAGTGAGGAATAGCATCATTACCTTGCTGGTTGTTTTTATTTCATTTCATTTTACAGTTTACTGGATGTCGGTCCCACCGCGGAGGGCGACATTATTGCACCGATGGCAGACAACCTCCTCGCTGCCGGCAAATGGCTGAAGTATGCAGGTGATTGTGTCTATGCAACGGTATGTCACGAACACCCCTTTGCCATTTATTTCTTTAGATGAAACATGCGCATCAGGATTACTGGTATCAAGCGTCCCAAGATCCGACGGGATCATTTAGGTTCCTCACTACGCCAACAACATTTTGTGTCATCGCATTCAACAAGCCGAGCAATGGGCAAGTCGTAGTAGATCCGGGTGACGTAGTGCTGCCAATTCAGAAAGGAGACTATATTGTGTTGCTGGGACCATCGAAGAGTTCGCAGAGCCTTGAGTGGAAGATTGATGAGTCAGGTGTCTTGACCGTCGTGGTGCCTCAGGATCAAGTTGACCAGGTAGATTACGCCTGGGCATTCCAGGTGACATATTCTGGATGAATGTAGGATTGACGGCACCGATATCCGATGCTCAAACGCCTACACGCTCAAACGTTCAGGTACCTACGTCTACATTTATACTGTACGCGTCCACATCTATATCTACATATTGTAAGAGTGGAGTGTTTGATTCCGCGGAACCAATTCATGTCGACGCTATGTGAGCGCTCCACTTGAACCCTTTTGAGGGTCCAAGTTCACCTCCTTTCACTGCGTGTTCTGAAACAGGTGGTGAAGCGCCTGTAGCTTGGTGGAACGTAGTCTCAGTTTTTTTAGGAATTCCGATTTATTGTCCTTTGAGACCGAAGACCCTATGTTGGACATAGCTTTGAGTGCGAGGGGTTTAAGGTATCTGTACTTGCGTAGGTATGGAACGAAAACACGTACTCCGTCGGCATGCTGCCGGGCAAAACCGACGAGAAATCTCGCATGAAGAGGGCATAACTGTTGGGGAGAAGTGCGTGTAAATGGTCCTCGCGCACTGCTCGTCCCGCGAGCGGCCTTCCCTTCGTGTACAGAGTGAGGGATTGATTTGATGGTTACAATGGTTAGCTAGGCGAGTTTATTGTATGGTTGGAGTCTGGTGCGTTCTTGCTAGGGGTTATGTGCTTGTATGCAACATGCTGCGTGTGAAAGTATGTACTTTTGGATCTCACCGAATTGCCAATGGATGTGGCTTTGCGACAGAGGGGGGTCGGAAAGTATATGACGTTTGCGAATATATTAGGGGCAGTCGAAGAGGCAATAATGAATGGTTTCGTCTGTTTCTCAATTGTTATGGCGTCGTGCTACTCTTTCACAGTGTTATTGGCATTCAGACTGCAATTCCCCATCATAATGCTCTTGACAAAAAACGGTCCTGGAAGGGCGCGGCCCCCAAAGTGGACGGATTTATTCCTCACCCTGTAGAGGGAGAAGATAGTAGCAGTGATCTTCTTGCTCTACCGCCGAAAGTGAAAACAGACACACTATTTCACTTCCGGTGGTAGACTGTGCCGTCCAACGATGGCATGTATTTCATCAATACTCGTAAGATTACCGCAGTTCTAGGTAATGAGACCGGCAACTCGAGCAAAGTGCAGATTCCACACACCGGCGAAGTTCATTGCCTCGCATCGCTTTCGCCTGTAATCCCGCGGGTCGCGACTAAGTTGGGCCGTGAACCAAAAACAATTTCCATCGTGGCCTGCATATGTGACGACGTTCAATGGCTCGCAAGGTCTCGATATCCGACGCGTTGTACTTGACCTTCACACCTAGACAGATCCGAGAGATTGACAAAATAGAAGGGACGAGGCAGTTGTACAAAAGGTTAGCGGATTAGTTATCAACGAGTTATCAACGTGTCACGTGTTTGACACGGATATTTTTTTGGTTCCTTAGTGGCACCCACATTCACAACCCGTAGACATCACGGCACACAATGTGTGAACGTCATTAGTCTCATCGACCAAGTGGTCTTTTTCCGCATATATGCCTTGTAAATGAGGTGCTATTGCGTTATCTCATTCTTCTTCATTATCGATTCAAGTGATTCAGAACTAATAATTGAGCCCAATCCACTATAGCAGCTTCCTTTGACATCGCCTATAAAATCTAGCGTATCAGCAAAACAATCTTTCAGTCGCTTAATCCCCAATCATCTCCATCATGTCTTTGCAATCTGAACATCGCGGAACGTTCGGTCTGACCGTCTCTCCTGACATACCAAACGTCACACCAGTCAGCGGTTACGGCCACTACTACACGCCTCCAGAACCCTCTCAACTGGCCGGTGCAGGAGGAAAGGATATGCCCTTGAGCCTGTCTTTTGAAATTGTAGAAGATGAGGGTATTTTCATCTCGAGGGCAGCGGCGGCTTGGGAGGGTGCTATTCCCAAGAGACCAATCATTCCCCTTCCTGCTCGAGCACGCGCGATGCTCACAGGCACTGTCCAAGGACATGTTACTTGTCTGGCCGATCCCATTTCTTGCGATGACATTGCTATGTCCCACCATATGGAAATTTGCACTGATGAAGTGGCACAAGAGCATCAAGATATCTCCGACATATTTCTGAGTATCTCGGCGACACCAGGTCTTCGGTCATGGAGTTTTGAGGTACGTCCGCTTTCTTACTAACATTACTTACATCGCTAACCTATTTGTCCAGGAACTCCGTACAGAATGCTACTTGCAATCTCGTCTTGCGACTGGCGTTGGTCCTCGAGCAGTCCCTCTTGGGGCGCCGTCCTGGATGATCATTCCCCCGGCCTTCACTCCCTACAAAGTGATGACTTAGTTCAAATGCTTCCAGTTGTCATGCGTGATAGTTTGATCTCAAGTGTGTACAAAGCTATAATGTGTAGTACTTATGTAAACCATATAGTTATCCATCGCTCTATTCAGTTATATATTTGTGCTTAGATATCCAACCTCCTTATCAAAGAGAGATCACACCATCTCTTCCGTGATGTTAGCATACGTTTCGTCTGACTGGACCGTTCTTTCGAAACGTCTCCGCCCCTCATGCAGCACAAAAGACGTTGCAGCTATGAGTAGGATGGTTAAGATGTCCTTCCCACCAAGAGCATCTGTCTGGAAGATAGCTTGCATGAAGGGAACATAAACGAGTGCCAGCTGGACGAAGAATGATATTGACACGGTTGTCACAAGCATCTTGTTTTGTATCAGGCCACATCCGAGACCGCGGTTTTGCACTGCAGACACGAGGTCAAGGAAGACGAAGCACGTGAAAGTCTATTCAACATGTAAGTTGTGGTAAGCATAATTCAGAAGTGCAAGAACTGACCATGGTTTGTTCCCGCCTCGATACAAGATCATCATCACCCAACGCAGTGGTATAAATGAAAGAGGTTCCACAGACAATAGTAGCCGCTGAGAAAAGGACGCGGTATAACAGCCGTTTTGTTATCACTGGCTCATTTTTCTTCCGTGGAGGTCTTCGCATGATTGCTGGATCTACCGGGTCGACACCTAACGATTGGCTTGGAGGTCCTGGGACCAAATCAGACATTTGCCATTTGAGGGCGATCCAGAGGACGTACCGTCCATCAAAATATTGATGAAAAGTATCTGCATGGCATTGAGCGGGTTGCTCAACCCAAACAGCGTACTAAGTGTAATGAGCGTCAATGCAGCAGCAGCAGTGCTGAGCTGAAAAGACAGGAAGTTTTGGATGTTGTGAAAGATAGATTTGCCTTCAGAACCGCTTTCGTCACATAACCATGATTTGAAGAACAAATCGCTCACCCTCCTCGACAGCAGGTAATATTGTACTGAAATTGTCATCCACGAGGATAGCATCAGCGGCTTCTTTCGCGACGTCGGTACCACTTTTCCCCATCGACACACCGATGTCAGCCATTTTAAGCGCTGGCGCGTCATTGACTAGCGAAACAGGCCAAAGAAAAAGCAGGCAAAATCATATAAGCCTACTCATGATATGATATAGACAGCACTCACCCCCATCCCCAGTCATAGCCACAATAGCTCCACGAGCTTGAAAGGCTTCAACAATCGCCATTTTGTGTCGCGGTGTCGTCCGCGCGAACACGCTCACGCTGCCTACCCGCTCGATGAGCTGTGATTTGCTCATTTGGTCGAGGTCCTTTCCAGTCAAGCAATATTTGCGGAGCTGGCCATCATGAGCGTGTGCAGGACCAACGCGAAGCCCTAACTTTTGGGCAATAGCTAAGGCTGTCTGCTCAGCGTCTCCGGTGATCATGACAACTTGTACCCCGCCGCTCTGGAGCAAGCCGATAGTATCCGCAACTCCTTTGCGTGGGGGATCAAACATGGCTTGGAACCCAACAAAGACCAAATTGGTCTTATCCTCATCGGGCACTGGGTTCCGCGGCACCGGTACCGGGGTGGCGCGGTGCTGTGGTTGTGCAGAATCCTGACGTGGAGAATCGATAGATCCGTACCCATACGCCACGGCAATTACTCGAAGGCCCCGCGATGCTGTTGCTTGAGCATTGTTGAGTATGACGCTGCGCGTACCAGCATCCAAGGCAGGCGTTGAATTGTCCGTAATAAAGTAGTACTTGCAACGATCCAAGATGGCGTCAATAGATCCCTTGATGTAGTATATTTCAATAGGAGAACCTGAATAGATAGTTGTGGAGGGAGTGAATACCGCTGACGGCCATATACTTCTGTTCTGAATTGAAAGGTTTTTCCGAAAGGCGGGTGAAGGACTTGAACCTATTTCAGTAAACCTCACTAATGACGCCGATGCTATAAACCTACCCGCCGTTGATCTGGTATATCGAATGAGGACAGAATATTTATTAACGCCACGTCGGTTGATTGTCCAACATATTTGCCCTCGCCATCCTTAGACATCGAGGAATTGTTACACAAAGAGCCAATTTCCAGAAGCTTCCTAACTGCCGGGGATATTGTTGACCGAGGGTCATCGACGTGAATATTCTCATCGACGACATACATCTCTGTAACTGTCTGTTCATTCTTTGTCAAGGTGCCTGTAATATCAATTGTAACAAAAGACAAAGATAATGCAATTATTAACTGACCAGTCTTGTCAGAACAAATGACAGAAATGCAGCCCAAGGCTTCGACGGAATGAAGTTTTTTTACAATGGCCTTTCTCTTCGACATCCTTAGCACACCAAGAGCTAACGTGACAGTCGTAACGATGGGGAGGCCCTCCGGGATAGCTGCTACCGCAAGAGATACTGCATGCAAGGTCAAAGGAGTAAAGGTTTCGTTAATGGAATTAGGTACCTCCGATGGTAAACATGTCCAACCAAGGCCGCTGCTGCCACATGCCAATAAGGCAAATGACCCCAATAATGCCGAATGATATAATCGACAACTTTTTCGCCAGTTCATCCATACTCAACTGAAGAGGGGTACGTTTTTCCTCGACCTGTTTGGAGCTAAGCATGCTTCTGATGAAGAGCTCCAAAGACACCTACATCTTGCATCATGGAAAAGATCACACCAAATTCTGTTTGAGTACCGGTCGCGATCACGACACCCATACCGCGACCTTGAGGTAGTGGGGGCTTAAGTACGCCAATCCCGCACTTAGTATTTACTCACCGCTCCGAACTAAAGTTCCCATGTATCCAATACATGAGCGTTCAGCCAGCGCGATATCTCCTGAGTCCTGTGAACTGCTCGAAATAGTTGTGGACATAGAAACTGGAGAGACGCAAGGATTGGAATCCTTTCGACGTGCGTTAGTCTCACCAGTCATACTACTCTCGTCAATTTCGAGGTCTACTGCCGTGATGATACGCATGTCTGCAGGAACACGGTCTCCCGATGAGAGCGCCACAATATCCCCAGGAACTAGCTCATTGGCAAGAATGTGAATATCACGTTCGTCACTGTGAATGTTTGTAAACATTGAGATGATGGAACATCTGATAGAATATTCGTGCCGCACCGGATCACGTGGCAGTGGTGTGGTACGAGCTTGTTAAGCGCTTCCAGGCTTTTCTCCGAGCGCTGTTCCTGCACAAAGCCAACTAGGGAAAATGAGATAGGTCAATAATATCCCATAGATGCTCACCAGTTAATACTATTAGCACTGCTACCGTGATGCTAATTGCATCGTCAATGTTTCCCATGACCGTACTAATCACAGCACTGCCACATAGCAGCAGAATCAGTGGGCTCTCGTAAATGGTTTTAGCGAACTTGAGTAGAGCTGGCTCAGGTGGAGACACGGAAAATTCATTATATCCATGGATACCTGCAGCGCTAGAATGGATGAGCTTGGAAGACCAGAGACTGAAGACGTTTTGAAGTATGCTAGAGTGTCCTACGAAGGCAATTTCGTCAGTTCCTGGAGCCGCCGGATCTATTTTACCCATTTGGGGGATTACGTGAAGGAAATATTAAATAAGCGATCAGAAAGAAATCGATGCTTCCATCATGGATTTCCAGAACATTATACATGTAGTGGGCCCATTGGACACGTACGCAAGATGAAAGGACATACTCACCTCAACTGTCCAACGGGCAAAACGTGCAGAAGGTGTCTCCTTTCTTTCTCGGTCTTCTCGAAGCCTTAGATTCCGCTCTCCGGCTGACACGAGTTCATAATGGTTTTCCGCAGTCCCATCCGCGCGTCGGCCTGCAAGGACACCCTTTATCTTTTGCCAGAGTGATGGTAGCCCCTCACTAGATGTAATGTCGTTGAAATTGGAAGGTAGTTGAAGACTTGGTCCTTTAGGTTGATGTCTTCTAAGGGTTGTGCTATACGCAAAGTGGGTGGAAGCGTCTGGTGTAGGCTGTGGTTCACCACTCTGTATAGTGGACACAGATGGAAAGTAACTCGAGGCTGGGGGCGAAGGGCTTCGTTGGTGTGAATATGAGTGTACTTGGGGTGCTGGAGCAGACGACATCGGCAATATTGAATGAGCAGACGTAGACACGAAGGAGGGTTCCGGTATGACAGAAAGCTCGCTGGCGGTTGCGCTGGAACTAGTGGTCATTGACAGGGATGAACGCTTGCCCAGTGCACTTGGGAGACTACGACGTGACTTGGACATCTTGCCCGTTAATGCAAGAACTGTCCTTTTGTTTGGCGTGCTTCCGCCGGTCTGCGAGCTTTGCAACTCAAACAGTTGCGGTGTAACTTGGTAGTAGGAATGATCCTGGGTCTCGGCCGCTATATAAATACACTTCCTTTTTTGGTTGTACCTTTTAGAATTAAATGATTAGACGCCCATCCAAAGGCTACCAAGGACTGAATGAAGGACTTTGAACGCATATCTGCAAGGGGCTTTAGCATAAGAACACTTGTAAAATTTACGCCTCCACATGTTGCCCAAAAGGGAGGAGAGGTTAGTGACAACTCCTTGATGATATTGTCATTGACCGGAATTAATTGAAACTACTTCAAGTTCGTCAAGTCACCATCAAGGAACATTCAGCGCTCAGCATGTGGTCATTCATGTACTTGATTAAACATCCGCAACTAAAGTGCCTAAGGTGGGCAACCGAGTCGATTGAATAACGAGCAATAAGCTTCCCAGGATCATCTTGAGACCGTCATGGTATTTGACGGTTACCAGTGCGGCATCATAACGTTTTTAAGGTGGTCGAGATCCCATGCAACCATAGTCCATCTACATTTCCTTGAAATTGCTATCGCCGAATATCTCCTTGTCGCTTCTCCTTGATTCCCTTCTCCGCCATGGCAAGCAAGCGCTAACCACCAACATTTACCTCACCCAGAATTCATTAATAGTATCATAGGATCCGAACGGTCAAACAAACAAGCCAATTCCGGGCCAGCAACTCGTACTCAACCTGCATGTGGTGTCTGGATGGTCCGAGATGGGTCCAGTGTGTTCGAGAGAACACCGAAAACCTCGGTAACTATGTAATTTTATTGCAAAAGATAGCTGACATAGATCGTCATGGTATAATCAGAGCCCGGAAGTGAAGTAACATGCACGATGGGCCTTATGGGTTCATCGTTTACGTTTCGAGCGTGGACCAAGACACGTAATTTCATGTTTCGTCTTTGCATACGTGCGCGTGAATTCTCTTCCACAGCGAGCGCATATAGCTTTAACTGTGCGGAGATGAATATTGTCCACATGGCGAGTGTGGCTATCTTTCTTGAGAATGCTCGAACATCCGGGCCACGTGCACTTCACTTTCTCCTTACCGCCGAGCACGACGGGAAGACACAGGTGCGGGTGGCGTTTAGCTGAAGAGCCGGATGTGGTCCGCCTCTTGGTGACATGCTCATCCACGGACTGGGAGGGTGGTACGATGTGGCTAACAGATCCGGCGGATATTAGGTCTGGGCATCGCACATGGTTAACATTTGAATGAAAGGCTGCGAAGATAGCGAACTCTACCTGGGGAAAGTTGACCGACAGGAGAATCTGTCATGGTATTGAAGGTCCCAACAGATCCTTGCGACACAGAGCTGTGCTCTTGGGGTGGTGCCGACGACGGCGAAATAGTATCGAGGTCATTATTTGGGATAGCATGAAGCCCGTTACCGAAGATATCTCGCAAGTCCATGATGCTATCCGTGTCGAATTTCGCAGGAAGTGGCCTGAGCGCAAAGAATCGGTGAGGTAGATGCTGCTCAGCTGCGTGGGTCAATGGGTCATGCCATAGGCTTTTATCTTGAGAACTGAGGAACATCAGTTTGTCTAGTCTTCGCACTAGTACACAAAATCTCTGTTTCGAAAGGCCCTAGCAGCTGAACTGGAGTCTTATCCTCAGACAGATCATTGTAGGCAGCAGCCATCCTAGACCGACTCGATAACCCGATGGAGATGTGATTTTTGTTGGAAAGGCAGTGCAGGCATCGAACGCCGCTCGTCTCTGCCACCGAGCCATTTGTCTTGGCTCGTAGCTCCTTTGTGATCTGGTAGCGCTCGGAGACCCGTATCCTATTGTATTGCGCAGAATTAGAGAAAAAGCCGTTCATGTAAAATTCGGGGCTTGTTGGTGTTTACGTGAGTGACGAGGCGCGAATTCGTTAATCAGGAGCGACTGGCGATGATGCAGGTTACTCAAAGAATTATAAAGGTTTGTCTAGAGGAGACTAGAAAGGTTACGGGTATGTAGTGGCGTGCTAATGCACGTGATGACACAAAAATAGATCACAGTGCAGACAAGCTTTTCAAGTCAAGTCATTAAACGGTTAAAGGTATGGGGGACGCGGTCTTCGAGGTCGACAATAGTTTAATGTATTGTCCTGGTGGTATATTAATTATGCGTTCAATGCTGGATCGAGCGGCGACTGGTTTCACTGCCATGCCGCACGATCTGAGGGAGGTAAAGGGGCAGCGAAGACCTTTTGCGCGACCATGGCGTGCATTTCTTGTTCTAGGAGAACACGAGAGAAAAGTTTTTTCTCGGAGACACTCGAGCATCTGAACGACAAGAAGTCGATCGACGGTTGTTCCTACATTTCTAATGAAGATTCAGCATTGCAGTGGGGTTTCCTCAGAAGGCAAGTGAAATATAGAAATATCGTCAATAATATATATAGTTACTATACTACGCATGCTGTAGAGTATACAAACCTAGAGAGTGTCGGATTTAAGCATGACCGGTCACCGGTGGACCCACGATCGTAACACATGTATCGAATCACAAATATTCGTCAACGTTGTCCGTGTGGCATAGAGTTATCGGTGGGATGTCCGCATTAAAGTAATTGATGTGAGATTTGATCAAAACTCCATCCCTTGGCAAACGTCCACCTCCTGCGCTTCTGGGCCTCTTTCAACTGTCGCAACACCATGCTTGCAGGATTTCACGCGTTCGAAATGCCTCGCAGAGGCATCATCACGGGATAGCTTGATGCGACATACCGAGCAGCACCATT
Source organism: Suillus spraguei (assembly GCA_016800925.1). Taxonomy (NCBI): domain Eukaryota; kingdom Fungi; phylum Basidiomycota; class Agaricomycetes; order Boletales; family Suillaceae; genus Suillus; species Suillus spraguei. Next base: position 51,080 of record JABCPU010000025.1, read on the forward strand.
TCATCTTGAGATGGGCAACAATGACATGTCGGACGACGTTCTCTCTCTTCATTACCTTTCCACAGCCACCCCAGCGGCAAGGGGTCTGCCTCTGACTGTGTTCCGCGTGATCCCTGTGCCACCTCTGTATATGCCTTGCCAATCGTATACGATCGCCCATAACATGCATACCGCATTCCTGCCCGTTGTGTGTCCAGCGACAGAGATAAGTTACAACGAGACCGCCATTAATACTCCTAGCCTCCCTGATGTCTTCTTCATCAAGGGAAATGCCGTTGCAGCACAAAGCTTTTGCGGGTCTGTCGGCATAACTCGACCACGAGGCTCTGCGCGTCCGACGCGGTGATCTAGAGGCAGGTTCATGGCCAGCTGGCCCCGTACCAGGCATCTGTGGACCCATTGTAGCGGTTTCATCGTGCCGAAAGACTGAACATTGGGGTGTGCTTTCATTTCGAAGGGCCGATGCCATTGGTCTCGATCGGAGGGAAGGAGATTGAAACACAGCAGTCGCGGAGCTGCCTACAGCTTCCACTTGAGGATACCATGAGATGTTGGATGGTGCTTGCGCCGAGGACTGTGGACTTCCTTGCAGCATTGCAGTCCTATGGTCTTCATGTAAGACTTCTAATGAATGGACAGTCCCGGTATGGACCGGTCCATGCACGGGCCACATGAGGGAGCTGCTAGCTACCGCGTGCGAAAACGGTGAATGAATTGGCTGATATGAATTGTGAGCAGATGTCTCAAGTTCCGGAGTTCGGGTTGCAAAGGCACTGGTCGCCCAGGCACCGTCAGTAGTCTGAGAAGCAGTGATTGTTGACGCCATGTTGTCAGGGGAAGCCACTGGCATGCTATCATCATCGTGCCGCAATGCGCCATAATCAATGAATGAGTCGCCCTGAAAATTCTGATGGCTTGTCGCAGGAAAAGGATTATCAGATGGTATTGTCCCGGTTCTGCTGTTTCGTTCATGAGAGGTGCATAAAAAAGAGGAATACTGCTGCTCACAATGCAGTGACCGCATTTGTGTGCGACGAGATGGAGCTAAACAATAGTACCGTCGATAAGCAGAGGAACTAGCCAAAAAAACAGCAAAGAGACCTAGCGTATGAGGACCATGGTGGTTCAACACTGAAAACGGGGGAAGATCTTGGGGGATTGAGAGATGTTGTCACCTGTCTGGGTGAATAATTGAAGGGTTCCAGACTGCTATGACAATGTATGATGAGAGGTAATGAATTGCTAGGTAATGAAGGCGTACTAGGAATCAGTAAAAGGCCTTTCTTCGAAAGACATAGGAATAGTAGTGTAGCTTTGGTTTCAAAATGAGTAGTTCTTGTGACCCAGCATGAACCAAAGCGGTATAGAGAGAGGCGCTTTATACGTGTACGGATGTGGTTCTTAGGCCACACTCTGCGATGTGTGAAATACCAAAGAAGCACTATTTGGCCCCATACCGTGTATAGTTCACTTTCCTGTACGGAAATTTCAGGCAGGTGGTGGTTCATCTGTTATGTTTTCCACTAGTGATGCGGCCACTTGACAAACGCCCAGGCAGTCTTATTGTAAAGACATGAATCGACTTTTAATAAAATGGAGCTGTAACCAGACGAGACTGCGAGCGATCGGTACCAAGTTTTTTAGTTGTGGTGAATAGCCAAATGTGACGCACAGGAGATTCAAGACGGCCATTTGACATGCTACAAATATGAAATTTACCACGCCGCCATCACGTTAAAGCCGAGGCGTAATGCTCCCACATGGCGGACCGGCTCCAACGATAATAAGCAAGCAACACCAAGACGTACAGGATTTAGGAGGTGATGGTCATTCATAAGAACCTCCGAGTTTACAAGAAGTGGCAAGGCGCCCATTGGTATTGAGCATATAAACGCACAAAACCTCGTGGACGTTGTTTGGCAAAAGCTTCTAATCCAAACAGACTGTAGTATTCTCACGCTGCTACTCGGTCCACTCTGTGAGTGAACGAGTAGTCTTGTGTGGAAAACCCATGGCCTCAAAACAACCTCGTAGGAGTCGGAGCCGGTCTAGGAGCCAGGGCGGAAACACTTATGACAGGAGAACTGCGAGGGATAGGGAGTCTTTCATAGCAGACAGAAATACTTCTGGCTATAGTCGACGTTCAGGAATGGATTCCGAGAGAGATGCACCTCGTCGATCACGATCCCCCTTCGCTCACGTAGGCGCTCAACGTCACGGTCTCGCAGCCCCAGACGTAAGCCAAGGTCTCGATCCCGCTCCCGTGGCCTCGAGCGCTCGCACTCTAGGGAAAGGCATGATCGTCCTAAAGACAGAGAAAAGCACAGACATAAGCGTTCACGCTCACGCTCAAGCTCTGCATCAAGTTTGTCGGACACTGATTCAGAACGAAGGCGTCGTAAGAAGAAAGACAAGCACCGCAGTCGCGAGGAGAAAAGGGAGAGAAAGAAAGAAAAGAAAGAAAAGAAGGTGAGTAGTTCTAAGAATTATAACCATCAGCGAACCTGTTTCTTGCAGAAGAAAAAACATGGGACTGCCTCTGGTGCTCAGTGGGGTAAATACGGAATTATCAGTGAAACTGAGTCAGTTCAATTACAACAGCCGCGGTCGTATGGTTAATTTTGTCCCCCTAATAGCTTCTACAACAAAACACAAGAATTCCGCACGTGGCTTCTGGAAGAGCGCAAAATTAACCCGGAGGCCATATCCAAGGACCAGGAGCGCAAAGAATTCACTGTTTTTATTGAAGACTATAATACTGGTGCGTGACATTAGAGCACTTTTTGTCGATATCGTTTAGCGTTTGATAGCAACCCTCCCTCACGAAAAGTATTACCACATGGAGGCATATGAACGCCGAATGACGTCGTTACGAGCCGGCGAGTTCGTTCCACCGGCAGAAGACTCCTATGATCCTGAGGCTGATTTACGGGCTCACTCTTTACGACACAAGAAAGCGCCTGCGGAGCACGAAAGCTATCTAAGTAAGGAAGAGCTTATGGAGTTGAGGAAGGTTCAGAATGAGAGAGTTGAGGTAAGTTGTATCCAATTTGGACAATGAAACATCAAAGTCATCTTCATTAGGTTGGGAAGATGAAACTCTTGGGTATGGAAGTGAAACAAAATTTTGGGGTTCGGATGGATAGAACCATGTTTGATGATTGATTGGTACTAGTTAGAGGCTTGACTATATAAGACTCCTCTAAAGGTTTCACAATGTGTACATATTTACTGTAACAGATTCCGCGGACAAGAATGGAGTGCAGTCCAATGAGGGCGGAAGAGCCGGTTACGTAGCGAATACTTACGTATGCAGAGGTAGTGTACCGCAGTGACCGCGCCCGTAACGCCTTGTCTCTCATCCATGGTCGACATAGTAGTTCTCGGTGCGACAGGTATGGCTACACATATTATGCCATTGTCCACAAGTAGCTAATTAATGGTCCTCAAGGCTATACTGGTCGCCTCATAGCTCAGTACCTTGCCACGCATCCACAGCGTTCATCCTTCACGTTTGGTCTTGCTGCACGGTCGCAGTCAGCACTCGAGAAAGTTTTTAGAGGACTCAATCTCTCGAAAGACGATGTACCTGCATTCATTATGGATGTCACGAAACCCGGTGACGTGGGTGCTGTGGTACAACAGGCCAGGGTTGTAATTAACACTATTGGCCCATACTGGCGGTGGGGAACTTCTGTTGTCCAAGCTTGTGTACATTATGGGAAACATTACGTGGACCTGACTGGCGAGGTTCACTGGATAAAGGATATTATCTTGGAGTATGTGGAAGCCTACGCTGATTTTTGAGAGGTGCTAATTTGACCGTTTCTAGACTTGATTACGCAGCTATCAAGTCAGGTTCAATTGTGGTCCCTTGCTGCGGGTTGGACTCGGTACCTTCTGATGTTCTTGCATTCGTCGCAAACAAGACACTGAAATCCTTTGGTGGGCCGTCTACTACAATCGACCTCTCCACTTCGGCGTGGAGGCTTGGTGGTGCTTCTCTTTCAGGAGGCACTTTCTCTACAATCCTCACTGCATTAGAAGATGTTCCAAAGCACAAACAACTCGCATTAAGGCAGAGTTTTGCATTGAGTCCAGGTTTATCTCGCTGTGTTGAAGTACGCGCGGGTGGCTGACTTCAAGTTGGTTTTCAGTAAAAGGAACCCCGTCTCCTCCACCCCGTATGCTTTATACCTTGCCACACTCCAATCAACCCGTCTACGGGGCGTGGTATTTCATGTCAATTACCAATTCTCAGGTCGTGCAGCGCTCGTGGGGTCTGTATGAACTCGCGCGCCGTGTCAATCATCACAATACGACCACTGTCGCTCCATTCTCCTACGGTCCAAACTTCAAGTACGAGGAATTCATGATTCTGCCAAGTGCACTCTACGCCACGATGTATTCAATCTTATTTGCTGCGACAACAGCATTACTTGTTTTCTTCCAGCCTGTTGGTATCTCCTCCCCATTCTCACAGCAGAGGAATGACTGTATGTGGATGACTTTAACAGGCGAGATGGCTCGCTCGAAAAATATTGCCCCGTCCTGGTGAAGGCCCCTCTGAGAAGTGAGTGTAATTGAATTTATTGATCTTACAACTCATACCATGTCGCGTGCAGACAGCTAAAGAGCGGCTCTCTTAAAATCACTAACATTACGACGTCCAGTCCCAATTCTCAAGGAGAAAAGATCGTTGTCCGAAGTATCTTCAAGGGACGAGGCGACCCTGGATATTTCTTGTCGTCCAGTAAGCTCCATTTATACTCATAGTAAACCATTATTTAGCCGTTCTTTCAACTTTTCAGTAATGATTTCAGAATGCGCTCTAGCGCTGGTTTTGGATGGTGCAACCTTGCCTCACATAAGCTCAGGTGGTGGCATCTTGACTCCTATGACGGCTTTCGGAGACGTTCTCATTGAGAGGTTGAGGAGATCAGGACATATCGACATCGAAAGCGAGTTGCTGGTCGGGACGGAGTCACGGAAAACACGTTGAATGTGGTCTCCTATCATCACCTGTATGAGGTCTTGCTTACGTTTCTTCGACTGACGATCATTCCGATGTATTTTTGTTGTCTCCGGGTTCACGCTTATCTATATAAACTGTTATGAGTAGTCCATTGTCCGATTCATTGGCGAGTTAGTTATCAGAAGCCACGAAACCGCCTGAGACGGCGATACTGAGAGAAATTGCAAGGGCGAAGGATTTGTTGTTGAGTTATCTGGGCGAAAGGCGGTTCGCCACTAAAGGAAGCTGCGAGCTACCCAAGCGGTGTTGTGCCACAGCCTCGGCCGGCTTAGATAAGCAACTTTTGCTACATCTAGTAGTCACGTGTGTGCCGCTGAGTATGAAAACCCCCAGCGCAATGATTTACATGACCTTCCCTCCAGGCAAGGCTCCTTGCTACGTAGGTAATTTGCAACCTCAATCGAAAAGATAGCCCAGATCCCAAGATCTCTCAAAGGAATATATTAAATTTTACTTAGAGCACAAAAAATTGTGTGGAGATGTCAAATTGACATCTCCACACAATTTTTTGTGCTCGAGATGCTATAACGGAAGGATCAAATTAATGAGTACAACAGCGGACAGTGGAGCCTAGCCGGAAGTTGCTTCTCACCACGACTTGGATTTTCTTTTTCTCGCTGGTAGCTGTACCTCTTTCCTCGGTGTGTTTCTGTATTCAGCTCCAACATTATGAGCGAACCCTAGCTGATGATTATCCGGTAGTATTGACATTAGACGTTGGTACTTGTGATTGACCCAGAAAAAGTTCATCAGGGTGGGAAAAATGATGACGCGCTAGCACCTATGACAGTATTTGGGAGGATGTACGCAACCATTTGAGACGATGCAAAGGGATTACGATTGTGCTTTTATGGCTTTCAAGTCTGGAGTCGTGCAAATTTCGCACTTACCTTGGGGTGAACAGATGTTTATTCAGATCAAGTGATCCCTGAATCTTGTGGTGCTAGAGAGTGACGAGCATCTCCTGCCATGCACAGATCATCAACACAGAGCGTTGCGAGAAATTCTAGCAAAGAGCTTGGTTGTTGTTCTTGTAGTTGCTGACTCGGCTAAAGAACTTTATCGCCCTGGTCTCCCGTATTCAGACCTTGATAGAAGAAAGACAATCATTCATTCATTTCGAATTATCGCCCATTGTGTGCTGATCGGCCGCCGCAGGGGTGTGCCATATGACTCATTGCAAATGAACAAGTCTTGGACGAGTCTACTTGTGAATATCGAGCCAATATACGTTGCCAGACATGCGGTATGATGACGAAATCTGCGGTTCTAAGTTGGGGACACATTGCGGACTTTCAGCAACTTGAGCTTATCGATGATCAAGTTGCTCTCACGCGTGTCGAGCGTCAAAGTCGGCTAAGATCTCTCTAATCAATCCACCATCGCAGCGTCCTCCATCTGATGCGTTTTTTGCGTTTTTTCCTTTTGGTCCGTCGTGGGATTTACAAGTGGTAAGTGCCACCTGGCCTGCAATTTATGGACGGCACGCCCGATAAGATGATGACTCAATTCCGCAGGCAGGCAGACCCAAGTGATACCCGCTGTTGCAACTTGCACTTAACACATATCTATTTGGAAAGTTTCTTGGTCACGTTCCTGGCGTGTTGCCAAACCAAACTGGCCGGCATGTCTGATTTGTGACAATTAACTCGACAACCACGGTACGATTGCGGACCACTACACCTGGGATCCTTCCAAGGAACTATACTGCTAGCCATGGACATCCGATAGAAAAAAAATACCCGCCATCACGTACGAGACCTGGAACCCTTCCAGGGTCCAGTCGTTGCTGACTGTGTGTGCACCCTACCAGCTGGCGGGGACAGTGGTACATAAAAACAGCCAATGTCTGGTTCCAGTGCCCAGAACACCAATTCCTACGATGGACCAGCTGATGTCCAACAATAATAAGTCCCAGGACTTCTACAAGTGAGTTGATTCGCCCCGTAAGTAACCGCTAGAAGGGTTGAGTATGGTTTCAACAGCGATGCACCTATGGAAGATGTACTGAACAGGGTGAATTGTGCAGCTGGTGATGACGTACTGTTTCACTTCATGAACGAGGTGCGTACATTATAGGGACGAATAATATCTGCAGCTAAATGCTTCCTGCAGAATTGGGGGCTTGCCATGTTTCTCTATGAAAAGTTGATCCGCGACAAAGAGCCTCTAGAAGAGATGGAAGAAACTGTCCTTCTGCAAGCATCGGAGGAATATTTTGCACTTCATCCGCCCAACGAAGCTAGCTCAGGTACTGAGGACCATCCTGAACCCTCCCAAAACAATCTCGCAGAAATTGGCGTCCTTCTGCAAGCGTTGGAGGAATTTTTGGCACTTCATCCGCCCAATGAAGCTAGCTCGGGTACTGAGGACCACCCTGAACTCTCCCAAGACGATATGGAAAATGGCGTCCCAGATGATAAGCAGAGATGCGGCTGGATAGATGAAATGACAAATCGAAAGTGCTTCGAGGTCGTACCAGCAGGTCTGCGACCCATGCTCTTACATCTGAACATGGCGCACGATGTTTGTGGTTCAGAGACGATCAAAAAGGAGTGCAAATGGGCTGTACTCCGCTCAGGCCACGAATCCGCATGCGGGGTGCCATCCCAGCGTCGTAACATGCCTCGCCATATAGCGAAGCATCTGGGTTTGCGGTGGACATGCAAACTATGCAGCAAAAATTTCGCCCGCTCAGACCTCCTGAAGATTCATGAACGTAATTCACACTAAATTGTACAGCTGCAGGTAAGTATCTGGACATCATGTAAAGCAGTTGAACCTACTCATAGCTGGCCAGGTTTTTCATGTATCGAACGTGCTACCTCTACGCACCTGTAATAAGTATAGCCATTGTACACATGTACCGTTCTTCATGCTTGAATCTAATGCCTACGCCACTTATGATGTTTAGTCAGAAGTCAAACTTCACGAGTCATCCTAGGAGTTCGATAAACGGGAAAGCTTCGAGCTCGAGATGACGATCCGCAATTACCTGAACCTGAGCAGTGAAGATAGAAAACACAAATCCCTAGTCACCATCGCTGATGGAAAGCAGTTTCTTGACCACACAAGGTCATATGACTGAAGAGGATGAACTTGAAGACTTAAGCTTTTATAAATGAAGACTTGGACGGCAGGGATCGGATGACTGAGCGGCAAGATGCTACAAGGTCTTCTGAAGACCGTAGCCTGATAGAGCCCAACACACCATCACAATGGTCGCCTAATGAAGAAACGGCTGAGTCGTCTTCCTTCTATGTGGCCTGACTAGGGGATACTACCCGGAATACATCAAGCCAGAACGTGGTACGTGCATCTGGCAGCATGTTTACCGTTCAGAGTCGATAATCGCCTGCTTCGCAACAAAGTTTGCGATGAAGTTTCGAAAGATCCTTTATGTCACAGTGACGTGGCCGCTGGTCACATGCCTTCAAATCAAATACTTATTGCCATGCATCCCGTAGTAGCCTAACCGTAGTGCTAACTGTAGTACTAGTCGGATGCACCGCACGCCTTGTACACGCCTTTTAAATTAGAATTAGTTGGCCGCCATCGTTGACGACTCGGAGATTCCATTTCTTTGTCGCCTGGAGACCAAAAAAGCATAAAACTTGGAAGGCAGTCGATTGATGGAGTAGTAATTGTGCAGGTCATGAAGTGCCACATCTCATTAATGTTAGTAACCTAAAGTCTAGTAGTGAGTAGTATTGAATATCCTCGTTGGATGCGACACTAAGGATAGTGACGGGCATGTTGAATTCAATAAGTGGAGCTGACTTCAAAATCCGAAGATTTATGTAAGTCACGGTGGCAAGGACTCTATGCAACATTCAATGTTCGAATTGTACGCACGACTTGAACTCGCTCCCAATTCAACTCCTTGAGCCCCTCGAACACCACCACCATCTCGCAGTGATGACATATATTGAATCTGTCCCGCCGTGTGTGTATAGTGTGTTCTTGTATGTTCCTCCGGGATGGACTCTCCTGTTCCCGCGCCAAAAGGTGCAATGCCATCATGTAGCCCCTGCTCACTGACACATTAATCTCACTGGTATAACACCAAAGAATAATGAAATCTCACCCACAAATCTAGAGCGACCGTCAAACACGCCGGACAGCGTTGAGGACTTGTCTTTTCAGATTGGACGGATATAGAGTCTAGGATGAACGTACACTGGTCCTAGGTGCGTGACGCACCGACCCATTGCCATTGAACTTCCTCATCCACAACGGAAGGAAGCGGGCGTGCTGCACGACGGATCAGCGTACAGAGAACAACATTGATTAGGTGTGTTTCGAATAATCACGGGATGCCCAGTTTCATATGTCATATTGCTTAATTGACGAACTCCCCGTCACAGGCACTCCGGGCTACTCGCTCTCCTGCAGGATTGATCGTGTAGTAGCACCAAAAAGGCTCAACTGCAACAGTGCAGCCGTTTGTTGTTGCGGATACGCCACGACTCCTGTTCTGTGATTAGATAGTCATAGCCATCCACGAGAGAAAATAAAGACAGCAGGTGACGATCGATTACTGTCGAGCCCGGGTTCATGTCCACGAGGCACCGTGGAATCTGCACCACCTGTGAAGGCGCGACATGAACTCGAGTGAACTACAGGTGCTTTTCTGAGCATTGGATATCGAGAATGTCGACTGCAATCATTAGAAGACTCGACATATATTCTGACGTCTCGATGTAAGAATCAACCTGAGACTTTTTTGTGATCAAGGGTTTATGCCGTGAATGCGTTCAAGTTGAGTTATATATATGCGATAGAAGTTTGTGTAACTGACAGGTGTGCCGTTCGATGTTAAAAAGGGCCTTATCTTCAAGTAATGCTAGCGCCTAGTACAGGTGAACCATTGAAATGGGCCACATACGATATACTCCACTCGGCTCACATGCTACACGACACCAAACCGAATCCCAATGGTCTGCTCTATGTATTTTTTTTGTATACCGAAACTCGACGGGTGTCATTCTTCCCCAGGGCGGCTGGTGCACATCCCATTTGCGCTGTGCAATAAACCCTACTCGGCTACGATACGCAACCTGGGCCAAAATGCAAACCCAACACCATTCTCTCCGCTGTTCAGAAATTGCACCAATCGTCCTGAAACTGCAACTCAAGTCTACCTTTCTTGTCTTTTTCTATTAGTTGATGATGCCACAATACAGTGGCTTTATCGGCTATGCAGGCTACCAGCGGCAGCCTACAAATAGAGCCACATTGACTCACATTTCCCCCTTCCCATGACTATAAATTGCAGCCTGAAAGCTATCTTAAACCTTTACCTCACATCTACTTCTTCATCATTGGCATGTTATCCCATAATATCGAATGGATCAACAGTTGCACTGAGGCTATTAATGTAATGTTTTCCTCCTGCCGTATATCTTGTTGATACACTTCACTTGCAAGAGATTGCACTAAATTCAGTACTTTGGAACCACCTGTTGCATTGCAAGGCGACATTTTTCTGCTTTTCCCATTTGCAAATAACTACAACTGATAATTTCTCTTGCCTTGTCCCGGTCTTGAAGTAGATGCAAGCTCCTAACAAGTGCATATATTCGCTCTCCATATGGTCTACTCCTCGATTGTAAGTTGACCATCTCGCCATACTTCTTATTCCAATACTAAGTACTGCTATTGTTCAAACGTTCCTCAAGCAATCGAAGTGGCGTGATCAACTTCGACGTTTACGCAATGCTGACATAATACGAGCCATCTTCCTGTGTTGGCCTTGCACTGCCAACGGATCCAACTTCTATTATTGACCTGTTACATAATTTCATTTTTGGCGTTGGCATATGAAAGGCCAACGCCGGCCAACTAACGTGCCATCACAATATTAATGGCGTTCCCTGGCCTTCCATGGCCATGGCCAGCCCAAGGCCAGCCATAGTCCTTCTCCCTATGTCATTTTGTGCCCAGCACTCGACCCAATAAGGTCAATCACGGAATCCAGCCATACCGCATGATCTGCATGTGCCTACGAAGGCCGGCAAGCCAATCGTCATCAATGGGAATGGTGAGTGGCGTTAAAGGCGTGTTACCCTTTTTCTGACATGGCGTGCAGCATTTTTACTCTATGCAATCCAGGTCCTCACTATATCCGTTACACCATCAGACGAGCCCATGGCATCTTTCGGACTTAGAAGGTTGCCACTACGCAGTGCATCAAACTAGGCATGATCCAACGCGATAATGAGCGATCTATGGTCTTTTTACGAAATATCAACTTGGCCTTGCGCAGAAGTCGGATCATTCGCTCGGCCAACTCGTAACCTTGGCCTTTGAAATCCGATATATCTCTGATCCCACAGCCAGCAGTCAACGTCAACGTTGACTGGCGGATAGACTTTGGATCAGGCCAAAGAGCGACATTTCTTACTAATCGGTTAAGCTTCCGAAAGAAGCCAACCTTCGTAGGGTTATTATTGAATTGGTCACATCGATGGCCGTGATGGCCAGGTTGGCACGTTTTAATGGAGGCATTGGTGTTGGCATCGGAAGCAGATGAGCCAAACACTTATTTGTCATTTCTCGCAGGCCAGCCAGCCAGCCATCATTACATCTGATTAATTGGGCAGAATACTTATAAAGTCTCGGTTGGCAGGTATCCGTACTTCAGAGACACAGTCGAAACATGTCGAGCAACACACACACGTCTGCTACCTGCTTTCATGAGACATTCAAAGCTCCTGGACCATGTGCCAGGTATGAATACTTGCACTCTCGGAATGACTTAGTTTTACGTCCTTTTCAGGTTGCCCTGCGCTGAAAGACAGGGAAACTTGAACGCCTGCCCTTGCTATCCTATAGCGAAATTCTTTCTGGATCATCTATCTGGATTATTCCATCACTGGTTCGTGTGGTTACTGGCCTATACAAAAATGTTTTCTGAGGTTCTTTGCAGGTTGTCTGAAACTCAATGCCATGGATCTCTCCCGGCCATCGCCGGTGAATGGCCCGGTAATTCCGCTTTGCAGATGTTCAACACATCAACTGGTACCGTGGATGTGCCTTTTGCATTGGACATGGATATGTCTGGCTTTAGCGGTTCATCTCCAATGGAGTTCGATTCCATTCACCAGCCCGTTCCAGACATCGCTTTTGATCCAGACAACGGAATGGATGCACCTTGCCTCAGCGGCCCTGTCCATTGTAACTTCAACCTGGAACCTTTACCCGAGTTCAAGTCTTCCGACAGTTTCCCTTCAGAGCTTTCCCCTATGGATGAACCTTCACCTCAGACGTGGAATTTGCATACTCTCCCGTCACCCGACGCATCATCTTCTGACGAGAGTTTGTTTTCTGATTATCCATGGGTGAATGGTTACGCCCATGACAACCTTACCGATCCGTTGCTTCACAACCCACAATCTGTCACGCAGAACTCCAGCTGTCTATCTAGTTGGTGCGGTGGACCCGATCTTCATTCGCCTACATCATCGTGGTCGGAGGAGAAGGAGAGAGACTGTGAACAGTCAATGAACAATACGGACAGTGCTTCAAGCTTATGCCGCTGGGGTGGTGTGTCCTGCTCCTCACTTCTGACTTTCGATAAGTCCGAAGTGGGGAAACACCTCCAACTCAAGCACGGCGTCAAATCTGGCGGCGACAAAGAAAAGATGACGTGCAGCTGGGACGGCTGCGGGAAGGAGATGAATAAGGAGAGCATTTCGCGGCACATCGTCGCGGTTCATTTTAGCAACAAACCGGAATACTGTAGTTGTGGAAAGCAGTTTGCTCGGTTGGATTCCAAGCTGCGCCACCGAAAGAATTCAAAACGAGGGGAGTGCAAAGAATCTGAAGACCATGATAGTAGTCGTGCTAAACGCCGTCGCCTGTCGTGTCCATGATTTTCCGGTCAGGCATTTTTGCAGCTTATTATGACGCTCGTTTTTGACACTTGAGCTATATTGATCCATGTACATATAGTAGTGCCGTTGAACTTATGCTTTTATAAAATCAACCTCTCTCCCTCCGGTGCACTGCCATGTGGAAGCAAGTGAAATGACTTTGTGGGTGTCAAATTCAGGCCTTGTCAATTCATTGACAGTGGGCGTCTTGCCAGGTCGTTGAATGGGACTGAAATTTTAGTACCTTGGTGTGCAAATGATCGAATTACTTTACCTTGGCTGGGTAAATTTCGTGATTCAAATCAACCTAATAGTCGAAACACAGGAGAAAATACAATTTCCAGTATAAATAGTACAGATAGGATCAACGCAGTAGGAATACACGGTAGGACAGTACACTATTACTGATGACGGACAGGAGCTATAGGAAGATGCATGTAAGGTCAGAACGCAAAACGATAGGGATACAGCTGTAAGATAACACCGGAGGACTACATTAGTCTAAAAGACATCAGGGATACACAAGACATTCTGGCTGGCCGACCACCCCCCCTCAAAGCCTACTGTATCGATCACCAGTGATTTCCCCCCACACTTGACAATGGCCTTCGCACTCTGACAGCCTGGCTTTTCAGAAGTATGTCTTCGGAAGGCATCATCTCGTGAGAGTGAAGACTTGCATATCGAACAATGCCATCGTACTCCAAGGTGTGAAACTATATGACGTGGGAGGTTCCCCGGTTTCATATGGGCGTCAGAACAACCCGCCCAAAGACAGGAAATTTGCTGCGTATCCTCGCTCGTAGCGCTGGTGCTGATACCATGATACTTCTGGAGATGTTTGGCAACCTGCCTCTGCTCGACAGCAGTGTGCATCGTGCAGCCGGCCCAGTTACATGGGTGCACCGTCACCTCAGTGTCATAGTCGCGCAGGATATCCTGGTCAATCAGGATGGGATGCACCCCATGATGCTCTTCGAGCATATCATGGACCATGGAAATGTGAGATGGACTGAAATAATACACCGTAAGCCATAAAGAAATAGTAGAGAATGTCACCACTAACCTATCCGTATTCATTATTGATCAGAGAGGAGTTGGTTTGTGTGTCTTCTGGGTTCTGCAGCTGAGTCGCTTCTTACATGGTTTTTAACATATACCTCTGGCGCTGATATCCACCCCAGAGACACGAGTGTTGCCTGCCATTACTAGATTTCCACCAAATTCTTGAGTTTGTGCAATTCTGCTACAATGGTGGTGGAGAGGATTTGTTAGTTACGCGCTGTGTTGTCACAACTTTCAAACAGGAAAGTTGAAAGGTTGACAGTCACTTCGCCAATGTTGCTATACAAGAACGGATCAGAAAGCAACCGGCTACTAGATGCATTCCACATGGGAGGTTTTCTGTACAAGACGGGCGTCAGGTTGGAAGGTCTTCGTGGCACCCGGAAGATCATTTTTGATCCGTCGTTTGGGCCGGTAGCCACCTGACTGGCACGTACTTGAAAGTTCACTAACAGCAGCTGAGATCTCAAGGTGCAGGAGACGAAATCACCAGTTACATACAGTACATGGACCTAGACGAATGGCCTGTCTCTGAAAGGAGCAACTGTAAGCACGCGTCATTGGAGAAATAACGAACAGTTGGTATCTATGTAATGCTCGCGTACGTGCGTTATACGTCTCGAAGGAGTACCGAAGTAGTCGGCGCAGTGGAAGGTGATTACAGTATGAAGCTCGCGGCCTACGATATGCTTCAATCGGACCAAGGTTTGACTGACCAGGCCAGATGTAGGCCTGCCTAACAAGTGACTGCCAGATTGATAGGGTGACTGGCGTAATACTTGAAGGGTGAAAAAAGTTTTACATGATTCGGCGAAAACATTTCCCCCCTCCGGTTCCACGTGTTATCAGCCTACCTCAAGTGAAAGTGCTGTGGTAACTTGGCCAACCAGAGCGTTAAGCAAAGTGAGGATCCAACGAAACTAGACCAAGCCATAAATGCAATGCTGAGCTCTCGGTAGCGCAAGCTATGGTATGTATGTAGGCATCCCGCGAAAGTACGTGTGATTTGGATGGAGATGTACTTCTATTATGGAAGGGCCAACACGACAATGATTGATGATACTCACGCGTCCTAGTTTTGCGGATCATAGGTCCAGCACCCCGGATGAGCCCCTAAAATTGACAGCAGGAAGATTCAGCCATTACTTCAGGAAGCTGGCAGTGCCCGGTGCCAAACCCTGAGCATCCTGAACGCGCGGACGACAGAACCATCGGATTAGATTCAAGGGTTTCTACAGCAGACCACAGCAGATGTGTTGCTAAGAGGACATATGGACTGGCATGAGGCATGAGGCAAATGATGCATGAACTACCAGGCATCTTGGTAAGGATTTTAGCAACGAGGCAACTTGGCAAGTCAAGTTGAACCAAGTTGGACTCTCTCGGTTGAGCACGTGCAAGCTGTGCAGCCTTCCGGGATATCCCGACACAGCTGCACCTTTGCTTTTCTCTACCAACGAAAGTCAAATTCGTCGTACCTCGCACTTCCTCACTCAGACCTAGTCTTTCCTTAGATCCACACACCACTCCCTTTAATTTCTGCACCACAGTATTCCGTAATCCCTTTTAATCGCATTCTTGTAATATGAATATGAGACTCATCAACGCATGTTTCGTTTCGAACCTACTTGAAGAGTCATTTGACATAGTCGAATTTGTAAGCAGGTATCCCGCCCCCCCGAGCGGTTCCACCTGCTTGCGTCCTACCCCAAGCTAACGCTTAGTCCGGCCCAATTTCCTATTAGCCTAGACTGTAGATTATGTTCGTCACACGGCTGATGATCCTGCACTTCCACCTCCCATCTGTAGGCAGCTGTCGGATACAGTAACCCAATGAATGTCTCTCCAGATTTCTGCGGTGGATTTCGGTTGCGCTCGCGTATGAGTGACGACCTATTAAATAGCACACCGCGGTACTATTCCCATCAGCTGGCATGATCCGTGAAGGAAGGAGGGATGTAGAGGTAAGGCACATACGAAATTCGCAATGGACGTTCACACAGGTTGCCGTAAGTCTCCACATGAAATGTGACTTGCGAAGATGCATTTTTTAAGACGAATTAACCTTCATCAACTGGATTTCGTCACAGGACATGATAATACACCGCCTTCACCCACCACGGAAACATTGATCAGCATTTTGCCCGTTTTGTACCGAACAAACCGTTCCATGAGGCCCTGGCAAGCCCGGTGCAGTGGATATCAATCCAACGGTCCACAACGTTCCGGATAAAAGTCTTGGGCGTTTTGAATCCTACAGGACGGACCATAATATTCAAATCATGGGGATGATGCTGTGAAGGGCCCAACAGTATCGTGATAGCGCACGAGTCCGTGATGACAGCCTTCGCATTATGAAGTACGGCACATAGACCATCAAAGTGACCTGGGATGAAATCCTCGACGATAGAATTAATATGCCTCGCGATCACACAATTTTTGTGTCGGCGTGTTGCATAGTTAAGTTGGGGTAAGCGCCTTTAGTCCTCGTTAACGAGATCCGGAGCTCCGAGGACTGCAATGAACCAGATCAGTAGAGGTCATCGCAGAGTCGTAGCGAGCTCACAGCACAACATTGGAATGGGCTTCGTGCATATTAATAGAAGGTGAGAAACGCAGATGGAAAGGACGCGTCTCAGTGGGCTTGTATCTACTTGAAGGTTTTATGCATCGTCTGAGGATCATGATAGATTGAGGAATGTGGTGGATTTGAAGACACGGGGAATGATGGAAGGGATTCAAACGCTCCGGAAGTATGTCGTGTTGATACATAAGGATACTGCTGTCGCTAACCAGGAAGTTGCTGTTGCATGGGTGGACGGGTGGTCAAGTGCGACCTTCGGTCACCCACTATGCATTTCCTGCGGCCCGATGTCAACCCTCACTGTTTTCTCGCGAGCATGAAATACTTCTGCCAAAAAGTTGTCGGTTATGATTATAGAACTATATCCAGTCTACTTGAGGAACATACGAATGAACTAGTAGTTAGCCTGAGAGGTTGATTTGCCAAACAGCACCATTCGAGAGGAATCATAGACGATGCAGAACTAGTTGACATGTAGGTAGTCGAGACTGTCATCCCCTTAACCGTTACACCAAAAGGCAGTTATACTGAAAGCTTGTGTTTCAGTATCTCGCCGGGTCTGAGCAGAGAGGCTATGAATCCTGATGAAAACAAACATCCAGACACAAGCGGAGCTTTTCTTACATAATGTACTGTCTCAGGCCTTTCTATCTATCTATCTTTCTAAGGACGAGCGATGTATATTTGTAGCAACTGACAAGGTCTAGACTGCCTACTAATAGTTCTACAAGTATGCACTATAGAAGAGTTCGGGGAACTCCGGTCCGAAGGCCCAAGGTGGTATTTTTTCTTCATTACTTACTATCTGAATATCTCGCTCTCCGCTTTTTCCTATTGCCTTGGTGTGTTGGTGCTCTCTTTCATTGTCTTCGTTTTCTCATGACTTTTGTTACAGTCTGGCAAGATGAAAAAACTCGCAAGCACGCGCCCAGGTTCTAGAATCCGACGACTCCGTGAATTACCCGCATGTCCCTTGTTTTATGATCCATTACACTATCCAGAGTGCCATCCAGACGTATTTTCGACTAGTGCAGGCTTCTGTTCCAGGTTACAGACTTACAGTCCGCTATCTGCGGCATTTGCATCCGTATCGACGCCGTGACCATGTCGTATTCTCATGCAGATTTTGAGAGTTTGCTGTGCAAACATTGTAGGATGGTCCGTCGCCTTCTCTCCTATCGCACAGCCGCTCCATTCTCTGTGGAGTTGATCCTTCTCTCGCGGTTAAACCAGCCTCGTTGGTTTTCTTATCCGAAAGTGACGCATGAGGAGAATCTAACCGCTGTAGCTATTCTAGTACTTTGTGCTACTGCTGAGGCTTTGCAACGTGCGTGTTCGGAGGTCTACCTCAAGGGTGGTTATGTTCAGGCTATTCTGGATCATTTCACCTATCTACATCATGAACTTTCTGGCTTTTCGGACCAGCATCTGCTGGGTCGTCTACTTGTTCAACTTCCACTTGATTGCCCCAGAAAATATGGCTGTAGAGGTGGAACACGTATATGGCATGGAAGTGCCCCGTGCTTTGCCAACCCCCTTCCATTTTTAGCTTCCATCGTCGATGATGCTACCATCGCACGATTGCTGGCTTCTCTACCCCTTGGGTGTCTGTGCCTCTGGATGAGCTTACTCGCCGCCTTGAAAAACTTAGCCGTGAAGATATCTTGTCATTTACACGTGGTTTGGCGCTCTATCATCACACACTCTACAATTCCTGTACCCATTAAAAGTCATACAATGGCCTCACTCGCCATGTCTGCCAACGTGTTATTCATCTATCTTCCGCATGGCTCCCATGCCTTGTATGACATATATCTGACGCACGTTCCTTTCCCTATTTCTTCCTCTTCAATTGTCTGACAGACTACAGTGCTGTCTTTAGTGTCATACTCGCATGCAAATCCGGGCCGTCCGTTGTCAATTGTATGTCAAATTGGTCAGGCGAGTCGCACCACTACGATTTAATTGGTGTACTTACATGGCAACAGTCAAAGACTAACTCCGACACAGCATTGTGCATGTGCGGACGCAAGCACATCATTCTCGTAGAAGTTCGACAAAGGCTTCCTCCCACTGATGTGGGAGTCGGGGACACTAGCCATGCTGTGTGTGATACCTTGAACTCGTATTCGCCTAAGACTTATGCATCTCATTATATGTAGCACATGAAAAGTGCCAAGGATGTCCTGCAGCTGTGCACGAACGTTGATTACAAGGAAGTATTCCTACCTGGCACAAACGTGGCATATAGTTGGGCAATAGACGGAGAACCTCCAAATCATTAGTTCGATACACACTGAACTGTACTAGTAAGCTGCTGCAGTGATTGGAATACTGATTATCTGACTTTCTGTGCTGCTACAATTGCAAGAGTTAAGTCCCAGTCAAAACCCAACATGATGGGAACGGGCGCCAGCGGACGACATCTGAAAAATTCTTCTTGACTAGGCAATTTCCCGAGCTAAACAGAATCCACTCAAGTGCGTCCCATATATTACATGATGGGGCAGGGTTTTCCGTGATGATATCGGATTTTCATCGTAATTTACATATCTCACCCGATTCAATCATATTTACTATAGTCAAGCACATGGGATGTACTGTGACAACAGTGGACAGGATCTGATTTTCACCGTAGTTTACATATTTCACCCGATTCAAGCATATTTATGAGAGTCAAGCAAATGCAATGTATTGTGACGACATCAGACAGGATTGGATGACATGGGATGTTACAGTGCAGTCGCAAATAGCAAACCGCAGGGCGGGGGCACAAAAGCAGGGTGAAAACATGCAGGCAGGACAGCAATAGGCAATGAAAAAGACATACAATGCAGGGGAAAACATACTAGTATAGTGCGCCGTTGCAGACGGCACAATCAGAACCCTTTGTCCACGTCCCTGCGCTCTGCAACCGCTCTGCGTCGGCCTTGTACTCATCTTGCTGTGCGGGCGTGAGTGCCGCCCAATACATGCGGAATTCTTCGGTTGTTCCACTCGTCTCGTTCACCTGCTTCAGCCAACGCCATGCGCATAAGTTTCTGCATGACAAAGGTTAGTGCGAAACATTAAGAGACAGGCATACTAATACTTACCGAGCGTTCTTCGCGGCACCTGGTCGCATCTTCTTCTTTCCGTCCGCTTTTGCAGCTAACTTGTTGTTAGATGCACTTGGTCCATCGTCGTTTGTCTTCTTGATTGGGCTAAGTGCTGGGGCAGGGACTGTCTTGGCGATTCCGTTAGGTCCGAAAATATCAGCCCTTTCATAGCATTGGAGTTAGCAAGGACGAGCATGCAGTATGAGGTACTTACAGTGGATCCTGCAATATAATCTCATTCTCTTTGTCGGCACATTCAAGTTGTATGTTCTGAGATGTTCCTGGTGTGTGACAAGTCGGCAAGGTCTTATTTTCAGAAGTAGACATGGTCGGACGTAAAGGCGATCTGGGAAGATATAAGCCTTGTGGAGTGGGCTGCGGTAAGTGGACTCCAAATGGTGGGGCAGATGCATCGCGTGGGTAGGTTGGCGTGATGCGAGTATTTTCGAGGGCAAGACAATCATCAATGGGCGAAGGAACACAGATGTTGGCGCTAGTGCCAGGCTCAGAATCTTGATCTGGATGCAGGGGCATAGCATCAGTCGAGAGTAAAGGTCGTGATATAGTACCAGGGTCGACTAGCAGTATTGATATTAGCAAGATAATGAAAGAAAGAACAATACATGCCTTTTGGTTCGATGGGAAGCAGGGGAGACAGTGCTGAGTCAACTAGTGGTAATGTGTAAATGTGAGCATCGGAATTATGAGAAAAAAAATGCATACATTTAGGTTTCTTCAAACGGTCTTGTCGGACCAGGGTTTTGCTGTCGTCAGACAGGCGCCGCTTGCCATTTCCTTTAGCCCGGGCTTCAGTGCGTTTCAATTCCAACACCTCAAGTTCATCCAAGTCGTCGATATGCTCTTCCTTGGCTGAGAGCTTCCCTGGTACGTCCTTCCAGTTTCTGTCAGTCCCAAGATTGTTCTTCCGCCAGGATGAGTAATCAGTGATGCAAAGCAGCTCGAGTTTCCAGCCGCAGTGGTCGAATAGGAATAGCGGGAACTGTTTCACCATGATATCGAATACGAGCTTCTTGCCAGTAGCACAGATCCTTGACCAGGTGGGTGGAGCCAATTTCTGAACAACCAATTCAGCCCAGGCTGCACGCAGAACCTTACGAATTGCTTTGAGTTGCTCGATTGTGACAGGTCTACCATCCTCGAGCTCTAGCCAAGGGGCTTTACCCCGAGTCCCAGTCCCAGACTCAGCATTCTCGATGTATTTGTCATAATCTGCTCGACTCCAGAAACAGATTTTTGGGTGAGAGTCTTTCGAAGGACGGGCGAACTTTCTACCTTACCAGACCCGCTTTTTATGAGAGCGCGGTGGGCTTGAAGCCGACGTCTACTTGCCGGCAGTTGGTTTACTCCGTCACTGTGAAGAACACTACAGTTAGTCAAGTAACTTGTAAAATGTATGAGCTTACCCTTGCATTGGGACAATGCCAACGAAAACGATATGATGCGCAACGAGAACGACACAGAACGATACGATAGACGACGACGACGACAGGAGTGATAACGATACCGTCCAGGTGCACGACAAAAACGATGTGATGCACGACGAAAACCACACGTGCAACGCGTCTTCCTTGGAAATCTCAGATCTTATCATTTTTACTATTATGTAATTATAGAAATATCATATTTCCCCCGACCCCGTCATGTTGGATCTTTACTGGGGTTAAGTGCTCATTGATAGTGGTAGTTGTGGTAGCACTCTTCCTGGGTCTTGTGATCAATCGAGTTACTTCCGTCTGGCTGTTTGACTCATTGGGTTTGATGCGCATGGTGACCGCGGAACCGCGGCTCTCACGAAATAACTCAAGCCTGCATGAGAAAATGTGCAAGCTCGGACTCGTAGAGTTGGAAGCCGGCGTATAACTCATTGTCCCTCCAAATACCCTCCAACTTGAAGAAGATTTGTCTGTCGTTAATGATTGTCAGTGGACTTGAGCACAATTGTATCAGGCAGTTCAAGGTAGTAAGTGGGCAGTACGGTCTACCGCTGGCATGTGTCCTCGACTAGACCACGGTCATGACCGCATGGTCGCATATGGGAATTGAAACTCCGTACTCAATCCGCACCACTTGCGCAAAATCTCAGATGATGATCTACCATCATGCGTTTCGGTCACTTTATCTCTCCTCATGTGGTAGTCATAATCAGATGGCCTGCTCATCTCTGGGCTAGGGACGGCCTTTGATTGGTAGAGGAGACTCGATGAGTGATCAAACTCAGCTTGTCTAGATTCGTTAATAAGTGTTGCCTCCGATGGTCCTCTCCTTTAAATAAGGCGCTCTTGGATTCAACCAGTTTTTCAGATAGGCAAGCGCCGTCCTGTCAAGAATGACTTTGATTTTGCCTGCCACTGTTCTTTTGGGTCTTGCGCTCCATGGTGCTGCTTGCGCGGGTGATCACTTGCATGCTCGTGACGCCCATGCTCATGAATATTTGGATAAGCGTGAGTATCCACAGGTTCCAATCACACCTCCATACCGTCCTCTTGTCTGGGGAGATTTCAATGTGATCCACACCACCGACACCCATGGCTGGTTACTCGGCCACCAAAAGTTGACATTCCCTGAACCAGACTATAGGTGAGTGTTTAGAGGAACCGATTTAAGGCGTCATGACTCAACTGTGTCACTTTGCACATACTATAGCGGGGATTTAGGAGATTTTGCTAGTTTTGTGACGCATATGAAGCAGATCGCCATTGTTCGTCCACCATACCATCAGTCTAGATCCCGACTTTGTTATATATATTTACTATTTTAGGACAAGGACGTCGACTTACTTTTGGTCGACTCGGGGGATGTACATGATGGTATGTATCGAATTGCCATTTATCGAAGACACAATCCAATCCACCTCTCAGGGACTGGGCTTTCTGATGGTTATCCCCCCGGTGGTGTCGACGCGCATGAGGTCTGTTTTTTGTTGTTGTGATACATACCTTGAAGTTGATTTCTTCCACGCGTCTTTCAAAGTCAAACAAGTTTCTTGAGCGCCTTCCATATGATCTCATGACTATCGGAAAGTGAGTATTGAGTTGTCGGTCCTTATCCGCCTCCTGTTGATATCGGGTTTTGAACTGACAATTTACTTATATAGCCATGAACTGTACATCTATGCGGATACATATGACATGTGGGTTCTGAATGTTCTGGCAGAATTCAGTTTGACTGACAAATATCTTCTTTCTTTGTTTCCTCTGCGACATCTGTTTTGTTTCATTCACCATCTTCTTTATTGGCACTACACAAACATCGCCTGTTTTCAACACTTGTAAAATGGACCAACTCCCTCAGGTACACGAACTTTGTCCCTCATCTTGATGGGCGGTACCTGTCTTCCAATGTCAACATCACTGTTTTTAACTCGGATGGCGAGGCTGAGAGTGTACCAGTTGGCAGTACGTTTGAATTTTTCATTTAGTTTGACTGCTGTTGATGTCCTCTTCGCAGATCGCTCCACCAAGTTCACTACAAGGAAGTAAGATATCCTATGAATCCAAGGCGGGACTTTATTCATTCTATATAACAGAGGCCGTCGCATTACTTCTCTTGGAGTCTTATACGATTTCACTGGAAATGACGTGAACACGACTGTACAAACTGTGGCTGATATGGTAGAGGAGCAGTGGGTACGTTATTCTAGGCGTCTAGGTGATCCAAGGCAGTATTCTGATCAATTTTTACAGTTTGCCGAGGCTATCGCGGAAGAACCAGACGTATTTGTACTTGTTGGGTAGGTTGATCTGATTGTTTCTCAGAAAATATTTTTAACGGATCTCAGGCACATGCCAGTTTCTTATGATAATTGTAAGCCAACTACAGCAATTCTTAGGTTTAATAATACGATGAATTGGGTTTCTAGGGCCTACTGTCTTCAACGCTGTTCGAGCTGTGCATCCTTTGACGCCCATCCTAATATTTGGAGGTGGAAGCCACCCATTTGATATCTTTAACTAATTTTCTCACTGCGGATTTAGGACATACCCACATCCGTGACTGTCAACAGTACGATGGTCGTTCTATGGCTCTCGAAAGCGGACGCTACATGGAGACAATCGGTATGTGAGCGTTACAGATGAGTCGAGTACAGTGTCTCACGTGTTCTTTCAGGCTGGATGAGTACATTATTTAACCAAATAAATAAATATTCGAAGATCTAACACAGGAACTTAGGTGCGGACCTTAACGCTGCCGTGGGCAACGCCAACAACATTTCTTTCACAAGGAGATATATGGACCAGAATCGCGTGACGTACGAGGTAAAGTGTGTTATCAGAATCTCGATGATGTTCTAATCCGTCTGTTACAATCAGTACCACACCCAAATATCAAACCAAACATTTGACACTGCCTACGGGCGCTCGATCACCGATGGCCTGCAGGAGCTTGCGGTCATGTTTGATTTATCCTATCTGTACGGAACAGCTCCAGAAGATTATACCATCAACCAGTGGGTACTCCGTATATGTCGCATAAACTACCAGCTCAATTGTGTACTAGGAACCCATATCCTTCCAATGGGTCCCTTCTATCACTTTTCATTGCAGATGTAAGACCTGATTTTCCAGAAACGTCAATTATTAACGCCATTGTCAGGCCGTCCCATACGCGCTCTCTATCAACAACACGCGTAATTCCATCCCAAACTTAGTCATCACCAATTCAGGATCTCAACGCTTCAACGTCTTCAAGGGACCATTTACCAAGAATGACCAGCTCACCGCCTCGCCATTCACGGATTCATTCTTCTATATCCCCAACATCACACTTAGCATTGCGAACCAGGTCCTTCCAGCTTTGAATAACGCGGGCACAAGTGAGAAGCGGAAGCGCGATGAGATCGAAAGGGAACTTTGGAGCCGTGGAGTCGTCGATACTCGGTACAGAGCCTGGTTAGAGGAGATGGATCGGCGTTCTGGGATGGGTAGACGAGAAGCAACGGCAGGCAATTTGACGCTTGGATATGTCACGACCGATGTGAGTGACCCATCCCCGCTCTCGCTCCAACGCGCTCATAGCAGTGACTTAGTCATGCCCTGGTGCTGGGGACGACACACTGCACCTGGCGTTGCCATACTATTCGGTTCCAGACTATATCGGCTCGAACCCCCCTAACGTGACGGACGACACGCCTATTGATTTTGTTTTCGTCGACTTCATTGAAGCGGAAGTCCTTGACATTATCAACGGCTTGCAGAATGCCATCAATTACACCACCAATGATGTCTCACTGTACAGCCAGACGCTGGCTGACGCAGCACTAGGCCTGTATGCTCAGGCCGCGTGGAACTGACTGAACGGTCAGTAGTATGCCAATGCTGTTATCGTATTACCTCTTCTCCATAATTACTTATCACCTTCTTGTCACCTGCGAGAGTACATTCTGAGTCAACGACACTTGGGTTGTATACGAAGCCCTGCAGATTTCATGCCAACGTCCAGTACTCAGTCACTGTGTCACTATAAGTACCCCGTCAGGTACGAATATTTGCGGACGACGTCTGTCCTCGCGCTTTGAAGCTGAAAAAAATGGGATCACATTCAGCTTGTATTCAATGGTTCATCTATCTGTACGGCGGCCCCCGGCCACAGACTGGGAATTATCGTGAGCGAGTCTTATGTCATCTGCCACGTCGGGCCTTTTTCGAGCACTTTTCATGAGAGTGCTGGATGTTCATGAAAGTGCTGGATATTATCAACAATATCATATTGTCGAGTATGGAAAGCAAGAGTGATCAGCTCATTAACGCATTTGTTTGGCATGCCAGACCCCCAATCACCGGCAGTTTATGGAGCACATATAATGTACATATATACACGAACCAATGCATCAAATTGACAATGTATGATGTGGCATGACGACCGAAGTTCACGAGCGCATTGACTGACTCAAATTAGGGGTTTGATCAAACTTTCATGTCTTGACTCTGGTCTGGTCTGACACCATCAAGTTCTAGTATGTTATTCATTGAAGCAGATGATGATGTGGTGCCAAAACCAACTTGCGGCTACCGGTTCAGACACTCAAAACTCGCATAGCATGGAGTGACTGGTGAAACATATAAGTTTTTTATTACATCAGAAATGATGATCATTGAAAGTAATGCATCCTCATTAAGTGGCATCAAGCCAGCAATGAAGAAAAAATTAGAACAGTGTGCCAACATTCCCGGTTCTAACTGACTTCTTCTGAGACTTCCTGGTGGGCATATCATGTATGCTGCAAGTTTCACGACAGAAGCTGATCAACATTATTGTGAGTATGCGAAGTGTTTCAGTGGCCCTCCTGGCACTGTGGTTGCAGTGACATATATCAAACATATGGACCCATAAAAACGGGGAAAATGGCTTTGTGAGGGCTGCAGTTGGTATCAACATTCAAAAACAACAACTGGGCGGATTGCTGATTCAGGTGAGTGTTAGGCTCAGAATTTATGTAGACACTTGTGAACTTGTGAATTTTCCAGTGCCAATGCAGTATCAACTTCAGCCACCATATGATGGTGCCGTGGTCCATAAACAAATTGCAGAGGCTCAGCGTGGTAGTTAGTGTATATTAATCAGGCACCTCCTTTGGTCATACTGACATTGTAACTGGCCCTTAGAATCAAACCTCCCTGTGCGTTGTCTTCTTAGATAGATGATCTATAGATAAACACCTATAAAACAAAATATCTCCATGGTCAGTGATTCAGACAAATACCAATGACTGATAACGTGGTTGCACGTGGGTGGCTGTTTATGTTCCTCAGGCTATGGTCAGCAAATGAGTCACTTCTGTGAGAATCAGCAAACTCTTGGACAATGAAAAGGATTCTCGAAACAACTAAACTTCAAAGAACAAAAACACAGAAGTCAAACAAGATTCTTGAAACAACTAAACTTTAAAGAAAAACACAGAAGTAACTGGCAAAATCACTCTCTTCAATGGAATGCAGGTGTTTTGCAACAACTGTGCTTCTGCAATTTGTGGGAAGTTACAACAATCAACTTCTCAGGCAAGCAGGTAGGATCCCCGGTCAAGACTAGTCACTACTTCAGAGATCTTCTAGCTTAACTATTGAACCTGCTGCCAAGGAACTCACTATGAGTATTAAGCAGATAATAGGAACAGACATTCTTGGATTTCAATACCAAGTCCCCTTTCAATAACTAGAGTCTATCAGTCAGTGAAGACCTTAACTCAGTATCGCTACTCAGATGTGCAAGATAGAGTGTTGCTATCAACTTCTGAAGTCTCTCCCACTAAGCTACTCTGGCCTTAGATGGACTAAAGAGACAACACAAATATCAGAAACACAAGGACACTTAGCACCAACAAACTTTGAAAGAGAGAGAGAGACCAGTAATCAAAGAAAAAGAAGAAAAGAGAAAGATTCACAAGAAACAGAAGCAAGGAAACAGACAACAGAGAAAGAAAAACAGAGAGAAAGATGATGAAAGAAACTAGAATGAATTTGTCAAAGAAATTTTTTTTTTTGTTGTCTTGCTGGTTGTCAGACACAGTGAGCTCAGGGTCTTGCTAGTTGTTGAGCACAGTGAGCTCAAGGTAGTGCTGTCTCACAGAGTAGACTTCCAATCTTACTGTTGTTGACAATGTACTTGACAGTGTACTAATAGTGCTGGTCACACTTCACTCTCAGTTATATTTCTGAGGGGGAGAAAATCTCTCTTTTTATTGACAAAAAGGTGGGTCTTATATAGACAAAATGAATGGCTATGCTACTGTTTTCCCACATTTTGTAGGGGTGCTAGCCTACCCTATTTATTGAATATTGTCATAGTTGATTTGTAATATGCTCAAGGGTGTGAGAAGAAGTCATGTGGGATATCGATGGCTATGCATAAATTTGAGATCAGGTGACTATTAGTGGCTATCCTAGGAGGAATATCAATTATGTAATATTTGAAGCATAAATTTGCACTTTTTTGTAGATGCATAGAAATGATGTGAGTGAATCATAGTGGGTTTCATGGGTTTCTCTGCAGGGTAACTCTATGTAATTATTTTGCTGGAGTCACCTGACATTTGTGGGAATCTTATGAAGTAGTTTCTGTAGCCAAACATACATAGACACACCCATGAAAAATGAATTAGAAATAATAAGCAAAACTTTTATGAGCAAAAAGAAACTTTTGATTCTGAGTCATGGATTGATTTCTGAATAGAGGAACACTAAGCTATTATAATCCTGGTACTATTTGTCAGCTGCAGTAGTGCTTAGTCAGCCATGCACCAGACCAGTTTGGTGCATGTCAGTGTGCACTTGGACTTGTAGTTCAGTGGAACATGGCCAGCCCATGGGCAGGAAATTCCAGCATGCTCCCTCCTGGACCTAAAATCTCCATTTATGGGCATGATACCCAAACTGTCGTCTACTCAAACCTACTTCAGGCATTGTCACTCCAGCCTGGCTATCAAGAGGCTCACAAAGTCTATGAAGAAATGTGGACATCACTTGCAAAATTGGCACACTCCATGAGTGTTCCCAAAGTAGTATGTGTTAAGGTGTATCTGGCAGTGATGATGCCACGTGCTAAGAAGCCAGCTCAGATATCTGTGTGTATCTTTACCACTAGTTCAAGTTCCAGTGTAATGCTAAGCGCTTCTATCACAGGATATCATTGAGTCAATCAGCCATGTGCCTTATCGCATTGGTGCCAAAGATCTCAAAGTCTCTGTCTACCTCACTTTGCTTCCTTTGTTCCTCAAGTGGTCTCATGGTCTTGCATTATCTTTTGAAGAGGCCCGTCTGCAATTAGCTAGTAATTTTGAGGAAATTCTTCCCCGTCCACATGGCAAAGACACTAACATCAGTAAATTCACACATTGCTTAACTTCCTTTTTTGTGACTTGCCGCCGGCAAATTTCCCAAAAAGGAGCGGATAAGTCCCTCGCAAGAATGGTGACACCCACTTGCTGTAAACTTGCCACAAGGCAATTTTAAGTCGAAAAAGCAGGTCCTTCCTCTTGACTGTGACTTTTTCCAGTCTTTTCTGGCTTTTTGGGCAATTATTTTTAACAGTAGCACTTATTTTTCCGTTGCGTAGCGCAAATTGGTGATTCTTATTTCACTTATTGTATGCTTATTTCACTTATTTCACACTTTTAATATAAAAATAACCACAAAAACACTGGCATTTTGTAAATTAAGCGAGGGAAAGAGCATGCAAGTACTAGTAAGTAGCGAAATATAGACGTCAAGCAGGAACAAGCGCGAGAGATTCAATTTACTATGTGGCACCTCTACACCTGGGGGCGTTGGAGGAGATGCCGTTGATGCTGGAGACGTCGATGTTGAATAACTTGGTGACGGCGTGTCTGGCGATGTGGGTGGTGTGATGTAGGAAGAATTGGGCGGAGGGAAAGCAGGCTTTGGTGGTGAAGGATAACGATGGCCATATGTGGGTGTAGTAGTAGTAGGCCACGGGATGCTGGGTACTATCGACAGAAAACGAGTGACTCTACAAAACACAAATTGTCAGTTGAATAATAGTAGTGAATAATAGAAAGGTACTACCAGTCGTCGTCGACGATGATTGCGCGCTCATCGTTGGAATCCTCATCCAGAATGGTGGACGCACCACCGTGACACCTCTTCACAGCGATTTCTTTTGTGCGCTCCCAGACATCTTGGAGGACTGACTCTTGGAGCCGGTTGATGGATTTCATATAGCCTCTGGTCGCCTCGCCGTAGTTGGTGTCCGAAAACGCCTTGAGAGCGTTACTGGCCTTGCCCGTGACTTTGTTCAAGCTGTGGGGGACCTTGATGGCCTTCCCTTTACTGTTGAATTTCAGTTCACTGACGCGCGTGTCCCCACCGATAATATCGAGGGCGTGTTCCATCTGAACACGAGAAATAAGTTAATCGTGGTTTGACGAGAGAGCAAATATACATGCCGCCGCAGTGGCAAGACTCAGAGCTCCTTCGCGTATGAGGTCTTCCTGTGGCTGTCAATAGCGCCCAAAGTAGCACACCTATGCTGTACCAGAACCTGAACGAGGAGTTCAGACTGGAAGGGTTGTTTGTATTTGCCGTCCTCCGTGATGCTGCCGTACAAAAATCCTAGCTTGAGACGTAAGTTTTTCGCAAAATCTTTGTGATCCTCATCACTCTCGATATCGTCCTGCGTCGACATGAAGTGCGTCAGTACTGTGATGGCAGTAGTGCCAACGCCGTTGCGCCACTCTGATAGCCGCTGGGTAGCCTATTTAAAACAAAAACACAATCAGATACGAATTGTGTCAACAATCACTTACTAGAGCCATAACCGGCCCATCGGGTGTGACCGTGTGAGGTATATCACGTAAACTGCATTCCAGGTGTCCTGGATGGTAGCGCAAAGCGTCGTCTCCGACTCGAGTCGGCCCCAAACTTCATCTTGGTCCCCAACGGCGGAAATGAGAGTTGGAATGAAGACTGCGCTCCACCTAGCGACTGCCCGAGGACCTCCAGGAAGGTTTTTGATCCTGTAAGCAGAACGAGGAAGGATCTCCACTTCTACAGGACCCAATGCGGCACCAGAACCAGCACTTGAGATGCTGGAAAGACTATGAGTATGCGCAATGGAAGACTTTGTCCGCTTGGTCACGGGAGCTTTGTGTTTGACACCAACATTAGTCTGCATTATGTGTAGTCAGTATAATTTAAATGTTAATCACGAAAGCATACTACCGTGGACGTGACCCGCAAAGATACTGGTTTGGATTCGACCTTGACAACGGGCTTGATGTGACTAATGAACTCAACTTCGGACGAGAGCAAATCTTCCTCGATCATGGAGGCATGATCATCACCGAAGTCATCACCGACCATGATGTCATCCTCGAAGGGAGCATCTTCGAGTAGGGCATCCTCGATTGTGTCGTCCTCAATTGCATCGTCCTCAATTGCGTCATCGTCAGTCAGGTCGTCCTCTATGTCTGCAAGTTTGCGCTTGACACTCGTTGACGGAGTCGTAGGGTAGGATGCTGCTTTTCGATTGAGAGCCACAGCTCGGCGGATGTCGTCATCATAGTATCCTTTGGGCACCTGCGTAGAAGGAGGAGGTTCAAGATCAGATTCCATGTCAGTGTCGGATGCGTAGTTGACGAGCGACGCTACTGCTGGGCGAGCCACCTCAACATCCATATCGCCATTATCGTCAGTGACAGTGTCAGGCTCAAGTGTGTTGAGCTGTTTGGGGGCCAGGTTGGTATTGCGACGGGCTGAGTTTGCTTGAATGGAAGTATCAGGGACCATAGAAGAAATCTTGACGCCCTGGTAACATAGTTAATGTTGACACGTCAAGAAAAGAATTAAATAAATGAACTCACCTGAGCGGCCCCCTTTGGTTTGGACATACGGGCAAGGGCCTGAGAGCGCTCGACTGATTCATCCAAATCATCGTCTGCAAACAGAGTCACAAAATGATCTGCCATGCTATCAGCCCCAGCACTGGTGATAGCATTGATGGGTGTGAGTGGGGCACCACCGCTACTAACAGTACTCCCCTAGTGAGTTTAGAGGAGGGAACCATACTAGAGAAGTCAGAAGGCATCGTAGATGGTCGTCTGTGCTTTG
Organism: Suillus spraguei; assembly: GCA_016800925.1. NCBI lineage: Eukaryota > Fungi > Basidiomycota > Agaricomycetes > Boletales > Suillaceae > Suillus > Suillus spraguei. The sequence goes on from JABCPU010000025.1 coordinate 82,321, forward strand.
AGGCAGCGGCGGCGGAGGTAAGCTCTTCAGGGATCTCCAACCTCCAATGCGAAATACACCCAGCAGCAACACCGAATTTTGCAGGACCTGCTGTAGAGCTATCATCACCATGAAGCATTAAATTGAAAAAGAAAAGAGCCGTCTCGGTCAGATAGTGCATTATGGTTGAGAAGTAAGCTCCTTACACATCACCAGACTTCTTATCGTTGTCACGTGGCATTGTTGATTCCGAGTCATCGATAAGGCCAGCTGCTTCAATTGCGTCTCTCACTGGCGTCTTCACTGGTAACACCGTCCTCTTCCCCTTCTTTTTGCGTGCTCCAGGCACTCGCGCCTCCTGCTCCTCGTCCTCTGCATCACTCTCAGGATGTTCGACGTTAGCACCGGCTGCTGATTTATCTCTAGCCCTACCACCCTTGCCTTTAGCGCCAATGGCCTGATCCTCGGCCATAGTCGAGTTAGAGGTCTCCATGGGTTTCGCAACCTTTTTTACAGGGCGTGGGCGGGGACGAGTAGGCTTTGGTGCATCAGCACGTTTAGCAGCTTGGTCTGTCTGCATTTTTTTCTCAAATGCAGCAACGCGCTTATATCCTTCTTGTACAGCCATTTCACTTGCCTGCTTTTCCTCTTTTTCACGCTTGTTGTCAGCGAACTTTTGAGCTTTGGTACGTCTTTTGGTATAGCCTTCAGCCTCAGTGAGGATACGTCCTGGATACTGAGTTGCATTTTTAGGACGAGTCATCATGCGTTTCGGAACTGCGCTAGCAGGCTCAGACATGGTATCGATGGGGGGGTTCGGAAGGCTGAAGAAAGAGACGACAGTGGTAGTTGGCAACAAGGTGAGTTCCATCACAATTTTTTCAAAAATTGAAGCCTAGGCTGATTCTGACCAAATGACCTACTTGTGCCCTGACGTACCTACTAATATATTGGTGCGATCTGTTGCAGTTGCCGTGGAACCTCAATTTTTTACTAATATTCTTTCCAGAATATTATCAATGCAACTCTTTGCCTCAGGCTGCAAGATATCAACGTTTACCAAGACCTTTCTGGCGAGATAGTCTACTAACACTTCCCACACCGTCATCATGTTAGTTTTCATTTGTGGGTGCAAGGAGACCAAAACCTGTCTGGTGAGGAGATAGCTGACACTTCCCGCACCGTTAATATATTTATTTTGTTTACTAGTACAGGGAGACCAACGTTTACCAAAGCCTTTTTGGTACCGGGTGCAAGGAGACCGAGGTTACCACCAATTTTCCGTTGTGGCTTTAGCATCGACGTTTACTAAAACCTGTCTGGTGAGGAGATAGCTGATCCTTCCGCACCTCTAGTATATTAATTTTTGCTCGCAGGTGCAAGGAAACGGCGGTTAACCACCGCTTTTCCAGCTTCAACATCAACACTTACCAAAGCCTTTTCGGTACCATTTGCTCGCATCCCACATCTAGCCTTCACTTTAGCATTAAAGTTTGCCTTGGCTGTGCTAATGTGGTGATTACAACCGTGCCCCAAACCTTGAGTGTTTTGGCCCTCAAAATACTCAAGAGTCGATTGTCAACAGCAACATCCCAGCATAGCACATATGCCTCCCCGTCGTGTTCACCACCTGCATCAGCTTCCATGCCCTGTTCCAGGATGCTTGCGTTGGTTTCGAAGCCAGTCAGGTCTTACCCACCACAGGCGCTCGATTCACCCTACTTCAGGACCGTCCCTTCGGGACATCCCATCACCACCCCAGTCACCACTTCCCCGCCATCCCGGTCACCCTCTCTCCCTCGAGATTTCTCACTGCCCCCTCCGGATTTTTCACAACCACCCCAGCCATCATCTCCCATACTCACTGGTCCAGTCCACAAGGATTTAAATAGCACTGATGCCGAATTCACTGATGCGAGCGAGCGTTACTTTCGTACGTATCATTCAGTGTTAAACGGTACGTTTCCTTCAAGTTTCAGTACTCTGTTTTTGACTCGTATGTGTTTAGGACGACCATGCGCAGCTGATGGAACATTTCTGCCGCATGGCACTCCCCCAACTCCCGCACCATTGAAGGCTCCTGATGATTGGAGTCCCTATCGCAACAGAATAGAATTCGAGCTAGCAGAGTTCGCATTCAAAAAGTGTCACATGTCCGCAAGAAATTTGGATTTCTTGTGTGACTTAATGGCCGCAACTCTTGCGAGACACCATGACACCCCTCCATTCGCGGATCACAAAGATCTACACAATGTTATAGATGCGACACAACTCGGTGATGTCCCTTGGCAGTGTTTCTCGGCCCAATACTCAGGAGAACGACCTGAGGTTGTCCCGCCATGGATGGATGATGAATTCAAGGTCTGGTACAGGGACCCCCGTGTGATGGCACACAACATACTCGCCAACCCTGATTACAAGGATGAGATCGACTACGTGCCGTCTCGTGAATACGACGCATCGGACTCCACACGCCGATGGAAGGATTTCATGTCCGGAGACTGGGCATGGCAACAGGCAGTACGTCTTTCATATCTTTATGGTATTGCTTTGGATATCGCTCATATTTCGTCAAGGACACCATATCGAAAGATCCAGAAACACATGGATCTTCCTTAGTCCCAATTATTCTCGGTAGCGACAAGACCACTGTCTCTGTGGGCACCGGCAATAATGAATACTACCCCCTCTATGCCTTGATTGGTAACATACGCAACAATGTACGGCGTGCACACCGTGATGCCCTCGTAATCATCGGTTTCCTCGCCATTCCTAAAAGTATGTATGTTCATATTTTAAATTTTATTATTCATCTGAGCTATGTTACAGCTGACAAGAAGCATGCTAAAGACGACGTATTTCGTATCTTCCGCCGCCAGCTATTTCACAGCTCTCTGTCTGTGATTCTCTCCAGCCTCAAACCTGTTATGACCACGTATGAGGTCGTGCGCTGTGGAGATGGCCATTTCCGGCGCGTTATATACAGTCTAGGACCCTACATAGCGGATTACGAGGAACAACTTGTGCTATCCTGTGTTGTCAAACATTGGTGCCCGAAGTGAGTATTGGAATTTGCAGTCAACATCCATTGGTACTGATACTTCATGCAGATGCATTGCAGTTCGCACGGACCTTGATAGTGGTGGTAGATACTGCTGTCGCGAGCACACTGATTTCTTGATTGACGAACTACACGCGGATATATTGTGGGATGAATATGGTCTCATTGGCGATCTTGTCGTGAGTGGAATAGCCCGCTCTTCAATACCACACTGATTTGTTTTTTATAGCCATTCACTAATGACTTTCCCCGAGCTGACATCCACGAGTTGCTGTCATTTGACCTTCTCCACCAGCTCATTAAAGGGGCTTTCAAAGACCATCTTGTCGACTGGGTGGCGAAATACCTCAAGGCTGTGCATGGAACCAGACGGGCCGAGGAGATCATGAGCGACATAGATCGCAGGTATGTCGCCTCGCTTGTTTACTTAATGACATTCTCTAACAACATGTTAGAGTTGCTGCTGTAGCATCATTCTCTGGTCTACGACGATTTCCTCAAGGTCGCGACTTTAAACAGTGGACAGGCGATGATTCGAAAGCGCTGATGAAAGTTTTTCTTCCAGCTATCGAAGGCCACGTACCTCAAGACATGGTACGCGCATTTCGTGCGTTGTTGGAATTCTGTTACCTTGTCCGGCGCAATGTCATTACCGAAGATACCTTGACTCAAATCCAAGATGCACTTCGTCGTTTTCATCAATATCGCAAGGTATTTGATGTCATCGTTCCCACCTTCTCGCTCCCCCGTCAGCACTCAATGACTCACTACTCGGACATGATCCGACTCTTTGGTGCCCCAAACGGACTATGCTCATCAATAACAGAATCAAAGCACATCAAGGCAGTAAAGGAGCCTTGGCGGTGGTCAAGCAGGCACAATGCTCTTGGTCAGATGCTTGTGACCAATCAGCGCCTTGATAAGCTCGCAGCATCCCGCGTGGACTTTGATGCGCGAGGGATGCTCACTGGCACTATCTTAACAAGTGCATTAGCTGCTCTCGGTAAGTCTGAATGTTTTTCTCTGACCGTCTTCTCGCATACTCAACAACAATATACATTGGCAGATGAAAATGAACGAGTCGTCCCTGATATTGCACTGCAACCAGATGCCGATGTGGTTGAACCACAACCTGGAATCGACATTGACGACGGCGAAATAGTTGATGGTCCAATGGTACTCGCTTCTGTAGCACTCGCGAGAACTCCCGTAAGTAACCTCCTGCAATGTTTAAACTTGATCCTCACCACTGTATCACACAGAACGAAAACGGGCTCAGACAGTAGCAGCATTGGCACATGAAGTTGCCGTTCCAGATCTACGACGCCTCATTCGTCACTTTCTGTTCTCCCAGCTCAATCCGGATGATGCCCGCAACCCTGAAGACATCCCAGCTGCTCGATTACCTCGCCATGAAGGGAAGCTTCGTGTCTTCAATTCTGCTGCTGCGACGTTTCACGCCCCCAGTGATCCAAGTGGCATTGGTGGCATGCGACACGAACACATTCGCGCATGTCCACTCTGGCGGAACGAGTACCCACGCAATGATTGTATATTCATCAATACTGGTTCAGATGCTGAAGGGATGCGAGGACTCGAAGTTGCGAGAGTCATTTGTTTCTTTTCATTTAACCACAACTGGGAAGTGTATCCATGCGCTCTCATACACTGGTTTGAGAAGATCGGCGATGATCCTGATGAAAACACTGGTATGTGGATGGTCGCTCCAAGCTTCCATGAGGACGGCTCGAAGAATATTGCGGTTATTCATATCGAGACGGTCTTCCGTGCAGCACACCTGATACCTATCTACGGTTCCGAGTATATTCCTCACACCCTCAAGTTTTACCATTCTCTTGATACTTTCGACTCATTTTATGTCAACAAATATGCTGATCACCACGCCTTCGAGATAGCGTCCTGACTGGATGACATAGGTGGGTCCTCAATTTAATTATTGGTCCGCTGCTAATTAGGTCCTAGGTACCGCCTCATCCTCACTATACCCCCCTTCAGAACAACATTCGTGAACTTCGGGCCCTCCTCAACTTCGAAGGAGCGTTTGAAGGTGCTCAAAGCGGATGATGAGGAGGCATATATGAAGCTTATCGATACAGCAAAGGATACGTGCATCACCCACTTGCTGCAGCAGACGGATGCCTATCTCGATTCGCTCGCGCACAGAACCCTGAACTCGCTGTCGAGGCATCCACGAAGTCCAGCCGTTCGTCGAGTCGGAAACCAAGCATTGACCATGGTCATGACGGTGTTCCTGAGCCCGCTGCACAGTGCAATCGTTGACACCTTTCAACCTCCCTCCATATGCGTCTCCTTTTGTTTTTATCCTCACATAGACCACAAGACACTCACCCTCGTCGTACACGTGTAAGCAACCCGTCCTTCATCATTCACAACTCATATTTAATCATGTATTAGCCCAACCCCCCAGCAACTGACTTTTCCATCTATGATCATCCTGTCAAGCGCTCCAATATTGGTCTACCACCATCCCTATGGATGTCCCCCGCTTCAACTACCCCACAGGTCATGTCGACTTCTCATCAGAAGTCACAGCTGCTCTCCGTGTCACTGACAGTGCTCTCGTCGTCGTCAACTGTATTGAAGGTGTCTGCGTGCAGACAGAGATGGTGCTTCGTCAAGCACTTACGGAGCGTATCAAACCCGTCGTCATCATTAACAAGGTTGACCGTGCTTTAGCACGCTCGCTTAACGGCTTTTTCTCCGTCCTGGCACTTTGTCATACCGTTCTCACTGCTGTCGACCCTGCAACAGGTGCCATTGAGTACAAAGCACAATCACCTGACGAAGCTGCCCTCGTTCAAGCCGCTGTGGATGCTGGGTTCATCTTTTGCGGACGTGAGAAGGAGAAACTGCTTTTGCAAACACCTTTCTCGAAGGAGACCGAGCGGTATGAGCTGCTTAATATCCTGGAGTTCACGAGCGCACGGAAGCGAATGAGCGTCATCGTCAAGAAATTGGATGATCAAGACGGCAGACTGTTTTTGCTTACGAAAGGAGCAGATAATGTCATCTTTGAGCGGCTCAAGGCTGGTGGAGATGATTTGAAAAGAACGACTGAGGCACATCTGGAGGACTTTGCGAATGCTGGGCTGAGGACGTTGACTTTGGCTTACAAGGTTATTCAGGGTGAGTCGGATTTAGCTCGTGCTCCCACCCACTTGGCTAAAGGGTTTTCTACAGATGATGAGTATGAGGCCTGGTCTGAACGCTATCATGAAGCCTCTACTGCCCTGGATGATCGTGAAGGCAAGGTTGAGGCGGTTTGTGATGAGATGGAGCATGAGCTGCGACTGCTTGGTGCCACTGCCATTGAAGATTGCCTCCAGGATGGTGTGCCAGAGACAATTGCTGATCTCAAAGTCGCGGGTATCAAGATTTGGGTTGCTACTGGCGACAAGCTCGAGACTGCCATCGGTGTGTATTTATCCCCCTTTTCAGGAGTCGGTCTCACAGACCTTTGATGCAGCTATCGGGCGCAGTACGAATCTCATCGCTGAAGAGTCCAATATCATCATCATCCGCAGTAGCGACCACCCGGTTCAACACAGATGATTCAGGCCGTAGAGGAATTCTTCCCAGACAGTGGCATACTCGATGAACATGGCATCGTCACTTGCGCGCCTAAATCACCATCCACAGAATCAGCCAGCGCCTTCCCCATGCAGCGGCTAAGCACGGGGGTCCGTGATATCGTCGGAGACAACAATGGCGATCGTACTGGGGATTTGTACTTGTCATTGATGGTGCTGCGCTGGATCACGCCCTTCATGATGACGACCACAAGGCTCTTCTTCTCCGTCTTGCTACCAATGCGAGGGCGTCATCTGTTGCCGTGTTTCTCCGCTACAGAAAGCGCTTGTGGTGAAGATGGTCAAGGATGGTCTCGGCGTGATGACCCTCGCTATTGGTGATGGCGCGAACGATGTCAGCATGATCCAGGCTGTGGACGTTGGTGTCGGCATTAGTGGTGAGGAGGGTCTGCAAGCTGTCAACTCGTCGGACTATGCTATTGCACAGGTGCGTGATTTTACGCCATCTTTGATGTTTTACTTATGATAGAGTAGTTCCGGTTCCTGAAGAAATTGCTTCTTGTCCATGGTCACTGGTCTTATGCTCGCAACGGAATTATGTTAGTTCTTTCATATCTTTGCTTGATGCTGATGCTGACACTTTTCGATTGTAGGATTGTCAACTTTTTCTACAAAAACATTGTGTGTATCGGCGTTTTGTGGTGGTTCCAGATCTATTGTGGATGGAGTTCGGCTTAGTGAGCTATGCACTCGCCTCAACCCTGCGTAGCTGCTGACTTTCCCAACAGCGTATTTGAGTATACTTACCTACTGTTCTGGAACTCGTTCTGGACGATTGCTCCTGTCCTCCAGCTCTACCCAGACAAGGTACTGTTGCTTTCGGCTCAGGTCTTCATGGATGGGCTTTCACCCTCTGCCAGTTCGTTGGTCGCTACGCTAAAAAGTTCGGTGCTCACAATACCTTCCCATCCAGAACCTTCTCCTCTTTCTTCAACCAAACCTTCCTCACCCTCCCCGCATCAAGATCATGCTCCCAGCGCCTTTACCTCTCCTAGACTTCTGGTTCCCCCAACCTAGAATCTCCCTTTGACGAAATCAACCCAGAAAAACTTGCAAAACAAGACCCTCTTGCAACTCAAGTATGGAAGATGTATGCAGGCAACAATGCGAAGGATTCGCATTACAAAGCTCGATACTATCGACAACGACGAAACGGTCCGCATTACAGGCTCGATTCTATCGACGACGAAACGATCACTTTCCGTCTCGTTCTCTGTCCCACACCACCCTTTGCCCTTTTCCAAAGGCTCAACCGAGCCGCCTTGCCCCTCCGCGATCGCCTCTGCCTCCTCTGCAACTACCTCAGCCTGGATCGCCATATCTGCCCTAATCTCGACATCACTCCATTGCTGCTGCTTCCTTCCCTCTCCACAATCAAACATGTTTGAAGCTGCCATGATGGACTGTACTTAATGCCGTCTCATTAATACAGTAGCCGCAATGAGTATATGTAGCACTTACTTCACTTATGTTGCTTGAATTGATGAAGGTGTCCTTTTGATGGCTTATCTCTGCCTTATTGCGCTTGTTTGGTGCGCGCTTCATTTCGACTAATTATCACACTTGTTTGTCGCGCGCTACTTTTCGTTGAACGCGCTCAAGTAAATAAACGCAAATAAGTTGTAAATAAGTTTTAATTTCTCAAAAAAGCTAAGCTAAGCAATGTGTGAATTTACTGATGAATGCAATCGCCTTCCACTTTCTCAAGATGAAAGGCGGCAAGCAACAGTTCCATGCCAGCAGGTGGCTCAGACCGAGAGCTGAAATAGAATCCCTGGCAGACAGGAATGTGGCAGCGCTGCAGTAAGAATCATGGTGCAGAAAATTATAAGGTGACTTCCTTTTACAGATAGGCTGGCGGCTGAAACCGCCGACAAGAGAGTTTCTGGGCCCAGACTTGTCCATAACTAACAGTTTGATAGAAACATCTTTCCCACTTCGACCATGCTCAACGCTTCTGCAGGAATGGAAGGCAACCGCAGAACACGTAGATGTAAGTAAGCTGAGCCGCAGCCTGAATTTCATCACCCATCTGTCAATCAGAACTAAATTATTCATCGCATTTGGTCTAGTAATAAGCAACTCAAGTAACAACAGTCTTTCACGGTGAAGTCATATTATTGTGTCTTAGCAAAGGTGCATTTCTCAAATGTTTAGCTACAGAGAATTTAGGTTTAGAAAATTACGGGCAATTTATTCAAAACCTGGCGCGATCACAATCGTGTGACTGAGCTTGAGGCGATTCTCTAGCATGATGCAGCGAACGACTCGAGAACTTGGGACTACAAGTAGCTTCGTCATAATATTGGTAAAACAGAGCTGTAGACAAAATGCGTTGTTCACGCGATAATATCCTCCTCATTTTAGTGTGCACTAATTGTCATTCACGAAGGAAACGGCACATGGTGATGTGCGAGAATAATCATGAACCACCGAAATCGATCATGCAGCGCCTGGTACATGATAATCGGGATGACAGCTTTGGTAATGCCAATCTCACTTGGTTTCTCGGTAGTTCTAGGTATAGGGACTATTGATTCCATAGTAGATGTCAATCCCAGGAGCCACAATCTCTCCAAAGTTCACCTTGACCGCCCTAACACCATCAACCTCTAATAAAATGCTGGAGCTCACCCCAATCACTACGCCCATGCGAGAGTTCAAAGGTCATGAAGGCTGTTTAAAGGCAGTCGCAGTTTTCCCCGATAAACGATGGATGGTTACAGCCTCGGACGACAAGATGCTTCGTCTGTGGGACTTGAAAACAGGTGTTGTGTTAAAGAAGATGGAGGGGCATCGCCATTTTGTGTGGAGCCTGGCAGTATCACGAGATGGGCAATTCATAGCAAGCGGTGATACTGGCGGAGAGGCCATCATCTGGCACGGAGAAACTGGCAAATCACTCACCCAACCCATCAAAGCCCACTCCGATTATATCTACTCACTAGACTTTTCTCCCGATGGAACAGTACTAGCTAGTGGTTCATGGGACAATATGACGAAACTGTGGAACACCAAAACCTGGCAGCAACAAGGAGATCCCATCGGGTGTGGTAGTCAGGTCCGCTGCATTCGATATTCACCGTCTGGAGAACTTCTTGCCATCGCAACACCAAGCAATATTCACATTTATAATTCAGGTACAAGAAAACGCGTCGCATCCTTCAAGGCTTACACATCATACAATTGGTCACTTGCGTGGAACAGACTCGGTATATCAAATTGAACAATCTTATAACGTCCTCGGAGGGTAAGCTTGAACCATAAGAACCCTGTTCCGAGTTGCAGGTCATCATTCTTTATCGCCTTCTTTGCTCCATATCAGATCACCATCATCTTCTGGCAGGCCACAATTGCCAGTTGACCTGAATGATGAGACAACGTTTCGTCTGCAATCATTACAATGTAAGGTTCTGAAAATGAGCATAGAATCGAGATATAGAAATAAGACCAGTTATCTTGCGAGCAAATTCTCAACACCCGCCTGTCCTGCTTCCCAGTCTACGCGTACCCGACTATGGACGAGTTCACCATTGCGGGTCCACTTTGCTTGCCAACAAGAAGGACGAACGAACCATGACCGCTCAATCACTGGCACGCATTCTCTCGCAGTCCAGACAGTGCAAAGACATTCACACCTACATCAGCAATATACGTAGACTAAAACTATTGGAGAAATGCCATGAGCAGTATACATACGATTGGTGAAAAAAAAAATACCACCCATCTCGAGGTTGGATATTCCGAGTCGGGAATTCCAGGGAGTCGTCAATCTACCTCGACCATGCTCAACACTTCCGCTAGAATGGAGGGCAACCGCAGAATTCATAGCGGTAAGTCACCTGAGCTGCAGCCTAGATTTGACCATCCATCTGTCTATTAGAACTAGTGACATTATTCATGGCATTGGGTTTATAAGCAACCCGTTGACGATCACCGTAAGACCATATTAAAAAGACGTACCCTTCAAATGTTTAGCTATGGAGAATTTAGTTTTAGAAGATTACGGAACACACATTCAAAACGTAGCGTGATCACAACCGTACGAGTAAGTTTGAAGCGATTCTCTAGCATGATGCACCGAACGGCTCGAGGACTCGGAGCTACAAGTAGCCTGATAATATTGCTAGAGAAGAGACGTAGACAGAATGTGTATGCGAAGATCCTTAGGCGTAGGCTCTGTCATTCTACAAGCAAACCATCATCCATCGTGTCGTTCCCATGTGACTTGGTGTGCACCAATTGTTATTCACGAAAGAGACAGCACATGGAAATACGCGAAAATAAACATGAATCGCTAAAAAAAAATAGATCATGCAGAGCCTGATACATGATAATCGGGATGAGAACTTTAGTAAAAGAACTGGCGTCAATCTCACTTGGTTTCTTGGCAGCCCAGGCATAGGGACTATTGATTCCATGGTAGATGGTATTCCAAGACACTCTTGAACTCGTGTCTCGGTAGCGTCTGTAGTGCTCGTCGGAGGTTAGCGACCGTGTTGCACTGGTAGTTGTGTGGTGAAGGATTCTAATGACGACCGAAGGTAATGGCGAATGAGCTAAAAACTGTTTCGTCCAACTCCAGAGTGGGTGAAACTCAAAGTAGAGTTGAACCATAGCGGAGCGCTGGAAGTAAAGTACTCCTCCGTGACAGAATTGGTGACGAGTTTTAGGTGTGAGAATATGAAATTTGGTTGCTCACGGAATACGCAGAACTTGGGAGTCGACGGGATGGAGGGGTGATATTGCGATAAACTAGATGCATGCGTTCGAGTGATATGGTGATGTGCTGGAGTAGCTGCTCCACACGAAAACACAACAATATTTATGGAGTCATGTAGGATAGATTTGAGCGCTGGGAAGTACTGACTGTTCGAACGGATGGGATGGGATACATTCTGGAAGCTTTGACGAGAAGACTGGGACGCATGTATGCATTGCAGAGGTGCTGTAGGGCTACAGTGTCTAGGACGGCAGGTATGACATTGATAGGGTACATTCTTGCCATAAGAGTGATCGAGGTAGAGGGTTCGTGCCTGGGCGCCTAAGGAAACGAGGCAGGTAGGTGCAATGAAGCATAAAACGCACCATACACGCACCTTTACAGCTTAGAGCGAGACACTCACAATACCTCCAAAGTCCACCTCACCCAGCCCAATGCCGTCAACCTCTAGTAAAAAGCCAGAGCTCATCCCTATGCCTATCCCCCTGCGGACCTTCAAAGGTCATGAAGACGACGTAAGGGCAGTCGCAGTTGTCCCCGATAAACGGCGGATGGTTACAGCCTCGGACGACAAGACGCTTCGTCTGTGGGACTTGAAAACAGGTGATGTGTTGAAGAAGATGGAGGGGCATCGCAATTCGGTGGGGAGTTTGGCAGTATCACGAGATGGGCAATTGATAGCAAGCGGTGATGATGACGGAGTGGTCATCATCTGGCATGGAGAAACGGGCGAATCGCTCACTAAACCCATCCAAGCCCACTTCAGACGGATCCGCTCGCTGAACTTTTCTCCCGATGGAAAAGTACTGGCCAGTAGTTCATGGGACCAAACGACGAAACTGTGGAACACCAAAACCTGGAAGCAACAAGCAGATCCGATCGGGTGTGGTGATTGGGTCAACTGCGTTCAATATTCGCCGTCTGGAGAACTTCTTGCCATCGCAACAGACGGCAATATTCAAATTTATAATTTAGGCACAAGAAAACGCGTCGCATCCTTCAAGGCTCACACAGATTACAATTGGTCACTCGCGTGGACGCCCGATGGCACACGCCTTCTCACAGGCGGCGGTTCGAACGATCCAACCATACGCGAATGGGATACATCAATCTGGGAGCAGGTTGGTAATCCTTGGCAGGGCCACTCTCAAGCTATCTATGCCATCGCCGTTAATCCTGCTGGCACCCTGGTTGCCTCGGCATCTGGGGATAACGATGTCCGTATCTGGCAGCTCTTCGATCAACGAACCGTCGCCACCTTCAGGCACTCATCCTGCCTGACATGCGTCACTTTCTCCGTGGATGGAAAACACATCCTCAGTGGAGGTGGCGATAAGATGATCACAGAGTGGGCAATACCCGATGACATCTTTTCAAAGGCATGTTTTCGTCCTTGATTCATATACCACATATTGAACATGTGTCGTATAGATTGCCATCACGCCCTTTGCAAAGTCTAGCCAGGCAAAGTTAGATAAAATGATGTGGGAGGATGCGCTCCTGGACGCGCAAAAGGTGTGATGACTTCTACGTTTTTGCAGTCCTTGTTGATTTCCGCGATGCATAGGTCATCGAACTCGATCCTTCGTCTCATATTGGATACCAGTTGACACATGCAGCACTGCATGGCTTGCAACGTTACGACGAAGCTATCGACGCCTTCACAATCATGTTGTCCAAGTTGGACCATGCTCCCGAAGCGAAAGTACGAGGTAAGCCCTAGACCACTCCTCCATCGTCTCGAAATGCTCATCTCGTTCTGCAGATCTGCGTCAGCAGTATATCCATCCATCCCGAGTAGGAGACGCTATCCAAAGAGCCGTTGGGACGGAACTCGAATATGCCCCTCTACGTCTTCTTAATACCTCTACGGGTCTCTTGTGCGACCGAGCGGCACAAATGAGCACCTTCAAAACGAGTGCAGAGTACAAGGAGCTTTTGTCATCCACAACAAAGCATTTATACCTCCAAACTGGGCGCATCAAAGATGTCGTGGCGACGTACTTCAGCTGCGTCCTCCTATCGCATAGATGGGAAGAAATGGAGGCGGTGCTGCCCGACATTCAAGACAAAGTCGTGTACGAGTTGAACGGACTTGGTGGCATCGCAAAACTGCAGTCTTTCTGCAAAGTCACTCGTGATGCTGGGTATAGATGGGCATGGATGGACACATGCTGCATCGACAAGAGGAGCAACACCGAGGTTCAAGAATCAGTCAACTCCATGTTCGTCTGGTACCGCCACTCGGCGCTTACCATCGTCTACCTATCCGATGTCCCTCCGTCATCCAAGCCCGGTGCACTGGCGAGGAGTATTTGGAATGAGCGAGGATGGACCTTCCAAGAATTCGTCGCTCCGAAAGTTGTCATCTTTTATCAAAAAGATTGGTCGTTATATCTCGGCGATCGCTCTCCTAACCACAAGGAGTCCTCTGCAATTATGAGGGAGTTGGAGAATGCCACGGGATAGATGCGCAGACCCTGGTGACTTTTCGTCCAGGTATGAGCGCCGCGCGCCAGAAACTGCAGTGGGCGTCAAAGCGCGTCACCACTTTACAGGAAGATGTCGCGTACTCATTATTTGGCATCTTTGGCATCACGCTACCTGTCATTTACGGCGAGAGGAAGCAACGTGCGCTTGGGCGGCTCTTGCAGGAAATCGTTGCTCAATCGGGCGACATCAGTGTTCTCGACTGGATCGGACAACCTTCTGAGTTCAATAGCTGTCTTCCAGCTCATATCACCTCTTACACCACCCCTTCACGCACCCTTCCACCTTTGTCTGAAGATGATATTCACACCCAAGTCTCTTCATTGCGCGAATCCGTGTCTACAGCTCTAGCATCGAAAATGTATGACCAACTTGAACAGCTGAGCGCTCCTCGGTTCGCAAACTGCAGACTTCATCTGCCTTGCATTTCATTCCGTGTCACGGAAGTTAGACGGAAGCGTGGTTCAGCCGAGTATAGAATCAAGGCAGACGGCCTTCACGATCTCTTTATCACCACTGCAGAGACTCTAGTCCAGTTCTCGCGGGCAAAGCCCGTTCAGCAGACATTCTTACTTATCCGTGCATGGGATCGAGATCTGATCTGGGTGCCCGACTTTGCAGAGCAGCCCGACTCCACAGATGATACGGAGAGCATAGGAGATTGGAGTGAGGCCGGATCCCCGTTGGACGACTCCCAACTATATGCCTCTGACAAGTTTCACGGCGGTTCGCCTGTTGAAGGGAGCCCGTCTATCGAGCGTTGCGGTTGATGGTTCGCCTCGGACAGCCTTTCGACGCATTTTTACTAACACAGCAGCGTGTCGGAGAATATAAGAGGATCGCGTCGGACTGTAACATTGTTGCACAAGTCAAAGACATTACTTCCGTTGATAACATGGACATTCGTACCGTAGAAATACTCTAGCTGTATTTAAAGGTCAGGGTATCTGTTTGCGCTTGTATTGTTACCATATAGATGCATGCATAGATATAACATGCCCTACAAAGCAGACATTGAAGACATCCATTGGGCACTACATTCTGCATCAGCTAGTGTCATCTCGCACCAAATTGCTGTACTGTTTATCACTGGTCAGCCCCAGTAAGAACTGGTTGTGCTCAAAACAGCTGGGATGTGTCAGAATATGATGATTATCGTAGTGGCTGAGGAAAAAAGCATCGATTAGCACATTTTGGATATGAAATGGCAGAAATAGCATATTCACAATAAGATGGGGCAAAGCCTCTGATGCTGCCTTATGTTTTTCTTCGCAAGAGCATATGAAAATCACACTGGCGCATATTTTAAAGCCACGGTGGTACTCAAAAAACTCGCTTAATTTGTCACACAACAGAGTGCACGTGACCGAATAATCGATCATTGACATTCTTCGATCAATTGCATACTGCTGAATCTAGCGTTAACTTTTAAGTACTACGTGCTAGTACAACTAACCACCAAGTGCTTCCAAAGTCTACCCGCTTGACTTATAATGACTTTTGGCGAGGTTGTTCACTATGTGACCCAGCCCAGAGGCTGGCCTGAACCAGTGCGCGGTATTGCTTCATTGTTGTCGCCGTTCCACTGTCCCGACAGCCCCAGTAACAACTCGGAGCATCTTTCCAGTGCGTTGTCTTCAACATTTTTAGAGTCACTCGTTTCCCATGGAGCACTTGCATCAGATTCATACACTGCAAAGGATTTTCAAGTCTTGATTCAGTCAACAGCCGCAGGACTAAGCGCACTTGCTGAGCTTCCTCATTACGGTGGCGAGAGATCTACTGTTCCCTTTGGTCTCAGCTCCTCCATGCACTGTCAAATACGTTGTCCCCAGATCTTATGATTCTGTAAGTGACATGCTCGTCAAGCATTGAACCAAGAACCAAATATCATTACAGCGAAGATGCATCGTTCATCATGCCACAAGCTCAGAACGTGGCGAGTCAGCCGCTAAATCTCATCGACGGATGTGCCACTCTTCTTGCTGCACATGCCATCTTTTCTGCGCCTAGGACCCATTCTAACACCTCCAGGACCATCTCGCGAAACGTGGAAGACGAGGATGAGTCAATGCATTCCGCAGATTCTGACTCGAGCGATGGCTCTCTTGAGTCACTCGACCTACCCTTGCAAGCGCACATGCTTTCGGGTCGAGGCAGACGCCTTTCTGCTGTGGTCCAGTTTTACTAGTCGCCGACTCCCATAATATCGTTCCTCTAATGTGCAGCACTCTTTATCAGAGACGTGTGTGGGGGATCCGTCAGCCTGTTGTCGGCCTGTGCTGTTCCAGCACAGGTACGATTGCCACGGCCATTTTCGGTGGCTCGACCCCGATCAGTCAGAGGAAGGTCACATGGCAAGTTCAAAATCACTGCATATTTTTTCCACGTTGACCTTCCTGTAGCCTGCAGCGCACCTCGCTTTAGCGGCAGATACCGGCTTAGATTCCTCGATGGGGGTGTTTGATTTCACCGACACCTGTTCTGCTATCAACCTTGCCCAATTCATTTTGGGGTTGCGGACTCATTTCGAAGATATCAAGGGTTCGATATCGATAGAAGCAGTCGATTCCCTGACTCCGTTGCACTGGAGATCCGATTTACCCGACTTTGAAACTCAGTCTGGAGGACCATTGGATGAACGGGTGGCGTCCTGGACCCACCAGGTACACTTGGAGACGAGTTCTAGGTATGACATTTTTATTTTTACTTGTAAGTCAGAATGTTAATGCCCATTTAGCGAGGCATCATCCTCATGCAGTCCTTGTACTCCTCCATTGCTCTCGAATACTGCGCTTGTACCATACGAAACAGTGAGTTCTCCCTTGCTTGCGACGATCGTTGAGGATGAACAAGTCCATGGCGCAAACATCCGGTCAATAATTTGAGCTGTGTCACACTCATCAACACAAAACTAACTCGAAGCTTTAGGGCACCCCAAGAGGCCCGCGCGACGAACGTGAAAGGACGGTAGGTTTGCATCAGTTACTCTATTCATGATCTTATTTTACCTGCTGAGGAAGAGGGCCGCAACCATCGTCCTCGAAGAGATCATCAAAACGGACCAGTCCAACGCCACGATCGTTATCTGAGGTCAAGACATCGACCTCATCGCGTGCACCCAGCCCATACCCAAATTCGCAGTATGGAACCTGTTTCTTGGCTGACCACCGTTCAATGATTGTTTCTCGTGTCCAGATTTGCCGCTCTGTCTGATACCGGCCTTGATGACAGTATGACATTATCCAACTGGCTGTTTGAACGCAATGCGTTCACCGTCGGTCGGATCCCAGTACGGTCTGAAGAACTAGCGAAGAAGACCGGAATTAATACAATGGTAGAGTTGTATGATAAAATGACGGCATTTAGCTGGTCGGATGATATCAGAACCATAGTGAGTCTGTAGGATCACTTTTGGTACTAATTCTCATGACATCGCGGGCAGCTATTGAATGCCAAGGTAGATCGCTCTGTGTCGGGAATGAGAACAGATTTATGCACCATGAACGGTCTCAATTGCCAGTTCACCCCAAATGATGTTCCGTCGTTGGAGGATGTCGAGCTTATCTCGTCCAAAATCTCAAATTTATTGCACGCTGTCACCGGTGCTCGCCAGTGTGACGATATTGCAAAGTTGCAGGGCGCCAACGAAGCCGATCGGTGTCATGAATGGGATGCTTTGCTTCTCAACTTCTTCCACCCCATTCCCTCACAACGGGATGTGTTGTGCGTGGTTTATATGCCAGGCGATATTCATTCTAATTATATTCTAATTATTCGTCTAGGCTGGAGCGACATCTGAACCTGGCTTGTAATGTTGCTGCCGATGACGCTTCCTTTGCGTTGCGAGCCCACAAGGTCACTTGGGAATACCAGGACCTCTGCCTTGAACAGGAGCGATGTATTCCTTTGACCAGAGAGACCAGTTGCAGTTGGGAGCAGGCCGCAGCCGCGCGAGATCAAGCAATACAATTTTCTCATGATATTAGGCATCGCCTCTTGATGGGCAAATTTGCTGAAGTGATTGCAGATCACTCCTCTAAGGAACCGGTCACTGGAAAATGTGATACAATCCTTGTCATTCCATGTTCTGGTGTTACTACTGCAATGTTGCAACGCATATCCAGCATTGAGGAGAAGGACAAGTTTTTGAAATCCTTTATGCTTGTTCAGGATCCAAAGCCGGACAAGCTCGACACAAGCATGGGGGAAACTCCACACCAGATCGAAGCGCCGGTTGGTCACCCCCAAAACACAATATCCGGCGCATCACTTCAGGTCCCCTCCTCTTCTTGTGTACCGGAATCCAGAGAACCCAATCGAAATCAGTTGCACAACCCATTCCTCCACCATCCTGATCGCAATCAAGTGACGCAGATACAAGAACCCATACTTTCCAGGGATGCGCCCTGTGACGAACCTAGTCAACAAAACCTACTACTTCCAGTCTTGTTGGCTGAGTACAAAAAGAAGGACGAGTCCGCAATTTCAACTTCCATGAACCAAATGAAAACGTATTTGGTTTCAGCGGTCACCTTCCTTTCCAAACTCGGAATCATAGACAAGCCTGTCTTTGGACTGATTGCTAACGGCACACTTGGTGCAGTCACCATGGCATGGATGACAAATAAGGTATGTGCTCTCTTTGTTCACCGTTTTCGAAGGAATTCACCAGTGATGTAGCAAATCTACGTCATGGAACGGAACATCCGACACTACGACATCAGAGACCCCCTCCAAGCACTGCAATTTGTATCTATTCTACCGCGCCTCGCGCGTCATGGTCTTGACCTCTGCGGTTTGTTGGAGAAGCAGCTCGCGATTATTGATGTGAAAGAACTTCAATCTAGGCCGTGGTCGAAGTTAGCACAACGACAGGAAGATAAGAGATTGGCAGCAGCTCAACAGACACGGTCAGAGGAAGCGGTCGCACAGGATCGCGGATCAGATGGTGCAGAGCCTGAGAGGATATAGAAATTGGAATATGTGCGGCACAACAAGTAGAAATGTCATAGCTTTGTTTTTGTACCTATCACAACAACATTATACCAGTGTTTTTGTTCGCATTTGGAATATCACTTGGCTGGTTCAAGTACTGTTTTGTCGCTGGTCAGCGCTCAGTAGCTCTGTTGCACTCTTTGTCCGTTACATAAAGCCGAGATCAAAGCTTCCCAGGTTCCCACATATCTTTCATGGCCGCCAGCAGACTCTGCCAGCGCACTTTCTCCGCCTTCAAGTCATCCAACCGACTGTGGGCACCAGTATCTTCCGAGATGCGCACCGAACCAAGTGACACAGCAGTTTTCTCTCACACCTCGCCTTTCTCTCATAACACAGAACTTCGATGCCTTCTCGCATCCCGTCGCACGAACCAACCTACTCCTCGGTGGTATCCTCGAGGAACCCAAACGACCTGACATTATCTTTTTCCAAGAAGTCACGTCCGACGTCCGCACCTCTATCCTGCAATCCGAAAGTTCGCAAAGCCTTCCTGGTGACGAACGCCGAGGACCAAATGGGCTCGAGAGAGGGGAGAAGTTCATACTTGGTCACGTTTCCCCAAGCACAACCTGGCGTCTCGTCAAAATTCATCTCGATTCTCTTGGGGACACGCTCTCCTACCGTACCGAGCAGATGGAGATCCTTGCCAACCTTCTGCGCGAGCCTGGATGCGGTGGTGGCCTGATCGCGGGAGACTTCAACGCCATCAGCCTCGAGGATCATGCTCTCCTCGACAAGAACGGACTTGTGGATGCGTGGGTCAAGAAAGAAACGGCCTGACGGAGCTACGTGGGGAGTGGGGGTGGAACGACATGACCATGACGGACTGGGACCTGGAAGGTTGGACAAGGTTGCGATGTCGGGGGTAGACGCGAAGGACATGGAGATTCTCCACCCTGGTCTGATCGAGGTGCCCAAGCCGGCGAGTATTCCAACTATATCCCTTGCAGTGACCATTTCGGGCTGAGACTTAGCTTTACCGTCTGATTACTATCGAGTACGTTCGGACTAGCACCCTCGACGACCACTCAAGAATAGGAACTGAGCCCTCACGCAGTGACCCGGAGCACCCTGCATCCTCACACGTGCAACTACCTCTCACCGCTATTGTTTGACCACTTCTCGCCGTCGCCGGTACCGCGCCGACAACAGGAACAATCTCAAGTCCTCATGTTACCATTCGTGGATGGCGCGCTTGTCTTGTGGGCTGGCTTTGCTGCGTGCCCATTCACACCATAATCGGTCAACCATAACTTTAGGGGTGGTTTGATCGAGCGGCTGATAGGTTGGACTATGACGGTGAGAGCGTTTCTTCTACTTGCCTCAGCATCCATAATACTGTTAGATCATGAATGGACCTGATACCTGCCCACCTTTTGTACTTGCCTGTGTGCGCGGTGTTCTTTGGTAAGACTAGTGCCTATTAGATCAACATTTCGCATAATGGGGATATCATTTGACTGACATCCGTCACCGGTGAAGATACAGAGAGCTCGTGGTGATCACGAGTTCCGGGTGGCTCAGGGCGACAGCTGAAATAGAGTCCTTGGCAGACAGAAATGTGGCAGCGCTACCGATAATCGAATCTCGGTGCAGAACATTGTAAGGTGACAGATGCTAGCGACTGTCGCTGACACCGCCGACAAGAATAGTGACAGGGTTGCTGGGCACAAACTGTCCATAACTAACATTTTGATAGAATACCTTTCCCACTTCGACCGTGCTCAACGCTTCTGCTGGAATGTAGGGCAACCGCAGAACACGTAGATGTAAGTAAGCTGAGCCGCAGCGTAGATTTTATCTGTCAATCAGAACTCAATTATCCACCGCATTCGGTATAGCAATAAGTAACTCAGGTGACAGTCTTTCCCGGTGAAGTCATGTTTTGTGTCTTAGGAAAGACGCGCTTTTCAAATGTTTAGTTATGGAGAATCTAGTTTTAGAAAATTACGATGCACTTATTCAAAACCTGGCGCGATCACAATCGTATGGGTGAGCTTGAAGCGATTCTTAAACATGATGCGCCGAACGACTCAAGAACTTGAGACTTCGTCATAGTATTGCTAAAACAGAGCTGTAGACAGAATGGGTTGTTTGCGCAATAAGAGCAAGCAGATCATCCATTGTGGCGTCCCCATTTAGTGTGTACCAATTGTCATTCACGAAGGAAACGGGACATAGCAATGCGCGAGAATAATCATGAGCCACTGAAATTGATTATGCAGCGCCTGGTACACGATAATCGGGATGAGAGCTTTGGTAAAAGAACTGGTGTCGATCTCACATGGTTTCTCGGTAGTCCAGGTATAGGGACTATTGATTCCATAGTAGATAACACTCTCAGATGGCTCGGTAGCATCTGCAATGAGGGCGACCAAGTTGCACTGGTACTTGCGTGGTGAAAGATTCCAATGATGATCGACTTGGGGGGTATTGGCGAATGAGCTAAAACCAGTTTGACCGGACGGAGCTCAAAGTAGATGAGCAGAGCGCTGGAAGGAAAGTGCTCCTCCATGATAGAACTTGTGAAGAACTTGGGAGTCGACGGGATCAAAGAGTGATATTACAGGAAGCTAAGTGCATGCGTTCAAAAAGTGACGTGGTGACGTGCTGGAGTAGCTCCTCCATACGACAAACAGCGATGTTCATGGTGTCATGTAGGATACATTCGAGCGCTGGGAAGCACCGACTGCTGGCTTGATGAGGTAGATACACTCTGGAAGCTTAGAAGATAAGACTTGGACGCATGCATGCATTCATTGCAGAGGTGCTGGGGGGCTACACTGTCTAGGATGGTAGGTATGATATTGACTGGGTACTTTCTTGCCATAACAGTGGAGGGTAGAGGGTTCGTGCCTGGGCGTCTAAGGAAACGAGGCAGGTAAATGCAATGAAGCAGCATAAAACGCGCAATGCACGCAACTCCGCAGCCTAGAGAAAGACGCCCACAATCCCTCCAAAATTCACCTTGACCGCGCCTAACACCATCGACCTCCAATAAAATGTCGGAGGTCATTCCAATCACTAGTACACCCCTGCGAAAGTTCAAAGTTCATGAAGACTGTTTAAATGCAGTGGCAGTTTTGCCCGATAAACGACGGATGGTTACAGCCTCACGCGACAAGACGCTTCGTCTGTGGGACTTGAAAACGCGTGTGGTGCTGACGAAGATGGAGGGGCATCGCAATTCGGTGTTGAGCTTGGCAGTATCACGAGATGGGCAATTGATAGCAAGCGGTGATGGAGGCGGATATCTCATCATCTGGCACGGAGAAACTGGCAAATCACTCACCCAACCTATCGACGCCCACTCCAAATGGATCAGCTCGCTAGAATTTTCACCAGATGGAAAAGTACTGGCCAGTGGTTCATTCGACAAATTGACGAAATTGTGGAACACCAAAACCTGGCAGCAACAAGCAGATCCAATCAGGTGTGGTAATAATATCCACTGCATTCGATATTCGCCGTCTGGAGAACTTCTTGCAATCGCAACATTGTACAATATTCAAATTTATAATTCAGGCACAAGAGAACGTGCATCCTTCAGGGGTCATACAAACTGGAACACTTCACTCACTTGGACGCCCGATGGCACATGCCTTCTCACAGGTGGCGATTCGATCGATCCTACCATACGCGAATGGGATACATCAACCTGGCAGCAGGTTGGTGATCCTTGGACGGGCCACTCTCGATCTATCAATGCCATCGCCGTTAATCCTACTGGCACCCTCGTCGCCTCCGCATCCGCTGATAACCATGTCCGTCTCTGGCAGCTCTTAGATCGACAAACTATTGCCACCTTCAAGACCTCATCCTACACAACATGCGTCACTTTCTCCGTGGATGGAAAACACATCCTCAGTGGAGGTGTTGATGAGATGATCTCGGAGTGGGCAGTATCCAATGACATCATTTCAAAGGCACGTTTTCGTCCGTGACTCATATACCACAAATTGAACATGTTTAGTAGATCTTTGCAAATCGTAGTAAGGCAAAGTTAGATAAAATGCTATGGAAGAATGCGCTCCTGGACGCCCAAAAGGTGTGATGACTTCCGCGTTTTCGTAACCCATGTTGATTTCCGCGATGCATAGGTCATCGAACTCAATTCTTCGTCTCACATCGGATACCAGTTGATGCATGCAGCACTGCGTGGCTTGCAATGTTACGACGAAGCTATCGACGCCTTCACAATCATGTTGTCCAAGTTGGACCATGCTCCCGAAGCACATGTACGAGGTAAGCCATAGAGCACTCCTCCATCGTCTCGAAATGCTCATCTCGTTCTGCAGGTTTGCGTCAGCAGTATATCTATCCATCCCAAGTAGAAAACGCCATCCAAAGAGCCGTTTGGAAGGAACTCGAATATTCCCCGCTACGTCTTCTTAATACTTCCACGGGTCTTTTGTGCGATCGAGCAGCACAGATGAGCACTTTCAAAACAAGTGCAGAGTACAAGGAGCTTTTGTCATCCACAACAAAGCATTCAGACCTCCAAACGGGGCTCATCACAGACGTAGTGGCGAGGTACTTCCGCTGCGTCCTGCTATCCCACAGGTGGGAAGAAACAGAGGCGGTGCTACCCGACATTCAAGACAAAGTCGTATACGAGTTGAACGGGCTCGGTGGCATCGCGAAACTGCAGTCGTTTTGCAAAGTCGCTCGTGATGCTGGGTACAGATGGGCATGGATGGACACATGCTGCATCGACAAGAGGAGCAACACCGAGGTTCAGGAATCAGTCAACTCCATGTTTGTCTGGTACCGCCACTCAGCACTTACCATTGTCTACCTATCCGATGTCCCTCCTTCATCCCAGCCTGGTGCACTGGCGAGGAGTGTTTTGGAACGAGCGAGGATGGACATTTCAAGAATTCGTCGCTCCGAAAGTCGTAATCTTTTATCAAAGAGATTGGTCGTTATATCTCGGCGATCGCTCTCCTAACCACAAAGAGTCGCCTGCCATCATGAGGGAGTTGGAGAATGCGACAGGCATAGACGCACGGGCCCTGGTGACCTTCTGTCCAGGTATGAGTGGCGCGCGGGAGAAACTGCAGTGGGCATCGAAGCGTGTCACCACTTTGCAGGAAGATGTCGCGTACTCATTATTTGGCATCTTTGGCATCACGCTACCTGTCATTTATGGTGAGAGGAAGCAGAACGCGCTTGGCCGGCTCCTGCAGGAGATCGTGGCTCGGTCGGGCGACATCACTGTTCTCGACTGGATCGGACAACCTTCCGAGTTCAATAGCTGTCTTCCAGCTCATATCACCTCTTACACCATCCCTCCGCGTACCCTTGCATATTTGTCTGAAGATGATATTCACACACAAGTCTCTTCGCTGCGCCAAACCATGCATACAAATCGAGCATCAGAATTTTATGAGCAGCTTGAACAGCTGAGTGCTCCTCGGTTCGCAAACTGCAGACTTCATCTGCCTTGCATTTCATTCCGTGTCATG
Organism: Suillus spraguei; assembly: GCA_016800925.1. Lineage (NCBI taxonomy): Eukaryota > Fungi > Basidiomycota > Agaricomycetes > Boletales > Suillaceae > Suillus > Suillus spraguei. Next base: position 106,675 of record JABCPU010000025.1, read on the forward strand.
GAAGTTGGCCGGAGCCGTGGTCTAGCCCAGGACACGTATTATATGAAGGCAGAGGGACTTAATGATTTGCTGATCACCACCAAAGAACCCCTGCCTCTGTTCTCGTGTGCAAGGCCCAGTCGGCGGACGTTGTTACTTGTCCGCCCATGGGATCGGTATCTCCTTGAGGCACCTGACTTGGCAGAGCAGCCTGACTTCATGGATGATACGGAGAGCACAGGAAATTGGAGGGAGTCCGAGTCCGCAGTTGACGACTCCCAACTGTATAACTTTAAGACATTTCCCGGCGGTTCGCCCGTTGACGAGGAGCCCGACTCTCGAGCGTTACGGTTGATGGTTCGCCTTGGACAGCCTTTCGACGCATTTTTATTAGCACAGAAGCATATAGGAGAATACAGGAGGATAGCGTCCGACCATAACATTGTTGCAGTCAAAGACATTACTTCCGTTGATAACATGGACATTCGTACCGTAGAGATACTCTAGCTGTATTTTAAGGTCAGGGTATTGGTCTCGCACCAAATTGCTGTATTGTTTGTCGCTGGTCAGCGCTCTGTTGCACTCGTCGTCACTGAATTCCCTGCGAGCGCAACCTGAGTCTGAAAATTGACAAATACGATAAAGATGAGTGGTGCATAAATAACTCTGACGACCTCGAGGACGCATCTGCTCGTTGCTTGGCCTGTTAGGAGGAACGCGACAGCAAGGGAGCAATACTGTGCATTGGTTCAGGCCAGCCTGTAGGCCATGTTGTAGCAACCATCTGCCAACTAAGACCAGTTAAGATAGACCTTCGAGGAAAGTGAAACCAGAGTCTATGAGTAAATCTTCCAAAATCAAGGTGCACAGAAAGGGGAAAAAAAACTGTTATCAGCAGGTTTCGAACCTGTGTTTGGTACGCCATGACTAACCAGTTTGGCACGTGCAGATTCGAAACCTGCACACGAAATAATTAATGCACCTCTCATCACCACTCATCACTGCGAGCGTTAAAGTGTACTTCAGACGAACTGTTACACGATGGAGAAGTCTTTGGAGGTTCATCTTAGATATACCTTGGGCTTTGGGTCAGACACGCCAGGAATAAGCAAGTTGGGGGCTGGTGCCGGCGCAGTTACAAATTGTGCGTGTACCGGTGTCTTTGTGGTTTCAATGATATATGATTGTTTCACCTGCTTTGAGACCTTTGATCGACTCGAGTGAAGAAGCTGTTACTACTACGTACAAAGCCTCTTCCTAGCACGTGGTGCTTGACATGACCTGTCAGTCGAGTGGAACATCGTATCAACCTGATAACAACTCCGAATCGCACCTTATGAAGATTTGAACGTCCAGACGACATGTACTCGAATGCATCGCGCCCTCGCAATCACCGAGTTGCTCAGCCATATTTTCCGCGAGGTGTGCAATGATGACGAGGGACTCAACCTCTGTTGGGGCATCAAGGACATGGCTAGGGTTTCTCAGGTTTGCAAGACTTTCCGAGATCCTGCATTAGATTTCCTTTGGAGAAATCTCGACAGCTTGCTCCCGCTTCTTCGGCTGCTTCCTCTAGAAATTCACGAAGAGCATAGTGATAAGCTTTCAAAGGTTGTTTCGTCGGCCCGTTACCAGCCGCCTTCAGTTAACTGATTTTTCTGCAGGTTCTTGGGGATCTGAAGTCGACCCAGCGCCAGCGTTATATTTCAATATCCAGCCGCGTGCGCACTCTATCCTTTTCGGAACCACGGGAACCTATCCCTCGCAATTTAATAAATGATATTGCCGAGTACAATATCCTCTTAACTCCTCGCGTAGATGTCCTCCGCTTTCGTGTATCATCGGAGGCTGGCCTTCGTCTTCTCCCAGCCCTCATCACACCTGAATTGACCGACATCTCGCTCTCTTTTGATGAAAATCTATATGTTTACGATCGCCCGCTGGACCTTGACGATCTTATTAAGTCGGTGTACACGACTATTTTTCGGTGTGCGCCCAAGCTTGTACACTTCTCTGCAGTTGATGCACACGAAGCACTGCTGTTGTTATCATTTACCAAGGTCCTAGGTCAAGATAAGCTGGATATGGCATGCCTTCAAAGCCTGACACATGTATCATTCTACATGACTGCCGCTTCCTTACCACAAGTCCTCGTTCTAACGTCACAGCTTCACAAGTTGGAGGACCTGACCATTCAGGCTTGCGATAAACCTTTCGAAGAGATTCCCCGCCTCTCCTCCTTCGCGCCAGAGGCATTCAGCTCGCTGAAGCACGTCACGTTTGATGGCTCTCCCGATATCATCAGTCGCATATTCTTTGCATTCCCAGCCAATCGCGCTATCCAATCCGTGACTCTACGGATGCACGGTCTTTATACAAATGCCGATATTGCACTCGTACTTTCAGGGGTCGTTGCCGCCGTGTCTAAGGAGTCATTACAGAAGATCATAATAACTTCCGTACTCTCAAACAACGACCTTTCACACTGGGATGCTGATTCGGGAATCGACACTCGCCAATTCATACTAGACATACATGCCATTGAGCCGGCCTTACAGTTCCAGAATCTTGACATCTTTTCGGCTTGTCTCGGTGTCCCACTCTATCTCACAGACGAAGACCATCTACGCATCGCGCAGACATGGCGCTCTGTGCAGCTACTATACCTCTCGTCTATCGTCCAGCGTGTTATCCGGACCCACAAACCTCCAGCCAGCATTGCGTCCCTGGTGCACTATGCGCGATATTGTCACCGCTTAAAAGCGCTTGGGCTGTGCCTCGATGCATCTACAAAAGCCAGCGTCGATGCATGCGTGCAGGCTGTGGACGCCTGCAGAGAGAGCATTCCAGAAACAAATTTCAGCCTCCCATCTCCCTCGATCCAGATGGTCGAGTTTGGTCCTTCGTGGCTGGAGTGTAACTTTGACCCTGTACAAATCAATTCTCTAGCCAAGGTGTTCACGAGGATTTTTTCCAACCTGGCTGCGTGCTGCGCGTGCCGGACGGAGGAGCTTGGAGTACTGCAGGCTGCGTGGACTTGGGTAAAGGTGCAGACGTTGTACGAATATATTCTCTTTGTGGATCAGAGCTGCAATGCCAATGCCCCACTGAGCACATGGAAGTCGAAGCTGTTTTCTAAGGTGTGTCGTGTGTGACTTTCTCGCTGCCAGATATTGAATTGTACCTCCAGTGGAGCTTGGAGTACGGAAGAGATTATGAAAGGGTAGCCCTGGCGGCGCCTGGTTCATCCTTGGAAGCTGACTTTGATGAGTGCATGTTCTTTCCATTTACGGGCTCACTTCTGCACACTGACCTTTGGTGTTACAGTGATCAGAATGCGGAAGTGTTCAATCAGATCATGTATAAGACCGCAAGAGACGAACTTGCGAAGATATCCAAAGAACACGAGATCATGTGAATAGAGTGTAGGGTGTCATCATCTACCCGTGACAACCAGAGTGGGGTTATTTTAGGAAGACATGAGGATCCATGCCTGGTGACCACTGTATTAGTTATTTCCGGGCCATAGAACAGGATCCCCCTAATGATTGTGAGCAGAAGTGAAACAGGACCGAGTTATCAGGCTCTAGCCCCATCAGTTTAGTTTTCCGCGTAGCAAATCTTCTCGAGCTTCAACCAGCCTCTCAGCCTTGATCCGGACATCGAAACTTTCTGCTAGGCTCGTACAAAAGTTTTGTCGAAGTTGGCATGACCTTCTCCGTCAGCACTGTCATCTCGCGCCAAATCATTGTACAGATTCATTCATGACCGCCCCCTTCATTCAAAGACCCATATTAAATTTGCTTTTGTACTTGGCTTCGTATGACAATAAGTACACACCGCAATCAATCAAGCAAGAGCGAATATCTTACTGGATTTTTCCTAAATGACACATTACTGACCAATGGTTCTGATGGTGATGTAACTAAGCTGCGGAGTAAGAAATGGGTACTCTCCAGAGCGGGAGTTTTTGTTTATTGTGGTAAAAGTATTGTATGGTGCTCATCGGACTCGTCTTCCCGTTCTATCCGTTCCTATCAGACAGGCATCACTCTCCTCGGCACAGCCGATAACAAAGTTTCCTGTTGCAAACTGCAGAGAAAGATGAGTGATGAAAAGGTGACGAGTAAGAAAAATGGGCTACGGAGATACGATTTAAGCCAATATTAATGCTAACGGAGTTGCTTGTACAGATGAGATAATCGACTTGGAGTGTAGGGCTGGCAAAGGTGGGCGAGGAACATGTAGGATAGAAGATATCGAGGGGTCGTTAGCATTGACTCTACCACAAGCGGCAACAGGGCTCGACAACGGGCAACAGAGACTGTGAGCAAGAGTGAAACCTGCAGGAGACATACAAATGAACAACTCTAAGGAACCATGAGAGCAAATTTTTTGAACGACAAATTTCAAGGAGTGTCACCATGGCCGCAAAAGAGGCATTGCAGTGAATGAACAATATAGACTAAGCAGAAGTTGGGTGGCTGTATCTAGCGTGTGTCCTTGAAACTGATTTCTGGCACATAAATACAATGGATAAAAGTGAGACGCTATAGCGAGACACGAACCCAAGTACCACTCCATAATGAACTATCCTGCATGCGTCGCGCCTTCAAGAGAGTCAATCAAGTCACAGAACCGTAATCAACTTCCACGAAGACAGGACGGGGACCAGTTGTCCAATATCCCTCATATTAAGTCATCTAGACACCTTGCCGTATTTATATGGACTCAGGATGCAATGTACATACCCACAACTTGAAGCTTGAAGGCGTACACAAGACCAAATAACCCCAAACCCTTGCGCTCGTTCGCTGGACCATCATCATGATGGCGGTTACTAAATTAAACAACATAACAGGCTTGTCATGATATATGATAAATACAGAGTAGAATGTCTTTCCAGAAAGACTCAGACTACATTTCCTCCTCCTCCTCCTCCTCCTCCTCCTCCTCCTCCTCCTCCTCCTCCTCCTCCTCCTCCTCCTCATCTTCGAGGGCCAACCTCCCAGTAAGATTAGCAGCATCAACCGCATTCTGCCTGTCCCCTAGGTACCAGTTCAGCATTGTGAGAGCAAGTAAAATAGGTACAATGTTCATTACAGTGGCCATGATTACCATGATCTTCATTGTGTCGTCGTACGCTAAAACATAATCGATGAGCACATCTATTGATATATATACACATGATGACACAGCTATTTCGAACGCACCGTTGATGACGCCCTCGCGCACGGGATCGCCAGGCGGATATGACGCTGCTAATGTTATACTTCCGTACAGCTCTGCACGTTGCTCATCACTCAACCACGGCAGATACTTCTTTAGGTTGACTGGCATCGTGTTAGACCAAATCGCACCGGCTGTAGTCCTATTTGATCACTAGATATCCATGAGACTGAACATACCCCATGCGTTCCTGACTGCGCCCAACATGCGCTTGGGCAACTCTTACAGGAAATCGTTACTCAATCAGGCGACATCAGTGTTCTCGACTGGATCGGACAACCTTCCGAGTTCAACAGCTGTCTTCTAGCTCATATCACCTCTTACACCACCCCTTCACGCACCCTTCCACCTTTGTCTGAAGATGATATTCACACACAAGTCTCTTCATTGCGTGAATCCGTGTCTACAGCTCTAGCATTGAAAATGTATGACCAGCTTGAACAGCTGATGGCTCCTCGATTCGCAAATTGCAGACTTCATCTGCCTTGCATTTCATTCCGTATCACGGAAGTCAGACGGAAGAGCGGTCCAACCAAGGAGTATAGAATCAAGGCAGACGGCCTTCACGATCTCTTCATCACCACTGCAGAGACCATAGTTCAGTATTCGCGGGCAAAGTCCATTCAGCAGGCATTCTTACTCGTCCGTCCATGGGATCGGTATCTCCTCAGAGTGCCTGACTTTGTGGAGCAGCCTGACTTCACAGATGATACGGAGAGCACAGGAGATTGGAGTGAGGCCGGGTCCCCGGTTGACGACTCACAATCGTATGATTTGAGCGGGTTTCCTGGCAGCTCGCCTGTTGAAGAGGAACCCGTCTTTCGAGCGTTGCGGTTCATGGTTCGCCTCGGACAGCCTTTCGACGCATTTTTACTAGCGCAGCAGCGTGTCAGAGAATATAAGAGGATCGCGTCGGACTATAACATTGTTGCACAGGTCAAAGACATTACTTCTGTTGATGACATGGACATTCGTACCATAGAAATACTCTAGCTGTATTTAAAGGTCAGGGTATCTTGTTTGTGCTTGTATTGTTACCATATAGATGCATGCATAGACACCACATGCCCTTCAAAGCAGACATTGGAGACATCCATTGGGCACTACATTCTGCATGAGCTAGTGTCATCTCGCAACAAATTGCTGTACTGTTTGTCACTAGTCAGCCCCAGTAAGAACTGGTTGTGCTCGAAACATCTGGGGTGTGCCAGAATATGACGATTATCGTAGTGGCTGAAAAAAAAAGCATTGATTAGCACATTATTTTCAGTATGAAATGGTGGAAATAGCATATTCACAATAAGATGGGGCAAAGCCTCTGATGCGTGCCTTATATGTTTTTCTCTGCACGAGCATATGAAAATTACACTGGCTCAAAGTGTTGAAACTCGCTTAATTTGTCACACATGCAAAACACGTACAGAGTGCACGTGACCGAATAATGACCACAGTCGATCATTGACATTCTTCGATCAATTGCGTACTGCTGAACCTAGCATTAACTTTTAAGTACTACGTGCTAGTACAACTAACCACCAAGTGCTTCCAAAGTCTACACCGCTTGACTTATAATGACTTTCGGTGGGGTTGTCCACTACGTGACCCAACCTACAGGCTGGCCTGAACCAGTGCGCGGTATTACTTCCTTGCTGTCTCCGTTCCACTGTCCTGACAGCTCAAGTAACGTCTCGGAGCATCTTTCCAGTGCATTGTCCTCGAATTTTTCAAAGCCACTCGTTTCCCATGGAGCATTTGCATCAGATTCATACACTGCAAAGGATTTTCAGGTCTTGATTCAGTCAACAGCCGCAGGACTAAGCGCACTTGCTGAGCTTCCTCATTACGGTGGCGAGAGATCTACTGTTCCCCTTTGGTCTCAGCTCCTCCATTCACTGTCAAATACATTGTCCCCAGATGTTATGATTCTGTAAGTGACATGCTCGTCAAGCATTGAACCAAGAACCAAATATCATTACAGCGAAGATGCATCGTTCATCATGCCACGAGCTCAGAACGTGGCGAGTCAGCCGCTAAATCTCATCGACGGACGTGCCACTCTTCTTGCTGCACATGCCATCTTTTCTGCACCTAGGACCCATTCTAACACGTCCAGGACCAGCTCGCGAAACGAGGAGGACGAGGATGAATCGATGCATTCTGCAGATTCTGACTCGAGCGATGGTTTCATTGAGTCACTCGACTTGCCCTTGCAAGCGCACATGCTTTCGGGTCGAGGCAGACGTCTTTCTGCTGTGGTTCCAGTTTTACTAGTCGCCGACTCCCATAATATTGTTCCTCTAATGTGCAGCACTCTTTATCAGAGACGTGTGTGGGGGATCTGTCAGCCTGTTGTCGGCCTGTGCTGTTCCAGCACAGGTACGATTGCCATGGCCATTTTCGGGTGGCTCGACCCCGATCAGTCAGAGGAAGGCCACATGGCAAGTTCAAAATCACTGCATATTTTTCCATGTTGACATTCCTGTAGCCTGTAGCGCATCTCGCTTTAGCGGCAGATATCGGCTTAGATTCCTCGATGGGGGTGTTTGATTTCACCGACACTTGTTCTGCTATCAACCTTGCCCAATTCATTTTGGGGTTGCGGACTCATTTCGAAGATATCAAGGGTTCGATGTCGATAGAAGCAGTCGATTCCCTGACTCCATTGCACTGGAGATCCGATTTACCCGACTTTGAAACTCAGTCTGGAGGACTATTGGACGAACAGGTGGCGTCTTGGACCCACCAGGTACACGTGGAGACGAGTTCTAGGTACAACTTTTTATTTTTACTTGTAAGTCAGAATGTTAATGCCCATTTAGCGAGGCATCATCCTCATCTAGTCCTCGTACTCCTCCCCTGCTCTCAGATACTGCGCTTGTATCATACGAAACAATGAGTTCTCCCTTGCTTGCGACGATCGTCGAGGATGAACAAGTCCATGGCGCAAACATCCGGTCAGTAATTTAAGCTGTGTCACGCTTATCAACACAAAACTAACTCGAAGCTTTAGGGCCCCCCAAGAGGCCCGCGCGATAAACATGAAAGGACGGTAAGTTTGCATCAGTTACTCTATTCATGATCTTATTTTACCTGCTGAGGAAGAGGGCCGCAACCATCGTCCTCGAAGAAATCATCAAAAAGGACCAGTCCAACGCCACGATCGTTAGAGGTCAGGACATCGACCTCATCGCGTGCACCCAGCCCATACCCAAATTCGCAGTATGGAACCTGTTTCTTGGCTGACCACCATTCAATGATCGTTTCTCGCATCCAGGATACCGGCCTTGATGACAGTATGACATTATCCAACTGGCTGTTTGAACGCAATGCGTTCACCGTCGGTCGGATCCCAGTACGGTCTGAAGAACTAGCGAAGAAGACCGGAATTAATACAATGGTAGAGTTGTATGATAAAATGACGGAATTTAGCTGGTCGGATGATACAGTGGCTCAAAAAACTGTCCGCATGTTTTGACATTTTTCACTATCTATGATATTGTGTGAGAATGAACAAATTCCTCAAGGACATACTTATACCACATTGTAGTATGGCTTCAGGGCTTTTATTTGAGCCCTACACCGTGGGAATCGGCGGAGATATGGTGGAGATATAAGGCTTATAAAATGATGACTCATGTGGACAGTTTTTTTGAGTGTATATTAAAACTATATAAATCATTATTTATGACACCATAAAAATCATGCCACTATTATATAAATTATAAAGTGGTGTCATTATGTTATTTTATGACTATATCTAACTATATAAACCAGAATATCTCATGTATCATAGTCATAATCACCATGAAAGCCATCTCCTCTGCTCAAAGAGATAATATCCTCTCTCTGTCTTATGCTGGCCTCTCTGCTCGCCAAATTTCCTCTAGAACTGGAGTATGCAAGTCCACTGTGGCCAAGTTCATCAAAGAAAGCCACCCAGACAAGGAAAACTCTTGTGGAGGACGTCCATCCAAGCTTACCTCTACTGACAAAAGGGCTATTATCCAACATATCACTACAGGAAAGGCTGATAATGCTGTCCAAGCCACCCATTATATCAATTCCACCATCACTACCCCTGTCTCTTCACAAACTGTGAGGAATGTTCTCAAGGCAGCTCATCTCAAGGCAGTAACAAAGAAGAAAAAGCCTCTTCTCTCCATCAAACATAGGCAGAGAAGACTAGCCTTTGCCTTAGCTCATCAACACTGGACTGTAGAGGACTGGAAGCGTGTTATATGGTCAGATGAGACCAAAATCAATAGGATTGGGTCAGATGGGAAGGTGTATGTATGGAAAAAGAAGGGAGATGGCCTAACAGACAGAGAGGTTAATGGGACTGTCAAGTTTGGAGGAGGTTCTTTAATGGTATGGGGCTGTATGGGATGGAATGGTGTGGGAATGCTTGCTGAGGTTAAGGGGAAGATGAATGCTGAGCAGTATGTGGACATTTTAAATGACCACTTGCTGCCTAGCTTGGCAGAATCAGGGATTGATGAAGAAGATATCATTTTCCAACAGGATAATGATCCCAAGCACACATCCAGAAGAGCTAGGGAATGGTTTGAAGAACATAACATCAATGTTCTTGACTGGCCAGCACAGTCTCCTGATGTCAATGTCATTGAACATCTCTGGGGAACACTCAAGAAAAAGCTTCAAGCCTATGAAAACCCCCCTAAAGGAGTATGGGAGCTTTGGGAGAGAGTAGCAGTGGAATGGGGGAAGATCACAGCTGAGGATTGCCAGAAATTAATTGAGAGTATGCCTAGAAGGATAGAGGCAGTAATTAAAGCCAAGGGAGGTCATACAAAATACTAGAATACCTGGTTATTACTGTAAAATACTTGAGTCAAAAAACTGTCCGCATGAGTCACCATTTTGTGAGCCTTGTATCTCCACCATATCTCCACCGATTCCCACAGTGTAGGGCTCAAATGAAAGCCCTGAAGCCATACTATAATGTGGTATAAGCATGTTTTTGAGGCATTTGTTTGTTCTCACACAATATTATAGATAGTGAAAAATGCCAAAACATGCGGACAGTTTTTTGAGCCACTGTATCAGAACCATAGTGAGTTTGTAGGATCACTTTCAGTACTAATTCTCATGACATCGGGCAGCTATCGAATGCCAAGGTAGATCACTTTGTGTCGGGAATCAGAACAGATCTATGCACCATGAACGGTGGTCCTAATTGCCAGTCCACCCCAAATGATGTTTCGTCATTGGAGGATGTCGAGTTTATTTCGTCCAAGTTTTCAGTTCTATTGCACGCTGTCACCAGTGCTCGCCAGTGTGATGATATTGCAAAGTTGCAGGGCGCCAATGAAGCCGATCGGTATCATGAATGGAATGCCCTGCTTCTCAACTTCTTCCAGCCCGCTCCCTCGCAACGGGATGTGTTGTGCATGATTCATATGCCAGGCGATCCTCATTTTAATTATTCGTCTAGGCTGGAGCGACAGCTAAATTTGGCTCGTAATCCCGCTGCAGATGACACTTCCTTTGCATCACGGGCCATCAAGGTCATTCAGGAATACCGGAGCCTCTGCCTTGAACAGGAAGAATGTACTCCTTTGACTAGAGAGACCGCTGGCAGTTGGGAGCAGGCTGCAGCCGCGCAAGATCAAGCAACTCAATCTTCTGACGACATTAAGCGTCGCCTCTTGATGGGCAATTTTGCTGAAGTGATTGCAGATCACTCCTCCAAGGATCCGGTCACTGGAAAATGTGACGCCATCCTTGTCGTTCCATGTTCTGGTGTTGCTACCACGATGACACAGCGCATATCTAGTGTCGAGGAGAAAGACACATTCCTGAAATCTTTCATGCTAGTCCAGGGCCCAAAGCGGGACAAGCCCGACACAAGTACGGGGGAAACTCCACACCAGATCGAAACGCCCTACGGTCACCGCCAAACAACCACATCCGGCAGGTCCCTTCAGGTCCCTTCCTCTTCTCGCGTATTGGAATCCAAAAAACCCAATCGAAATCAGTTGCACAACCCATTCCTGCACCATCCTGATCGCAATCAAGTGACGCAGACACAAGAAGCAATACTTTCCAAGGATGCACCCTGCGACGAACCTAGTCAACAAAACCTACTACTTCCAGTCTTGTTGGCTGAGTACAAAAAGAAGGACAAGTCCGCAATTTCGACTTCCATGAACCAAATGAAAATGTCTTTGGTTTCATCGGTCACCTTCCTTTCCAAACTCAGGATCGTAGACAAACCTGTCTTTGGACTAATTGTTAATGGCACACTTGGTGCAGTCACTATGGCATGGATGACAAATAAGGTATGTGCTCTCTTCGTTCACTATCTTCGAAGGAAATCACCAGTGACGTAGCAAATCTACGTCATGGAGCGGAACATTCGACACTACGACATCAGAGACCCTCTTCAAGCACTGCAATTTGTCTCTATTCTACCGCGCCTCGCGCGTCATGGTCTTGATCTCCGTGGTTTGTTGGAGAAGCAGCTTGCGATTATAGATGTGAATGAACTTCAATCTAAGCCGTGGTCGAAGTTAGCCCAACGACAGGAAGATAAGAGATTGGCAGCAGCTCAACAGACACGATCAGAGGAAGCGGTCGCACAGGATCGCGGATCAGATGGTGCAGAGCCTGAGAGGATATAGAAATTGGAATATGTGCGGCACAAGATGTAGAAATGTCATAGCTTTGTTTTTGTACCTATCACAACATTATACCAGTGTTTTTGTTTGCACTTGGAATATCACTTGGCTGGTTCAAGTACTAGTACTGTTTGTCGCTGGTCATTGCTCAGCGCTCTGTGACACTGTCGCCCTCTTTAGATCAAAGCTTCCCATGTTCCCACATGCCTTCCATGGCCAGTGTAGACGCATATGACATGGAGATTCTGCGTCCTGGTCTGACCGAGGCGCCCAAGCACAGCGAGGATTCCGACTATATCCCTTGCAGTGACCATCACAGGCTGAGACTTAGCTTTACCGTCTGAGTACTATCGAGTACGTTTGGACTAGCAATCTCGACGACGACCCAAGAATAGGAAGTGAGCCCTAACGCAGCGACACAGAGCACCCTGCCATCTTCACACGTACAACTATCTCTCACCGCCATTGCTTGGCCACTTCTTGCCGTCGCTAGTACCGCACCGACAACAGGAACAATCTCAAGTCCTCGTGTTATCATTTGTGGATGGCGCGCTTGTCTTGTGGGCTGGCTTTGCTACATGCCCATACAGACTACAATCAGTCAACCATAACTTTAGGAGTGTTTGATCGAGCGGCCGATAGGTTGGGCTATGATGGCGAGAGCATTTCTTCAGCATCCATAACACTGTTAGATCATGAATGGTTCCTGATGCCCAACTGCCTCATACCTATGTGTGTGCGTGGTGTTCTTTTGGTAAGACTAGTGCCTATTTGATCAACATTTTGCATAATGGGGATGTTATTTAATTGACATCCATCACCAGTGAAGATGTGGAGACCTCGTGGTGATCATGAGCTCCAGGTGGCTCAGACCGACAGCTGAAATAGAATCCTGGTGCAGAAAATTGTAAGGTGAACAGATAGGCTGGCGGCGACAAGAGAGTTTCTGGGCCCAGACTTGTCCATAACTAACAGTTTGATAGACACATCAACATCTTTCCCACTTCGACCATGCTCAACGCTTCTGCAGGAATGGAAGGCAACCGCAGAACGCGTAGATGTAAGTAAGCTGAGCTGCAGCCTGAATTTCACCACCCATCTGTCAATCAGAACTAAATTATTCATCGCATTTGGTCTAGTAATAAGCAACTCAGGTAACAACAGTCTTTCACGGTGAAGTCATATTATTGTGTCTTAGCAAAGGTGCATTTCTCAAATGTTTAGCTACAGAGAATTTAGGTTTAGAAAATTACGGTTCAACAGTTTGTCACTGCTGAGCTTTCCATGTGTGGCACACCACCATTCAACATTCCCAACATTTGCTTTGTTCATGTTGCTCTTGCCAGTATTGATGATGCGGGTGTCACTAGAACCTATCTTGTTGAGGAGTTTATTGATGAGGCCACAGAAGGCAAGTTCACCAAATACATCTCCAATGACTCGCCTTCCCCACTACCCAATCTCAACACCAAATCAAGCGAGATTTCCAGGTATCTGTCATTTGCACAACATGTCCAGTATATCAAAACAAAGAAACTTACATATGTTGCTGACTTCCAGGGTTTGTTCTCGTTCTGCAGTCTCCTCTTCACTTCTTCTAATCTAAAGTTCATTTCAGGAGGAACAACCCTTTTGACTGATCCTCAAATCATTACTTCACCAAATCTTTCCGAGAGCTTATTTGTGGAAGGCAACCTGACGCACATCTTCACTTTGTTTGAGGAGAAGCATGCATGCAATTAATTTTGCAAGTTTTTTCAACTCAAGATGTTCATAACAACACACGCAAACTTCCAGATGGCCTACAATAAACCCTTACCACCTCCCGCATCACCTCCCCACTTGGGCCCAGATTACCTGATCGCCAAAGAAATTGATATCACTCATAGTGGCAGTAGTGAGCTCAAGTATGATGACTTTGGTGCACAAAGTATGGATCTAGAAACTTGTGAAGTGAGTGCAGGAAGTGGCAAAGATAGTAGTAGTCAGTAGATAGTCTGCTCTTTGTAACAAAGAAACTACTCAATGTTTTCTACTCAATGTTTTTTTTTTGAATGCAATGGCCAGATTTGTATGGTTTGAGTAGCCAGTAGACTCATATTGATGGAAATTGAGGAAGAACAATGTCAGAGAGAATGATAAGGTACGTCTTATGAATTAAGGTACATCTCAGCTCATCCATGATATGAGAATCTCAATAACTGTCTTCATTTGCTTAGATATATCATGCACTGATGTGCATCAATTTTGTGAAAGGGTGAAATGAATTGATTTATTGATACAATACTTGACACTAGTTACTTAGGGCCTCTTCCTGGTCTCCTTCAGAATCAGAGTCAGTGAACTCCGCATACTCAGGCCTATCTTCATCATCATGCTTATCCCCCTGTTGTTCCCAGTCACAAACTCCATGAAGAGCTCGAGTTGGTGGATTGAACATGCCTCCCATGTAGAGGTATCCTGCAGGTCCCAACAAGCCAGCATTATGAGGTAGATCTTGCAGGTCTGGAATTAATGAAACCTGACCATCCTTGAGGTGGACCACTGACTGTGAGAGCTCCACTGTCAAATCACAATCACCTTCAAGAGCCTCAAACTGTTGTCGCATAAGCTGGTATACATTCCAGAATGATTCAGATGAGACATGAGGCTTGCCAAGTGAAGCATAGAGATCTTGGGCATGCCTCCCGAATATTGGTGGTATGAGCTCAAAGACAGGATGATCAGGAGGTGCATAAATCCCTTCTACCTCATCAATGAGGTCTCCAGGTATGGGAACCTTGAGAGCAGTGCATATTCATCAAGTGGACAATAATTCAAAAACTATTTTAACGTACCTTGAAATCAAGCAAGTCGAATTTATGGGGCTTTGCATGAATGATAGCTGGAATGCCATGGGGAAGAATTTTGTGTTTGTCCCTGCAGGGAGGATTGTAGTTCCTGAAACAAACTCATGCATCTAGTTCAGCTTGGAGCCACGGAATCGCAAACCAACGGAAAATATAGCTAAATGGTAAATGATTGATGAGCGTCTGAGGATGAAGGAAGCACTAGGTAATGTACTTTTGCAATGTGTTGTGAATATCATACAAACCCTTCACAATGCCCTCTTCTAATATATTTTCAAAGCCAGGTGCAAAGTCTTTGTGCAAGACAGACCACAAGATCTCAGGCTTGATGTTTTGGTGCTTCCGCATCCATCGGTGCTGCAGTGTGCCATTCAGATTGGGATCAAGGCAGTGGTGCATCATTGCTTGTGCATTGGCAACAGAGAACTTCTCCAATCCAAGGTCACTTTGTGTTACGAACTGGGGTGGCATCACCAGTGACAGTGAAAAGACACTGAAGATCTGCTGGAAAGTTCTACAATGTCCAGAGGAGGACAAAGTGAAAGTACAAGGAACGCGTTCCGAGTACGATCAAGGGTTCGGCCTCAAAGACAAGTCTTAGAGGTTCTACAAGAATAGAGACTAAGGCTAAGGAGTGCTTAGACTTAGAGACGATTCAAGACGACTTAGGTTGGAGACCTAAGCGAAGGATATTCCAGGTAAAACCCAGTAATATTAAAGTAAAGTATACAAGCGTAATACAATGTGCTTAAATAGGTCAATATGTGCGCATGGACCAAGAGAGTCGTGAGAATATAAGCGCGCATCCAAAGAAGGAAGGCGACTATAGTACAGATGCGTTGAGCATATGAGTCAGAGTTCGTTATGTAATATACAAGTAAAGAGAAAATGAACAGGGGCACATACGATTGTAACACTTTGGGTGATCAAAGGAACAGCTAGGTCGTAGATGGCGGCAATCAGACTAATGTGAACTGATAAAAGTGAAATGTTGCAAACCTCTGAGTTCTCTACAAGTGTCAATATAGTATCGAGCAATGAGACGAGGATTCTTGTTTGTCCACCAGATTTTGAGCCAATTAATCCAGCCTGTAAACAGATCAAGGCTGGCATGAAGGAATAAGCCGAAGCGCTGCCATTTGTCATGCTGGTCTTGTGTCCAGACATCATTGACACCTGCACACCAAAAGCGTCTGCACCTCAGGCAGCCACAATGCCGGGCTTGGACAGCAGAGGGTTCAACAATTTTCAGTAACCTCACAATCAGAGGTCTTTTGCAAATCATCAGATACTATGGCACAGTCAGAAAAACTGTAAGACATACTGAGGCACATGAAAGCCAAACTGCTCTCGAAGGTTTCTGTGGATTGATTCAGCTCCTCGGTGAGGAAAGCGCTGGTGAATTTGCTTGACATGCTGCTCAATAGACTCCAGGGTATGTTTCTGTTGCCTGGCACATTTCCAGCCCCAGGTGTTGTGCATCCGCCGGAAACTGACCACACTGATATACCTCATGAGTTCCCTTCACCTCATAGTTCAGTACTCAGTAAGGAACCTACCTCAGCCCATACTTCTCATCATCATAGTGATCCTTGAGGTGGTACACAATTTTCACGTCATTCATCCCAATATTGAAGTAAAATTCTGCATATTCTTGAATGTCTTGAGCTGGCGCTATTGGTAGTATGGTACTATTGGTTAGTAACTTGAAGATAGACATGTAATTGAAACTCATGGCAGGGCTTATGTTGATTTGCTCATCGAAGACTGTCCGAGTCAACCATGAGTAGAAGTTCCAGTATGCTGAGTCGGAGAGTAGAGAGGGACTCAGATGATTTGTTGATGTCATAAATTTGTAAGGCATAAGATAATCATCCGTCTGTCAAGCAAGAAATTGGTTGCTGTCGCACTCAGCCGCCATCAGTACATGTACACATAATAGGGAGTTAGGGTTAGGGTCCGCTGTTGCACCGGGGTCCCTAGCCAAACAATTGCCTTTTCTATCGAAGCTGATCATTGTTGTTCGAGCTGATCACTCTTGCTTTCCATAGTCGAGAACATCCAGTTTCACGAATGTTCATGATCAAGCACGTGTGAGGATGTACTCGCCAGAAAGCGGTCAAACGCGTAGATGAAGGTCTCGGAATGATCTTTAAAGTCAGAAAGAGACCACCATGGCTCCAATAGCGCGCTAATATTGATGCGCGCGGTCGATCTAGGAAATACCATTTCCGAGTAAGCTGCTGATGTAATATGACAAATAGAGCAAGGTTCGCCGGCGATAACGGGAGAACATGTTATATGGGAGTGACAAGACTTGCCACCAGTCTACTAGGGAGCGAAGGGGGTAGGTCGTTGACATCACTGACTGAGATTTGAATTTTTTAGCCGGGATAAACTATTGCGCCACAACAAGTTTTGCCAGTCGCTGTCATGGGGAGTTGTCCGCATGATGGTCGACCCTGTTTGCACTGATCAGTGGTCAGCCACTGGTGTTAGGGATTGTTACTGGAATCAACTAGTTTTTTTGAGTGGATTCGAATGAACTGTGATCCGCTGGTGACAATTGATTTTTATTTGTGGTACTACATGGTAAGTGGTATCCACTTACAATTGCAACCCAATTATGCGAGTGAGTACTGAAGCACTAGCCATTCAAACTCCCTATACGTGCATACATTCACAGGATTGATCCGGTCCGACGTCGTGTAGGTCATCAATCTCCTTTCAACTTTGCTCGAGTATTACCGTTCGCCCAGCCCCAATAGGAGAGATGTTATTATTTATGATCCTCAAGAAATATTAGCAACTTCTTGAAGTTCCTGAGATGACACGTCGAGGGGCTTGCTCGTGGGACTAGTAATATCTTTCTACCGGGTCGGCACTTACGGGTGTCGGGCAGGTGGATTCATTAAATATCGAGAGAAACAGGTCTGTCCTCTCGCTCTCCCTCTTGCACTGCCAGCCAGCTCAGTCTGAATGAAGACCATCAGCAACAGTCTTGCTCTCGCTTCGCTTGTGGGATCTGCTCTGGCAGGTGGGATATACACTCTGGACGGGCACGTTCGTGGTGAAGGCTTCTACGACTCCTTCGATTTCGAAAACATCACTGACCCCACCCATGGGCGTGTGTATGTCCACCCCGCATGCACGCAATTTGTTCTTTTTCTCATTGAATGACAGGACATATGTCAACCGAACAACAGCAGAGAACCTCAACTTAACCTATGCCACGAGTGACACCTTCATCTTGCGCGCGGATGATACCACGGTTTTGCACGTCAATGGCACGGGACGGAACTCGGTCAGGATTCGGTCTCATCACGAGTATTACCAGCATGTTGTTGTGTAAGTGATTCTTCAGAGATGTCTCACCGACTGATGCCTTGTAATAATAGCTTTGACATACAACACATGCCCGAAGGATGCGGGTAAGCTTACTTGATTTGTTTGAGGGTTCTGTCGCTTATATATCTTGAAATAGCACATGGCCTGTACGTAGGCTGTTCCAATGAAGCAAGCTTATAGTAACAGATAGCAGGCTATCTGGGAAACCAAAGAGTCCGATTGGCCTGCCAGTGTTTGTTCTTTCTTTGTGTGATAACTCTACCATCCTAACGTATATTCCTTTGCCAGGGTGAAATTGATATCCTCGAGGGTGCGAACAACGTAGTGCCTAATCAATCGACGCTCCACACTAGCCATAGTTCGTTCACTATGACATCTCTAACTGTGCTATTTTTTAATATCTCCCAGATTGTTCCATGCAAAATAACACCATCCAATCAGGGTATATTTTAATGCGTCACTGCATTGAAACTTGTTCGGCTAAAATGTTAATTGTTTAGAAGCTTCATAACAACGAACTGTGATGCTTCAGGTGATACCACTATAACTGATTTCGATCTCGTGCTGAAATGTAATAGTCGCTTACAATGCTGGGTGTGGTGTGAAGCTCACTGGAGACAAGAACAGTTTTGGTCCAGAATTCAATAACAACGGTGGAGGATGGTACGCCATAGGCCCAGAAACTTACTTTCAGAACTATTGCGGCTCACAGGTTCTTCCGTAGGTATGCTATGGAACGCACACTTCACTATATCAGGGTTTGGTTCTGGGAGAGAGATGACCCATTTGTTCCCTTCGATATCACGAGCGGTGCATGGATCGTCGACACTAACAACTGGGTGATAGTCTTCGCATCTCTTTTGAATTTTGCTTACATATTTGACTGCCAGGGCATGCCTGCAGCCAACTTCCTTAATAACACCGATTGTGACATCCAGTCTCACTTCGGAGGCAACCACATTATCATTAATCTGACGTTTTGTGAGTCTTACATTGTGTTTTAGTGGCCTGTCATGCTCATGCCGCGCGCAGGCGGCGACTGGGCAGGCAATGCAGCTCTTTACAACGCTTCTAGATGTCCATTAGACTGCGTGACTTACGTCGACAGTAAGTGCTCCTATGTGAATGTTCAGTACAACTGTGAACTCTCCGCAGACAACCCTAGCGCGTTCACAAACGCCTATTTCGAGATCTCGTCCATGACCATCTACAAATAGTGTAAGGACTGCACGTTCTCTGCGCCCGGCCCAAGGCTTCAGATCAAACTCGGACCATTCGACGCGTTCGAGACCGTCCACGTGACCTAGTGATGCGAATAGCGTCACACTTCGCATCTGAAAGTCACGCGGATACATTTCCTCTTCCATTAATTCACTGCCGTCGTCAACCCATATGGTCCCAGTCCTTATCCTTACAACAACTCTGTTAATTTTCAGTCACTTCCTGTTTATATCACCCTATTCTCAATTTGTCGTTCTCAATGCCAATATTCGACTCGTTATTCTGCCAAACCACACTCATTCATATCGCCACTCATTCAAATTTTGTACTCGTTCCTCTCTACTCTACCTTGTCAAGCGCGACGCCACTCTCTTCCGCCTCCGGTTTCACCTAATCGTTCGGCTCATCCATCGCCGAGGGCCCTTACCATTTCGCAGTATAAGTATATGTACAGTCCTTACTCGAGAGCGAATTCTATCCTAGATTCCCCGCTCAAAAAGCGCCTCAGAAAGTCCTTGAAACGTCTCGTCCTGTTGATCGTCTCGAAAGTCTAGTTCTACTCGTATATTAACTACGCCGATCTGTTCCTTGTCGCTATCAGCTCTTACCCTCTCTTATCTCTCTCTCTTATTCTGTTCTCATTCCCCTTCGAACTCATACCCAGCCTTACAATAAATATTGCAGGACAGGCGTTAGGTGCCTTTTCATACTTCCCGCCTAGCAATCCCTGAGAGAATCATTGGGCCAGTGGATCAAACATAATCATTATCGATGGTACAGATTATATAGCACATAGAGGATGTTGCACACCATGGAATGCAGGAGGGCATTCATTCCGGCAGCCGAAGTTCTGCGGATGGATGGGAAGAGCGTACTGCTCCCTGAAGCCAATGCAGGACGTGGAATTTGTTATCGGGTCAACGAAATCTGTGTGATGTGTCCTTCCAGTAAACGGCACTGGTATCATAATGCACCGATGCCATAATGGTGTAACATAACGTGCCGTCTGGAACTGAGATCGTCGTCGACTGAAGCGGAAGTCCTCGACGACTTGCAGAACGCGATCAACTACACCACCAATGATATTTCATTGTGCAGCCAAACGCTGGCTGACGCAGCACTAGACCTGTATGCTCAGACTGAGCGAAATGGCCAGTAGTATGCCTATGCTGTGATCGTATCCACCTCTTCTCCACGATTACTTGTTACCTTCTTGTCACCTGCGATAGTACATTCTGAGTCCACGACACTTGGGTAGTATACGAAGCCCTGCACATTCATGCCAACGTCCAGTACTCGGTCACGGCGTTACTGTAAGTACTTCGTCAGTTACGAATATTTGCGGACGACGTCTGTCCTCGCGCTTTGAAGCGAGTTTTGGGTCTTCTGTAACTTCGCGCCTTTTTCGAGTACTTTTCGAACATTCAACACTTTCACGAATGTTCATGAAGCACGTCACCGTGTAAGGACGTAGTACTCGCTAGAAAGTGGTCAAACGCTTAGGTTAAGCCTGTCTTGGTGAGGCAGAAAAGACACCTCCGTGACTTTAATAACGCTAACATTGATGCGTAATAGCTTCACGCCAGTGAGAGCGGGGGGTGAACCATTTTGGAGTAGATGTTGATGAGTAATGATGACAAATAAAGCCAGCGTCTACTAGCTTCCGAGCGGGTTCACACCTATTGTTTTTATTTGCTAGGTCAGACCATAACAGCGGACCGCTGACTCGTACCTTCACGTTGCATCATGTTGTAGAGTATACTACTACCTCGGTATAGCTTTCAAAGTGATAGTCATCGACCATTTTTAGCTTCAAGAAGTTGAAAACGGTTGATGACTATCACCAGGCTCGCTGGCTACTACATACAAGGTCTCTTTGCGTTTGAATTTGATGAAATAAACTTCTCAATTCTACAGCTAAGTAATGATGAATGATCCCGTTAGGAAGCTGACGGAGCTACGCAACTCTTCTTGTGCCTTTTCCAGTCCTCGCGTTGACAACCCTTCGAGCAATACCGCACGACCTTGCACCGGCTACAATTTAACAGCGTCCCAGCAGCAGCACCTTCCTTCCCACAAGCAGCGCACACATTGCGCACCACTGTTACCGGCGCAGGCGTCTGCGGAGTAATCGAATCGATGATATCTTCGAGATCGCCAACCTTTTCAATGTATGACAGCGCGAACAGCGGACTGATCACTGCCCTCGTCACATACGCGCAAGCGGTCGAAGCATTGGGTATTTCTTCACAAACGATTCTGTCCCCACCCCGGCATTGCACGAGCAAATAGGGCTCTCGTTTGGCTCCAACGTCAGAGGGATAGCGCCTTGGATGCGGTACTCGCAGTTGGTCTTGTGCTCCCAGATACGGCACCGCTCCGTCGCAGCTACAAGGAGGTGCACCCATGCCTTCCTCTCCTCGACACCCATCTCAATCGTCTTCATATAGCTATGTTTAGAAACCTTGCTGAAAGCCTCAAATTTCTCAGATGAAGGAGAAGACGGCATCACCCAAGCATCAGCAACTATGGCGTGCGAACCAAGGTCCAAGCGGAGGTCCGTGATGTATAATGTAGCAAAGACATTCCGCTCTTTCTGCAAAGAGTAGCAGAGAGGGGGTTGGCCGTCCGCACTACCACTTGCGTGCTCAAAAATCGAAAGAAGTGTGTGCTTGATATCCAGTAACGTGGACTCTGTTGTCGAACCCTCCAGCATGCGTCTTTCACGCTCAGACATCATGTGGGAAACGTGAAGGCGGACCCAGCCAAGATCTTTCTTATTAGCAATGCTGAAAGGTATGCATTGATCGAGATTGACGCGGTGCATGTTCCATGTAGCAAAATCGCCTCCCTGGGGAATGACAGGGAACATGTCCGAGTCAGTTTCTCCAAGAACAAGTTTCAAGGGCAAGATGACCTGCATCGAGGTCTGGCATGAGTATCTGGAGAGATAGAAAGATGGAGAAAACGTACTTCGATGTATAGCGACTTTCGTGCAATGCGAAGCTTGGCTTTCTTGGCGTCGATGGGAAGCAGGAAAGGGACTGCAAAGACTTGCCTCCAAGAACGATGGCGATTGAATGCATGGAAACTTGGTTCACAGTGGGAGTAGCACCGCTGGTCAGGGAAGCTCTCATCTCCGGTTCGACAATATCCATACGAGTGGTGAATGACAGGGGTGACTTGTATTCTTCGTCTAACGTGACGAATGTGCATCCACCAGACGTCTTCATGGGACGGCTGGCGATTCGCAAGTTCTTCTCATAGGGACTTTCTGGGCCAGCATTAGGACGCTGTCGAAGAATGTGTACGAGTTTCTCGTCTCCTAGGTCTGCACGGAATATGGAAAGACCACGCAGCTTTGTAGCCAGTGTGCGAGTCGCTGGGGTGTAGAAAGCTGATAACACGACTGATAAATGATGCTCGGTCACTGCCAATAAAATGGACGGCACCCAGAACCACACAACCAAAGGAGAAGTCCCATGACGTCCAGTTGCGTCTTCTTGAATAACTGCAGTTTTGCTATCACCTTGGCCACTGGTCGTAATGGTACCGAAAACCGTGTTGATGGAGGAGAACGTATTGTGGGCTGTCTCACACTTCAGGTCGCATTGCAACACAGGTGTTCCGGCCCCGTCAAGAGCGGGCAAGAGCGGCTGGAGGTGATCCCGAGGAACAACAAGGACGACGCATACAGTTTGCGGGAGCATCTTCCAATCACGGAAGATAAAGGGCCTTTCAACACGATGCACCTCCTGCACCTCTTGTAGAGACAGCCAATACACATCGAAAATACCAAGAAGGTGCAGTTGGCAGTAGAGGTCTTGGTAAAAGTTCATTCCGAGGGTGAGAGTCCTGTCGTTCAGAATCTTTCCATGAAGCATGTTCATGGTCGAATCCCAGTCTGTGATTACCCTCCTCTTGACGACACTCAAAATTTCCACAAACGAACGGCGATGGTAATGTATGATTCCGGACATGGTTGACCTCGTCGACTGCTTGACCATGGCCGACACCCGTGCCACGCTCTCATGGGCAAACATATCGAGATAGATATTGAAGAAAACGCCCGCAAGCTGCTCCGCAGTGATGTTGATGGGGCAGTCGAGATCAGTCAGGAGTTTCTCAGCACCGCCGATAAGCTTCCAGGCGAGGCGTTCGAAATTCTGGGATGCATGTTCCGACAGACGCACAATAGACTCATGCATGTTCAACCGGGTCGTGAACTGCAGTACGAAGCACGCAGGAATCAAGCCGAGGAGCAGACCTATAGTTGCAATATCTCCACAAAGTTGTTCGGCCAATGTGACTTCTGAGCCACCCGAAGCGGGACCTTTCGTGTACACGGAAGCGAGACGTTCCGTGTACAACGTAGCGGATGGAGTTCGTTGAAGAATAGGAGAAGTGATAGAGATGATGTTCAATACGCCGACGTAATCAAGAAGGTTGGAGGTATCGATGACGTTGAATGTGGTCGGCGCAGGTGACCGTGCATTAGTTCCATAGGTTTAGGATCAAAGGTGATGCATGCGCTCTTCCAGGGCGCAATGAGGAATGGTGTAGATGTCGATTTTGTGGTGCGGGAGTAGTCAAGAGCTTGACACAAGCTTAGAGCGTCTCCCACACAGAAACGTATGATGAGCGGGCTCAGGGAAGATGGACCTTGACTGTCCAAGACCTTGGAAACCGAAGTGCACCACCTGGAAAATTGCGTCTTACAGACATTTACTATGTCTCTCAAGGCAACTTGGTCTGGTTGGCGAGAGCTTCCAACAGCTGGTGCAAGTGCTTCCGCCAGATGAAAGCAAGAGAGAGGATCTGTTCCCAGTGGACCCCAAATTTGTCACCGACCATAGAAAATGCGAAGGTAGGATTTGGATGTGACGCCTCCGATGGTCTCTTAGCGACGGCAGAGCATACGCCTGTGTCCCAATAATTATTGTAGTGATCACCCGCCATCTGGATTGCATACATCGACAGTGGCCCGGCCGCCCGACTTGCCGTAAACACGAATTCGAAATCAGCCTTGGAAGCCTTGACATCAGCAGCATATGAGGATGCAAATGCTTTTGCCTCGCTAGGAGAGCAAGTCGTCGTCTTGATGTAGAGCTGCCAAAGGCGCCGCAACTCGGCGAGAGTATCTCCGGTGCACATACGAAGACAATGACCGTAAGGACCATTGTTCCAGCTATCCAGATCGCCGGACAACTCAACCAACCTCCTGCACTGTGATATGAGCAGGTCATGGGAGGCTTTGTCGAGGAAAAAGTGGAAAAAGATGTTCCAGATTTGCGGCACTTTCTGCACACTGCCTTCGTCGGCAAGCAGGGTGAATAAGATAACATTACGTGCTGTTTAGTTCATTCGTTCAGGAAGACCCATCGAGTGTTATATTAAGGCTTACCGATGACTGCACTCTCAATGTCGCAGCAAGTGAAGTCTAGTTTTCGTGACGCTAAGCATGGAACATTAGCACGCCACTCTAGCTACTGGGAACATGCTTTTACCTTGTGATCCACTAGTGCTGTTTGTATATACGGTGTAAAGGATGTGCCTCGGATCACCGCACCCAAGAAGTAATACGTCTGCCTTTTCAGACGGACAAAGATCCTGCGTGAGGCAAACTGCAGGTGTGTTGCCGATAGGATAGAATAACGTTTTCCCTCTCCATAGAACAGGGTGTGCTATGATCTTGGTATTGACTTCGAGCTAGCATCAACGAACACGATAGCAGTCGGATGAGCAGGGCAGGTCAGGAAAGACTCAAAGAGTAGTATGAACAAGAATTTATCCGGTCAGAGCTCTTCAAGTTAGAAGTCCGAGTCAAGCTCGGTTCTACTTTACGAATGGTCCTTGAACGTCATAAGTACTGACGCTGTCGTACGTCAAGGGGGCTCACTAGATGGAACTTCAAATATGCGTCCCCGAGGCTGGGGATAATCCTGCAGCATGAGTGCATGGCAGAAATATCGATCTCCTCCACTAACGTTGGGAGTTGGGGGCATAAATGGTTCCACCTCTGCTCAATTCATTCAGTTCGCGTTCAATTGGGAGCCGAGTTCACCGGTTCGCTGCTAAGCGCCGCTAAACTTTGTCTTGAACGGGACTTGTACCTAAATCTTACGGCGCGCAGCGCCAACACTTGGTATAGTGAGTTATCTACAAGCAGTCTTAAAGCATATCCCAAACCTGACTAGACAAGGGTTAGGAATGTGCAAGTACAAGTCCCGTTTAGGACAAAGTTTGGCGAACACTTAGCAGCGAACCGGCGAACTCGGCTCCCAATTGAACACAAACTTTTAGAATTGAGCAACCCTCAGCTGAACCAGCTTGCAAGCATATTGTAATAAGGTATGCTCGATCAACATGGCGCTATTAGCGTGACAGTTCACTTACGTCTGAAAGTGGTCGTGTAGTTACATAACAATTACAATCACAGGCGGTAACGTTGCATTCAGATAACGTTGGCAAGTGTAACTCGAGCAAGGGAAGTTTGATAAAGATAGGTAATGACTGTATACATAAGCATAACGCTACATCCTAATAGTGAATGGGAGTGAGGTACATACAACTTGAACTTAGTATGTGAATCCGGGTATGAATAGACTATAAAGGTATGTATGTTAATAGATAGCAATAAACTATGCGACTGGCTCTGTGATGAGGAGGGGTATACGAGCCTTAGCATCCACGTGGAGATTAAGAGAAACGGGTCGGCATATTATAAAGTCATTAAGAAGGAGAGTTACGATATATAAAATTGTGGACCTATGCATCCGCGACGTGTCTTTTCTTAGCGGCGGGCTTGCAGGTTTGAACCCTCAGCGTAATAACCCCTGTACCGTGGACAGGGGCTATCTGCATCCGCTGACAATCCGATCGTGCGTTCGCGTGGCTTCTCCTACATGCATCTTCCCGCGCATAATCGACGTTGCAGGCGGTGCATTTTATTTTGTAGCCGATATGAGTAACGAGGTGACGGGCGATACTCGTACCTTTCATGGCGGCGCGCTTTTTTGAGGTACAGCCATCCCAGAGACAAGCGGTATCTCCTTCGCCACCCGTGAAACCATGAAACCTAGCGAGATGGTCTGTGACGCTAACCTGATCACCTTCAATGTGCATACCGCAGGGAGAGTGATCCTTGTCCCATTGGCATTCGTAAACGTATAGTAGGGATCGTCCGCCAATCCGCACGACAGACTCGTCAACTAGGCAGTCATCGCAATCCACCTTTTGCGGCACTGATTGTTGATGACGGGATGGCTCGACGATGGCAGTGACATTAACGTGCTGTGCACGGAGATGCACGGGTGGCTGGACACCATGCGGCGTTGCCATTGTACGTTGAATCCTAGGTTCTGGGCGGGAATCGCATGCCTGAGGCGGTGCAGCTAACGTGGTGTCCCGATCTGCAAGGTCAGAATCCGAGGACCTTCTCCTCAATCGTTTCCCCAGAACTTCGGTACGCGGGGGATCTGCTGAATAAGGGCGAGGAGGTAACTGGGAGGGCCCCTTGATGTAATGTGATGGCCAAGATAATCCAGCGGTCTCATGACAGATACCAAGCTGTTCGCATTCTTGAGCGTTCAATTGAGACGAGCGACGGATGCCGACGGTCTCTTCTTGGGCGGTAATGAAATAAGATCCGGGAAGCGAGGAGTGGTCGGCGAGAGGGGAAAGTAATGCGGGAAAAGGATATGTAGGAAGATGATGGTGTGGTTCAGGATGTTGGTAGATCCAAGGGGGATGTGTGCTGTCAAGACTATCCAGAGAAAAGGGGGGCGATGTAGGACGCATCATTTCGTTGTGATCTGCGGTTAAGTAGGAATGATGGAAGGTAGTATCCAAAGATAGTGTGTCACACTGATAGTTCCTATCTGCGGTCCCCGGGAAGCTGGCGGCCTCGATGGGTTGGTCCTCATTGCTTCATAGAGCATCAGTAATGAAACTGGAATAAATTTGGCAACGGAGGACTTACGAACACCGTTCCCCGGGTTTCAGGGCTATCTCTGAGGAAGGATATATCGAATCATGCGACAGAAGCCCATGGTCTGTAGCACATGTAATGGACGGATCAGAGAAGTATTGTTCCTGATAGACATGAGTAGATGACGTGTTTTGGATCGCGAAGCCAGGGAAGGTAGGAATACAATCCTGAGGCATATTTGGAAATGAAAGTAACGGAGAAATGGAATGTGCGTGTTGTTGACTTGTATTAAAGGAGTGATGTGTCGAACGACTGCGGTGCCGGCCCATCGAAATTTTAATACATTGTACGATGACGACAAAGCTATTGCGAATAATCACCTCGTGGCATCGACGTCATCTGGATTTCGCGTTACATCCGCCTGATTGCGTGGCAGAAAGGCTTCTTGCTCCGCAAAAGCGTGATCTCGTTGAACGACTCTTGTCGTCGTTGTCATCGAGCGTTGCAAGGAGACCACCTGAGGACCTAGTGCATTTCTACAGTCCAAAGAATGATGTCAAACGCTTATTCAACAGTGACTCCTATCAGCATACCTAATGGAAAAGGTGGAATAATCTGGACCCATCGCCGGGTTCTGAGAAAGGAAGGAGGTGAAGAGCGAAGAAGCGGGGAAATGAAGCTTCTATATAGCTACTCGTTCTGCGACTGTGTGAACCCCATGGCGAACTCCAGTTTATATCTTGTACCGTGCCTCGAACACACCCCTAGGGGTTCATAAGGCCAGCCGCATGCTTCAACAGCACTGATCCACGATCAGACTGACGGGACAGGTGAGGCGAGCAAGTTAAGGACGTCAAGCGCTCCAACCACGCGGCTGATATGTGTCGACTAGGCAGTGTTGACCTTCAACTTTGACCTTAGCGCTCGCGAATGTCATCTAAAATGACTGCCAAACACAGCGAACCAACGCTCCGATGCACAGCATTTGCAGCGACGATGAGAGACGTCCAAAAACGATCGATATTCAGTGTTGCGGTAGCTCCACTGGTGCTGTGGTGATAATTCGGGTCTGCCACTTAATGAATATGTTCAAAAATAGAGGTAAAACAAAAACCACAATCTCATCAGTGATGCGACTTATCGCTTACAGATAAGCACGCGTCGATTCAATCAGTTAAGGAAACGTCATTTAACTGGTGGGTTGTGAACATGTCTGCAACAATGCACATCAAATATCGTGCGGCGGCCGAAGTTGGAATATGAGTCGCGCCCATAGCTACAGAGAGCACGCATTCGGACACTTGCGGGACGGGTTAGTAATAAGTGCATCAATTTCAGGGAATCCCGCACCACGATGCAGGACGGGTCACCGGTCGACGAAGACGTGTTTTTCATTTCGCGTAATCAAAGTAGAAAGGAGCAAAACGTCTTTGCCCGACCAGTGACACTTCGGTGTAAGCGCATTGTGGCCTAGGTGCATTTCAAATAAAGATAACAACAAGCCGTCAGAGAAAGCGAATAGAAACCTGCATGGCCTAGACGTCTTCAAGTCTGCAGACGTCATATGCAACCTCCTCGTATGGATGAACCTGAAGATGCCAAACGTCAGGACGTTGACATTGGATTCACGAAAAATATGTCTTGCCGCTTTCAGATGATTAATTGCATCTTTGAGTTGGACTTTATCGCCTTGGTCACTGACCATAATTTCCACCCTATCTTCATCCACGTGTTCGAGCTTGCCAGGTTCCCCAGTAAGAGGTTGAGCGCTCGGCCCTGGCCTGAATTGTCCTATAGATGACCTCAGACTAATCGCTCAGACGGAATTAATTCCACTCCACCGCCTCGGCCAGACTCACCAACTCCAGGAGTTATGAAGGCGCATTCCTCATACTGACCAATCTTACCGAGTACATTCGGGCATTGTTTGAACAGCATGCTCAGGATCTCCGCGGTGTGGTTTTTGGACAAAAGAATACAAGCTTAAACCGGAGTGACATCATCGAACTAGTGAAAAAAGGGTTTCGGAAGATCAAAGAAAAATGAAACACGTCTTAACGCCAGTAGGTAGTTCGCTTGAAGAGTGATAGCAGCCACAATTGCCTTTTTTGGCGTAGTAGATTTCGGGTGCTGTCAGGTTTCAATCTATCGTTGGCCACGTCGATGAAGGTTGGTGACGGTGAGACCGCATCTTACTGTAACGGAGCAAGGCTAACTTTGTGTGTCCCATTTTTGAAGATGAATCTGTCATTATACAGTGTAAACGCGTTCCTCATCTTAGACACTGAAGGACATCGTGTCCTTGCCAAGTACTATCGACCCAAAGGTCATCCCCAGGGCGAGTCTAAGGATCTTCTGACGTTGAAGGACCAACGGGCATTTGAGAAGGGTCTATGGCAGAAAACCAAGAAGCCTGGGGGTGCGTAGCCGCATGTGTAACAGAAAAACCTACTCACAGGTAGCCCGTCGATGCATATATGTTCAGCTGATATCATACTCTACGACGGTCGTCTTGCGGTCTTCCGGCATTCATTAGACCTCATCTTCTATATTATCGGCGGTGCAACAGAGAACGAAATCATGCTTTACTCTGCTCTCACTGCGTTCTCTGACGCAGTCCATTTGTTGTTGCGGAATCAGGTCGAGAAGCGGGCTGTGTTGGAGAACCTCGACATGGTACTTTTGTGTTTAGATGAGACAATTGATGATGGGTAAAGCGCTATCTTTATCAATTGTTCAACGTATATGTTTACCGTCATCTCAACAGAATTATTGTGGAAACAGATTCGACAACAATTGCATCCAGAGTCAGTCGACCAAAGGCCGACACAACTGAGATTGTAATCAACGAGCAGACAATTATGAACGCGTATCAGACCGTCAGGGAAAAGGTCCAGCAAAGAATACAACAGCTGTAGATCCATCATAGAATATTTGCAATTGCATTTTGTACGGACCTTTGGCCAACTGAGCTCGGAAGCAGGCATGGTGATTTCAAAACAGTACATTCTACAATCTAACAGTAAAGAATGATGGTATCATATCAAAATGATGGAGGAATAATTGGCTAACACCGAGCATACAACAAGATTCTCTAACTGATAGTATAATAACGGTTAAGTGTCCATACCAGATGCCATGAAACCCGTCTGCATATAACCTACACCGATCATCAGTCTGCGCAGTCTTACATTTGATGCTACCCCCGGGGTCTGCCTGGGCTCGCCCCCCTGCTTCTATCGAAGTCTTCATATGCTCTAAATCCTACAAATCAAACATCCGACAAAAGAGGCAGTGCCTCATGTTTGTCAACTCCGTGAGCAGGGACACTCGGACACTCGTCTCAATCCTCTCAGGCC
The DNA here is from genome assembly GCA_016800925.1 of Suillus spraguei. Taxonomy (NCBI): domain Eukaryota; kingdom Fungi; phylum Basidiomycota; class Agaricomycetes; order Boletales; family Suillaceae; genus Suillus; species Suillus spraguei. The sequence goes on from JABCPU010000025.1 coordinate 137,231, forward strand.
TAAAGAAGCGCCGAACTGCAACAGAACTCAGTGACTGAACGAAAACCCGATCTAAGCGCTACTGACCTTCCCTGCCTGGTACCACCAACGTGGGCGATGTACTTATATACAACTGCGCTAGACGCGGCAACAGCGGACAAAGCCGCTACAATCTTCTGCAGTGTGGATACCGACTCAGCGGAGAGGCTGAAATCGGGGTGCTCGTAAATGGCATATGGACGCATGATGGCTTGCTGTGTAAGGATTGTCGGGAGCGTCAAGTGAGCGTCGGTGAACCACAAGAGCTGTTACAACAAGGTGAAATGCGAAGCTACGGAGCTACTAGAGATAACTTAGCAAGGAATGGGTCTTTAATACTAGAAAGATAGCACCGGAGCCGACTTCGGGTAAGCATAATGCGATGAACAAGAACGTTATCCTTGCTCGGATGGGTTTCAGCGAACCGATAATAAATCTAAGGATATGACAATCTCCCCTGATGTGAATACATAATTTTCACTGCCTTCGGCATTCACCCGCGCCATAACCGGAAAGGCTCTTCTACCAGATTTAAATTTAGTTTTGGTTGCTGCAGGTTCGCCTTGACAAAAAGAGCTAGTGCAAAATACTTAATCATATGAGACAAAGGATAACTCAGCGTGGACCTCTTCCTTTGGAAGTGCTAGACTGAAACGCACAGCTATCACGAGATGAACGCTATTTACACGCGGCACACGTGCCGTACATATCATCGATAACGCATTCTATCATGACCTTCCTTGGGAATACTGCCAAACAGCCGTGTATGTACCTGTAGATAGGTGTAAAATGAAGAGTCCAGGTCGCCGGCAAGCGGACTAAGCGGGTCCATCAATGTCACAGGGTTACCTGATAGGCTGCGTCAACCTCATTTATCCTAAACAAAGCTCAGACTTCCGGGAGCTGGGGAGGATTATCAGATGGTTGCTACAACTTCATCGGTGACATGATTCTACCGTCCATGGATCAATGAATGTTTATCCACCAGAAAAATAAATGTCAACTAACAGATCGTGTATCGCACAAACAACATCACGAGCGTCAAGCCCTCATCATGGGTTTGGTATCAGTAAGAAAGCATAGCAGGTATCTGACGTAAACAAAATGAATGATGTAAATGCGGAGCACGCTCAAAACGAGTGAGAGCTATATGACTAGAACAAACACACAAAATTGCTTGGGAACACATGCCTACCAGCCTGTCGTCTAATCTCGTCAAGCAACTCTCCACTCCACCACCCGTCCTCCGGGGTATCAGTTACGGCGATGATATCTCCAGCTTGAAAATCAAATTCTTCATCAATGGTTGCTGCGTAATCATACAGTGCTTTCACTGGGAAACGCGTGTTACGTTATGAACGAGGTACATTGTCAAGTCATTAAACATACCGTAAAACAGGATAGGGCGGCCATCATCAGTATAGGCACCTGTGGGAGGTGGTGGATGTCGTGGAAGCTGTGGAGAAGGTGTGCGTGTCATGGCAGGGCTTGGCGCCCGGTAAGTATTCGTATTATGACCATAGTATGGTTGTTGAGGGTGCTGGTGATTGATCGCACCCTGGCTTGGGTGAGCCACAATCGACGGATTCCTTGCAGGTGGACCATAGTTGTTGTAGGGCTGCGATGGCGGAGGAGGAGGCTGGTAAGGAACAACAGGCTGAGGATCATATTGAGGGCGTTGAGGCGGGTGATTATAGTTGCTGTAAGGTTGCGGTTGTGGTTGCGGAGCGGGCGCACCATAAGTCGCCACAGTGCCATAATCAGCGCGAGGTTGCGGTTGCGGTTGCGGTTGCGGCTGCCGGTTGTCATTATTATTATACCCCGGGTATGATTGAGCACTGGATGGTTGTGTTGGGACGTAGGGTGGTTGTCGTGAGGGTTGATGTGCCATATGATCCACAACGACACGTCCATCTGGGCCAAGAGCAATGCCGACTGGGTTGTTCGGCGTGACTGATCTTTGAGCAAATGATTGTGCACGAACAAGTGACCCTGCTGGAGGCTGAGGTCCTAGATTTTGAGTACCAACACCAGGGTAACCCCCCCTACTAGTCGGGCGTACCCCATTTGGATCCTGGGTTTGGTGATTGTTAACAGGCGGTGGCGGACCAACAAAGCTATTGGCTCTGCTACGAGTCCGTTGTTCTCCTGGGAACGTACGACCATAGTTATTAAGCACTTGCTCAACTGGGACATTCGAGGAAGGTGGTGGAAGTGAGGGTGGCGGAGGGGCTGCAAGAACGGCTTTAGGAGGGTTTGGAGAGTTTGAGCGCGAGGATGCCAAAGGGTATGACCCAACTACGACTTCCGCTGAATTAGGGAAATTGCGATTGCCAGAGTGGGCTGAAGTGGGGGTAGCGAGAGATTCAGTGGCGGCTTTGCGAGAATCTTGTCCTGAGAGTGTATCCCTGCGAACAGTGGGACGTCTAGCCAAGTTCTGGGCAGCAGTGCTCAGCTCAGCCATTTGCCTGACTAATGGATCATTTTGCTCTCCAACAGTAGGAGAAGTCCGAGTTTGGCCTCTCTGCTGTTGTGGATCCTTGTTTGGATCAACATTCCAAGTCTGTCCTCCGATAACTAGTTGCGTGTTAGAAACCGTAGGGTCGACTGGATCCCCACGGGGCTCTTGCGTAGGTCGAAGAGCCGTGCTGTTGCGCCTCTGTGCCTGGGTCGCCTGAGGTTGAACATCACGGATAGGAGATAGGTGACCGTTGACACCGTTCATTTGAGAGCGTCCACTTTGAGATCTTTGAGTCTGACTTCTTGAAAGAGCAGATTCAGCAGGAGAGCCACGACTTCCTGCACCAATCGCCCCTACACCTGCATGGTTTGTATCATCATAGGGGGCTTCGGGCTCTGGAGGCGGTGCGCTACGCCCTGCCGATGACCTCTGGGAACTTCGAGCATAGGTTGCAGGGCGAGTAGCAATGCGAGCAGAAGATGAGGGCACTGCATCGGAATTGGTGTAGTTGACGAACGCCGGAGGTTCGGGTATCGCATTTCCCGTTGCGTAGTCGCGAACAAAATTTTCCATCTCCTTCTCCGGCTCCATTTGTTCCAAGGCAAGTCGCATCTTCTCGCAAGACTATATAGACCGATCACTAAACAGTGATAACCAATCATGGTGAAAGACTCACCTCGTCATCTGAGACACATACTGTTGATACGGAATTGGCATAAGCCCACATATTATCCTTCATAAATTCCATTCGCTCTTCCTCTAGATCTTGACACGTATCGCAGAACGCCTTCCAATCCTGCTCCCATTTCTGCATAGTTTCTTGCAACACCCGAGTAAACTGAGCGTAATCATTTTCGTTCACTTGCACCGTCTGCAGAGCACGCTCGAGCTTCAGGTGAATTTTCTCCAGGTCTTTTCCCTGGACAAGCGTCGACTGCGCAGTGTAGGAGTTGATACGAAGGCAATCGGATTCATATTTCTCCCGAGCTTTGCTTGCGTGCTGTTCGCGTGTTTGCTTCACTTTGAACTCCTTCTCGATAGCGGCTTGATACGTCTTCTTGTGGTGTTGCTGCCTTGCGGAGAAAGCCGCGGCCTGACCTTCGAGATCATTCCGAATTTGCTGCGAAAGCTGCAGGTGAAAACCAGCTTGCTTATCGGTTTCTAAACGCAACGTATCCACGGAGTTCCGTAGTTCCCTGCGAGTTGCGATCAGTAATGAAACCCAGGCGTAAGCCACACGTCAGATGCAAAGTTGCGCCACCGCGCGACTGAACGCTGTATATTCGACCCGAGTAATGAGGCGGGAAATACATCTCCTTAAGTGCCCTGTGGAACAACGTGTAGTTCTGCAACTTGCAGCGCCACTCCTGTGCCATCCCGCCCGCCCGACTAGAGCGGCCCGCAGGCGAAAGTCAGGGTTCGAAGAATTTGAGTAGCTCACCCTATTTCGTCCTTGCCAATTGACATTTTGGCCAGCTTCGCGAGCCGTTTTGCATAATCTTCCTCGATCGCAGATCTGCAAATATGTGTAAAGGTCAATGGGAAAAATATACGAAAGTCAACTTACCTTTCCTTCCAAAAATTCCTCAACTCCTCCATCGTCCTTGCTCCTCCGCGCATTCGAGCAAACAATACATCTACACCTCCATCTCCAACACCCCAGAAAGAGTTACAGAAATCCAAAGAGCGAATGTTGGTATCGGGCGATGTGGCCCGTGCATATTTGGCTAGAGATGTTGTTGATGACTGCCTTCTGGCAGACATAATTCGTAATTTATGGCGAAATTGACAATCGAGAGAGGTGCAACAATTAAACGTGAAGTACGGAATGTCGTCGTTTCAAAGCAAACTAGGTCGACCGTTAGGTTGTTCTTGAGAGTGCATATACACGCATCAGTAATTGTGGCAGTGCCTTTCGGTGCGTGAACTGCCACACGGATTTGATAATTCAAATCGCGCCGCCGGCTTACTAGTAATACTTATCATAGCGCTCACATAGTAATCAAGACGATGAACGGTTCGTTCTGGCTTTAGAATCATCTTCCAAGGACTAGTGAAGATCATTAAAATCATTAAAATGATTCAGTAGCGCTATTAGCACTCCAGGATCAAGCAAAGGCTTTGTAAAGTTGCTGCTCAAAAAACTGTACCTCCGACTTGAACTTGATCAGGATGCGTTGGATGCCCTGGAGGATAATTTTAGATATGCCGCACAGTGAGAGAAATTTCCCCCAAGTGCAGTGGAAATGTGCCAGAGAATGGGAGAACGGCTAACTTTTGAGCAGGTTCCTAACTGTTAACTTCACATTTTCCTTCAGCGGACATGGCAGCGGTGGCGGAAGCGGGCGCGTTAATAATACCGGTAACTAAGCATCCAGTTCATAAACATTGTTGTAGATGGCATGTATCCACTAGACCAAGGTTGAGACTATTGAAAAAAAAAAACTTAATACTCGTAGAATTTCGGTGTTTTTCACTAAAATCGGTCGTTCGACGGAACTTCGACCTTGCCATTCTTCGGGGTCTTGTTGCCTGTTGGCCCTTGGGGCATGCCCTCTGTTAGCGAGCCGTACGTGTGCCTATGTAACTTTAGTTCCTGCCGGTAGGCAGATAGGTCAACTGAAAGCTCTAAAAATGGCTTAGGGGTGTAATGAGGTTATGCGCTCATTTACTGACCCCGGAGATCAGAGGGTTAGGATGGAGGGGCACGTACGATCCTCCGTTGCCCACAGGTCCAGGTCAAAGGCACCGTGCTGCTTATTGCAATGGATCTGCAGTAACTTCTCAAGGCCAAATCGGTGATTAGAACTATGCGGCATAAAGTACTTGCAGACCAACATACATACTTTCACGTTTATTTAGAACAGTGAGAAGGCCAATCTGCAAATAGCTGCAATACATCACCAGAATAAGACAGAAGTGCAGTCATGTGCGTTAGGTTCATTGAAGCGAGAAGCGACCAGAAAACGAAAGTTTTAGTATATCTCACATGAGCGCTGCTCTGTTGTTAAACAGTTGACACATACAGCGAGGGGACATCATATCACGATCAAAATCAGCTCCGTGCAATGCATCAACGTATACCATCCCAAAATCCCAACACAATCTGAGACGGTTGGATTTAGAAGCGCGCCACGCGATAACGTCTAGCCAGGCAACGCTCATATTATCGCCAAACAGATGGGCGAAGTTGGACTACAAGCAACCTATGACACTCATGAGCGATAAACAACACAATGCAGCGGTAGCCTCTTACTATGATCCATTTTTTTTTTTTTTTTTTTTGAATCCTTGTTTTGTGTCCGTTGGGGCGGAGCCCTATGATAGACATTACATGCGGTATTTACTCTAATTGATGCATATGTGCGTGTCCGTGGATGTTGGGTCGTGTTCAATGGTCCTGGCCGAGGCGCGGACGTTAACACCAGCTTAAGGTGAAAGGGGGGGTTGTTACAGGGATTGGGGTGCGTCTAGCTGTTTTTGTCGTTCTTGTCCTTTGGTGGTGATGCGTCTCCGAAGGTTGGCTCGAATCTTTTCGTTTTGGCTATGAATGTGAACAGTGACTTTAGACATTCAGCGTCATTGAGAATGTGCTTCACATGGTGCGCTCTCGTTCCTAGTTCTTGTCTGAGTATGTTGCGTTGTCTGGTGTATGCTGGGCAGGTGAGAAGGAAGTGATGGACTGACTCGTTTCCTTCGTTGCATTGTTGGCATGTTGCTGTTTCTGACTTCGCTATACGGTGTAGGTGTTTGTTGAGAGGAATGTGTCCTGTTCTGAGCTGGAAGAGAAGCGAGCTGTGACGACGCGGGAATTGATCAATGAGTCCTGCGAAGTGTTTCGACGGAGCGGTTGGGTCTATGGTCTGTAAGGCAGCGAAACGGGGGGAAAGGTGCATGACCTTTGCTGCTTCTTCCTTGATTCGCTCTCGAAACTGCTGGAGTGTGGACGATTTGCTGATTGGTAGCGTGATGGGATCCTTCGCTGCCGTCCTTAGAGACTTTGGGAGAAGTCTCCCCTCCGAGACGTCTTTCCTTGCTGCCCTTTTTGCCCTCTCATCTGCCTTCTCGTTCCCCGGTATTCCTACATGGCCTGGCGTCCATCTCACCACCAGCCTTTTGCCATTGTTGTCTGGGATGATTTCACGGAGACTGTCGTGAAAGGTGTCCATTAGGTGATGTCCGGGTTGCGAATTGAATGCTTTCGTTGCGCGAATTGCCGCCTGGTTGTCCACCCCCAGTGCCATTGATTCTCCCCCTCCTGCTCTTCTAATCAGCTCCACCGCTAGAATCATCCCCACTAGCTCTCCCTCATATACCGTGTGCTCGCTATCCTTCCCCAGATAAAACCTTAGTTCGTCTTTTACCTCTCCGTCTCGCATGAGAATGGCCGCTGCCCCTACTCCTCCATCTATGGCCGAACCGTCTGAGTATACTCGGATCTCTTCCCTCGCCAGCTCATCTTCGTCGGCTGCTTCCTTCTTCTTCCTCGCTATCTGTAATTCGACGTCCGGCTTCCACTTTGGATTGTGGCGGATTGGGTGGATCTTCTCCATTCGAGCTGGGTTGACCTTGAATTCGTACATTAGCTTGTGAAGCGGGGATGGGTGGCGCTTTGGTTTGGCAAAGTTGCGTGCATTCCCGTAGTTGTAGGCCATCTTGATGTCTCTGGCTAGCGGGTGAGAGTCTGGGAGTGAGGTCATTCTGAGGGTCGATTTGAGGCATATCTTGCGTAGTGTCTGTTGAAAGGGAAGTATGTTAGCGTGCGCGTCTAGGATATCTGTAGCAGTGGATCTCATTCCGCCCGTTATCATCAGGGTTGCCATTCTCTGCACCCTTGCCATTTGCGACGCGAATCCTCGAGCCCCTCGTCCATTTAGCTTCTTTCCTTTGCCCTTTGCTACCAGTCCTGCGCACCAGACATCAGCTGCATATAACATTTTAGGAATGACTACTCCCTCGTATAGTCTCTTCATTAGTCGACTTTTGATGCCCTTCGTGGGTCGGATCATCCTGTTGCAGGCCAGGATGTACTTTGTGCCTTTTGCCAGGGCGTGGGCTGCATGTTCCTTGAAGTTAAGGTTCTCGTCTATTATTACTCCTAGAAATTTGTGCGAGCTCGATGGTTGTATTGTGTGATTTCGAATGGCGATTGCAGGTTTTGGCGCAGGGATTGTTTTGTGTGGGTCCGTGACACTTTGCACGCGCTTTCTTGAGAGACATACCAGTGCCGTTTTGTCTAGCTCGAATTCCGCGTGATGCTCCTCACTCCATTGTAGCGCGCCTCCTCTCTTCTCCATCATTCTAGTTAGCTTAGTGTTCGCCTCTTCGTATGACTCACCTTTCGCTATTAAAGCGACATCGTCTATGAATCCTAAGCTGAGTTCTCCCTTGCGGGGTCTTGGATCTGCGACTCTTAGTAGGTCAGTATTGTAGAAGATGAATGCAAGTGGGGATAAGGGACAGCCTTGATCGACACCACCTTTGACCTGGAATGATTCCGATTGAAAATCGTCAAAGATTAGAGATGTTGATCTTCCGTCTAATCTTCTCCTGTACCAATCGATGTATTCTTGAGGTATTCCTGATTTCTTGAGGTTGTGGAGGAGTTTGTTGACCACGACACTGGGAAAAGCGGCTTTAACATCCAGGAACAACATGGAAACAAAATTTTCCCTTGAGGCCCAAGCGTCAGTAATGAACTTCGTTAGTAAGTGCAGGGAATCTGTGGTCGAGCGTCCTGGTCTTCCCCCAAAGTGCGTTGCTGCTAAGAGATCGTGTCTTTCGGCTATATAGGTGAGGTCGTCTGCCACGCATGAGGATAGTATTTTGGACATGGTGTCCAGCAGCGTTATCGGTCTGTACGCCTTGGGGAGACTGTAGTCCGGTCTGCCGGGTTTGCGCAGTACTATGGTTGATGACTTCTTCCACTGGTCCGGGTATATTTCTAATGTAAAGGTCGCTCGAAATATCGGTCCCATAAATGGGACTAGCTGCGCTGCGCAGTGGGTGAAGACGCAGTTACTTATTCCATTCGGTCCAGGGGCTTTGTGCGGGGAGAGCTTTGCTATCGCTCTGTCTATCTGTTCATTCGTTATCAGTGTAAACTCACAAACGGGAGGAGGGTAAATATAATTAGGGTCTACGTGCTCATTGGCCGGGGGGGGGTTTGAAGAAGACCTCATATAAGAGCTCGCTTTTCCTGTCGTTGGTTTGGGTTGAGTTTTGATGATTGCGTTCTGGGTCCTTGAGCGTGGCGATTCTTGTGTGCATTTGATCTTCTGGGTTGCTTGCTGCGTAGTGGTGAAAATTCCATACCCCGGCTGGGGTCATCGTTTCCAGCCAGGCGGTCCAGTGAGATTCCTTTGCCTTCCTGATGCTTTCTGAGAAGGCGTTGCGCGCTTTGCGATACTGTTCGTGGATTGGGTCGTTTCTATACACTAGTTTAGCTCTCGATTTGCGGCCTAATTTATGTACTTCCTTTCGTTCTATATCCAGGCTTTTTGACCACCATCGTTTTGCGTAGGGTGATGGTTTCGATTTCGGCACCTTTGCATCTACTACCTTCGCGATGATTGAAGTGAGGTTGTCGAAGGCCTCCTCGAATTGAACTTTCGTCATGATCTCAGTTGGTGGGGGGATGGTGCTGAGATCCGCTGCTAGTGCCTCATTTATTTCGTCCCAGTCTGCTTCTCTGTAATTGTGGCGCGGTATACAGTTGATGCGTTCTGGTTGCAATTCTAGCAAGCTAATGATCGGAAAGTGGTCAGTGATGACTGGTCTTAGGTGGTACTCAACGTTGCATGCCGTGAAAGCGTGTTGGAGTTGGGCTGAGCAGAAGACGTTGTCGGGTCTTGTGAGGTTCTTCGTGGATGATGCTTCCAGTGTGGCGATTCCCGGGGGTAGTACTTGGATTAAATTGTACAGCGCTAGAAGATTTATTAGTACACCTGCGGCGTCGAGGTTCGCTGCAGTGAATAGGTGACTGTTTGAAGTTAGCTCCCACATTGGGTGGTGCCGGTTGAAGTCGCCTAGCCAAATTATATGTTCAGTATTTACTTCCTCCTCGCCTTGAGCGAGTTGTTGAGGGTTTGCCCGACGTGCGTTATGTTCCGTTTGCATATGTCTTTCGAGGAAATGCAGGGTGCCGTCGTGGTCGCAGGGGTTATATATATTATAGAAACGCACCTTTCCGAAGTCTCCCGATAATTCTATGGCCATGACGTTCGTCGATTGGATTGGGATAGCGTGCCATTTGTTCTTGGAGATCTTCTTGTTGATCAGCATTATCACTTGCGTTCGGTTTTGATTCGTGTGGTGGCCGGTTGGGTATACCACATCCCAATAGCGTCGGAGGCTAGAGGCGTTAGCGAGATTCACAGGGTTGAGAAAAGGTTCTTGTATACATGCCATGTCGAAGTTGTCGGGATTGAGGTTCTTCAGGAGGTGTTCCCATGCGTTGGAGGATTTGCGAAGGTTCTGCTGCCATATTTTGAAGTCTGTTCTCTGTTGGTGTTGTGTTGTTGGTTCTTGCTGCATTAGTCCCAGCCGCTGGCCGCGTTGCCGTCTTGCGTGTAGTTGAGTGTTGAGAAGAAAGAGTCTCTTGAGGCAGCGGAATGAGAGCGTTGAGGTTGGGTGTCTGGCGCGTTTTCTTGCTGTGTCCACATATCTGTGAGACGCGATTGACTTCCTAATGGGATGTTGTTGGGGAATCTTGGGCGCTGCAGTTGATTGAGTCTTGCTTTCATTGGTCTTGCTTCTCTCGTTCTGTTTTGCTGAGGTGGGGGGGGATTCTGGTTAGTTAGGTTTGTGTGATCACCGTTACCTTCTTGCTGATATTCGTTCCACTCATTGGGCTGTTCGTCTATCTTTTCCCAGGTAAGTGGGTCCTCCGTTGGGTAGAATCGGTATCTTGATTCGTCGTTGCGTCTCTTGTGTGCTTCCCACTTGCTTAGGAATGTCGGGCACACTCGGCTCCATGCTGCGTGTCCCTTGATTTCACAGTTAGTGCAGTAGTAGTTGTTGGGGTCGTCTACCTTGCACATTGCTGTGCGATGTTGTTCTCCACACGTTCCGCATGTGTCAATATCCTTGGGGCAGTCTGTTGCCATGTGGTTGCCATCGAAGGAGTGGCACTTGAGACATCTTGATGGTTCTGGTAGAAGTTTGCGTCCATATACTCTTTTGCTGGCTACCGATAACCCGAATTTGATGGCGTGATTCGCGCTCTCCCTAGAATTGAAGGTTAGTATAATGTGAGCTGTTCTCTGGTTCGGGTTGCGTCTCGCTATTGGTTTGATGTACTTAGCCTTCAGGATGGTTTTTGGGGCGAAAGCAGCCTTCTTCTCGATGTTGTCTATGGCTGCATTAGATTCTGGGACGAACGAGATCGGGACGTTTTCCATCAGGACGTGGAACGTGCGGTCTTTGATGGTGATGTTGGAGCCGAATCGTTCCAAGAAGTTGCTGCGATTTGTTGGGATGTTGAACCATTCCGTTGACTCCTTGGAGTTGAGTTCGTATATGATGCCCCCGTGAGGGAGTTTGCGTGCTGATACGAAGGTGAGGTCGTCCAGAGTTGGGATGTCGTCCTTGTTCATCATTTCGATGGCTAGTTTTGCCTTGGTGACCAACTGTGCCTCTGTGAGCTGTGTGGTGGCGTCCTTAGGCATGAAGAGTGATCTTCTATCTATCAAAATCTGTCTCGTTTGACCTTCGTTGCGTGAAAGAAGTTTCGTCAGTGGGCCAGGGATCGGCGCTTTCGCTGCCGCTGCATAGGATCTAGGTCCTTCAGACCCGTTGAGTGCTGCCTCTGCGTTGGTATGATTCTGAATCGCTTGCGTTGCGCTCTTTGTGGCCTTATCTATTCCCTCAAGTGATTCACTAAGATTAGTACGCACCTCTTTTACTGCCTCCTCTAGTGCCTCTTTATGCTTGTCTGTTGATTGCGCTAATTCCTCAGCCTTCTCTACCATGATTGTTAGGGGGCCGCCTATGAGTGTTTCGATCTTGTTGATGATGTTGGTCATGTCCATCGCGCGTTCCGCGTCATACAAAACCATGGCAATAGCCCTGAGTATCTCGGCGTGGGTAGATCCTAGACCTGCCGAGGCGCTGAATTCGAAGATTGCTGTTACTATTTGCGTGAGCATAGTTCCTGCTGTTGGGAGAACTAGGCCATGCGTGTTTAGGAGCTTCTTTGCTGTGATTATGTTAGTTATATCTGTTCTTATACTTGTACCTTCTATGTGTTCTTCGATTGACTTGCTGGAGGCGAGTAGCGGTTTGTTTGCTGTTGTTTTTCTGAGACGAGTGTTGCCCACCACTGGGGCTGTCGGGCTTGTGGATCCTGATGGAGCCATGTCAGACCTTCTGGGGACTGTTTTGGATTTTCTGAGGTTAGGTGGGTTTGATGTGAGTAGCTGGGTGGCGCCCTTTGGGCGTCGGGAACGCTGTTGAGCGCAGGGCCTCGGTTGGTTTTCGGGGTCCTAGTCGAGGTGCCACTTGGTTCAGGTCCAAGAAGCGATCACTATGATCCATGCTATGATTGGTCCATATCTTCTTGTTCAGTCACCTCTATCTTCATCCTCGCTTCCGTCAAGCATCTGGTCTTCAACGCTCGGCTCGCTTGGCACTATTTGTGGTAGAGACATAGCCAAAAGCAAAAGATAGGGGATAGCAGCCCCCATCGAATCGAATCGATCCTCGATGGTCAGGGGCTTGTATCGGCGCAGGTAAGCAGCTACATCGCGTGACGCAGATGTTATTCTTGCCTTCAGTATGCAAGGAACGCGGTGCTGTGGCAGGTGCGGACGATGCAACTGTTGGGAATGACCACGGGGGCGCGAGTTTCTGGATTCTGGAACAGTTATTGGGAGTTGATTGTGGTGTAACTGCAAGGTTCTTGGTCGTCGACGACCCAGAATGCTCATTATTAGTTTTCTTGTCCTTTTTGCTCTTCGAATTGGCCTTGGCAACGGCTCCGCCTTGTAGCTCACTCTTTTCCGGTCATCAGTAGGGGGTGTAGTAGGGAGTGCAGTGCAGAGAGAACACAGTGCAGGGGTTACACGGAGATGGGATAGCAAGGTGTAGCCAAAGGGTCAGGTTCGAGGCCTGGCGCAGTGACAGGTGTCCTAGTTCGTAGTCGGCAGTCCTCTGCGCTGCGTTGTAGTCAGTCATCGATAGATAGAGTCGTAGCCTCCCACTATAGATGTTTGGCCTTGGTTCCATCATGCCCAAGTGTCTTCACCATTTCTATTGTAGACCCCAAAAAGTCCAGGCGTCTAGGAAAATAGAGGAGCCTCCTGGCAGCAGCCAGAGCGGATATATGTATTATCTTGACTTCTGTGTGGATGTGTTTATCTAGAACAATGATGTCGGACAAGGTTCACCGAGAAGATGTATTCTGAAACTCGGATCATCAACTCAGATCTAGAACAATGACAAGAGAGTCTGAGCACATTAGCCTGTTGTTGCCCGCCTTGGAATACCACATGTACATGATGTACCTTACGGCGTAGAGACTACACCACACGGGTACGTTATTCCAATAGACAGAAGTCGGAATCGAAAAAGATACCACGTGTATTTGAGGGTGAACAATGCAACTCCGAGGCCGGCCTTGAAAGAAATAAGACTTTGTGCCACTGCAACTCCGAGGCAGGCCTTAAAAGAAATAAGACTTTGTGCCACTGCAACAACCTCGTCTACATCCAAAGAGCATTTTTGCCAACACAAAAATCAACCACCAGTCCCTCAGTTTGCATACACTCAACAGACAACGACTGCATTGCCAGTCAACACATCACCATACAGAAAACACCCGCCTGCACATGCACCATGCATTGTGGCAGGCACGACTGTCCGGCCGTTTTTGTGTATGGCAATGGCGTCAACTGGCCCACAGTCAACTGCTCCGTTGATGCCGACTATCCCGTCTGTACAGGGCAATTCCATGGACTCACGCCTTCACGCACTCCAGACAGCCACAGCTCACAACACGCGCAAAGCCCTCCACAACTCACCCCTGAGAGCTATGGTATCGACAACGGCAATCGTGACAACGAAGTCATGGCGAGCTCTAATAAGCGGGGACGAAAGGAGAATGAGCGAAAAGAAGATTTGAAGAATGATGAATACACCGAAGATGTACAACCTACATCTGTCTGGTGCCGCGAATGTCAGAAGGCCATCAACCTTGACAAGCGTTCCAGGTACTATCCTGGACTGTGGATCAAGCGCCGGAAAAAGTGCCTGGGCATCCTCAAGATGAAGGTGAGCTAATTTCTCCTACGAATAGAATGAGTAGCTCACTGGATTTATCCAGAACCAGCCGCCGACTCATTTGACACGAGCGATGAAATGCGTGAAGGGGAAGATGATAAGGTGATGGGATTCAGAAGTAAGTCAGTCCTCGATAGCAAACGCTAAGATTTACCACAAACTCTAGCGTCGAACGTGCGCCCTCGCTTGAAAACGATCGGCACATTAGCACGCCACTACGAGAGATGGGCCCAGCGAGGTTGGATCTTATATACTGTGACTGAGTGTCAAACGCGAAAATTCAGACCGTGCTTATCAACCCTTGGCTTTGTGCACCTACTAGTACCAGACATCTACATCCCTGTTAGAAAAAAATTATGGATTTTGTCCAAAATGCAATCTTCCTTTGATGTTCTGCTGGGTTTGTGTGATAAAATGGAAGATAACGATCCTTTATGCGTAATCAAGGTCAAGCAATGATCACAGTCGTGATCGACAGGGACTCGGATATTGCCGGTTTTGCTAAGTCGTCGGAAGGAACCGGTACCACAGTCTGAGAGGTTTCCTAAATCCACGGCTTCCTCAGCCCACCATCCGTCCCCATCATTCACAACATCATTAAAAATCAAGATGCGCTATAAACCATTATATCTCCCTTATAATGGTCATAAATACCTGCAATCAGATGAAATATGACAAGAATGTCATATATACCTTCAAACACCTAGCCTCCTTTTTGAATATGTCCGGGCAAGGGGGGGTACTCTACAAATGTATTCTATAGCTCAATAATATCCTGGCATCCAGTCTCTATCCCGGTAGCTTCTTCGTAACGCAACAGTAACAGACGGACAGGCCGGATAACTACGACGAGTGTAACGTGTAGGTGTGGTACGGTACTACTGATTTCGTATGCGGGATTTGCAGGGCATCACGATAGAGTGCGGCAACAGAGGATCGAGTTCGACAGTTCGGCCATGGGATACAATCAGTCATGGGAGCAAGGTCATCTAAACGAGTTTTGGCCATCAAGTCCAATTTCCTATGGAATCGCTCCTAACCATACTGTCGAAGCCAAGTTCCCTAGACGAACTTAGGAAACGTGACCAGGACGAGACTTTCTGGACCGGTACAAGCGTTAATGAGTGAGTAAAGGTAAATAGGTGATTGTGTAGCTACATACTACAGATCAATAGAAGTAGCAAGCTATTTCTTATAAAGAAAATATACGTGATTGAGGTCTCAAGTCACGCTGCCGACACCTACTTCATTTACTTTGAGATCTGGGAGCCCAACTCTTTCAGAGTAGGAAGAATTGCATTATTAAAAGTTAGGAACAGGATTGCAGGGAAATAAGGCTGCCATGAGTTTGGGTGTCGGTTGCAGAAAACGAATGGAGAACCGAGCTTAGTCTTGCCGCTCAGATGGGAATTCAGTTCTCGATCATCGTATTTTTCAGTGAGTGCGACGTTTACGATCGCGCACCACCTTGGCTGACCGTAACCCGGAACGAATGCCCTCCTAATAGATTCTATGGTATGTAAGTGAAGCAAGTAACATCCTCTATGTGCTATATGATCTGCGTTATCTACAATGAATCCACTGGCCCAATAATTTTTTCTCAAGGATTGCTGAGCGGAAATACGAAAACAACACGACTAATGCCTGCCCTACGACATCTATTTGTAGATGTTCACAGACGAGATCTCGAAGTAGGCATTTGTGAACGCGCTAGGGTTGTCTGCGGAGAGTTCACAGTTGTACTGAACATTCGCACGGAGGCACTTACTGTCGACGTAAGTCACGCAGTCCAACGGACATCCAGAAGCATTATAAACAGCTGCGTTGCCTGCCCAGTCACCGCCTGCACGCGGCATGAGCATGACAGTCCACTACAAAACAATGCAAGACTCACAGAACGTCAGATTAATGATAATGTTGTTGCCTCCAAAGTGGGACTGGATGTCACACTCGGTGTTGTTAGGGAAGTTGGCTGCAGGAATGCCCTAGCAGTCAGATTATATGTAAGCGAAATTCAAAAGAGATGCGAAGACTATCACCCAGGTGTCAGTATCGATGATCCATGCACCGCTCCTGATGTCCAAAGGAACAAATGGATCGCATCTCTCCCAGAACCAGACCTTGATATAGTGAAGTGTGCGTTCCATAGCATACCTACAGAAGAACCTGTGAGCTGCAAGAGTATTGGAAGTAAGTTTCTGGGCATAACGCACCATCCACCGCCGATGTTGTTGAATGCTGGACCAAAACTATTCATGTCTTCATTAAGCTTCACACCACACCCAACATTGTAAGCGACTATTGCATTTCAGCACGGGACTGGGATCAGTTATAGTGGTATCACCTGAAGCATCACAGTTCGTTGTTATAGGAGTTCTAAATGATTAGCATTTTAGTCGAACAAGGTTCAATGCAGTAACGCATTAAAATATACCCTGATTGGATGGTGTTATTTGGCATGGAACAATCTGGGAGATATTGAAAAATAGCACAGTTGCAGATGTCATAGTGAACGAACTATGGCTGGTATGGAGCGTCGACTGGTTAGGCACTACATTGTTCACACCCTCGAGGATGTCGACTTCACCCTGGCGAAGAGATGTGCGTTAGGATGGCAGAGTTATCACACAAGGAAAGAACAAACACTGGCAGGCCAATCAGACTCTTTGGTTTCCCAGATAGCCTGCTATCTGTTACTATAGACTTGTTTCATTGGAACCGCCTACTTACAGGCCATGTACTATTTCAAGATATGTAAGCGACAGAACCCTCGAACAAATCAAAGAAGCTTACCCGCATCCTTCGGGTATGTGTTGTATGTCAAAGCTATTATTACAAGGCATCAGTCGGTGAGACATTTCTGAAAAATCACTTACACAACAACATGCTCATAGTACTGGTTATTAGACCGAATCCTGACCGAATTCCGACCCGTGTCATTGGCGTTCAATACCGTGGTATGATCTGCGCGCAAGATGAAGGTGTCACTCGTGGCATAGGTCAAGTTGAGGTTCTGTGCTGTTGTTCGGTCGACATACGTCCTGTCATTTGATGAGAAAAAGAACAAATTGCATGCATGCGGGGTGGACATACACACGCCCGTTAGTGGGGTCAGTGATATTTTCGAAATTGAAGGAGTCGTAGAAGCCTTCGCCACTAACACACTCGTCCAGAGTGTAAATCCCACCTGCCAGAGCAGATCCCACAAGCGAAGCAAGAGCAAGACTGCTGCTGACAATCTTCATTCAGACTGGACTGGGTGACAGTGCGACTGGGGAGAGGGAGAGTATTGACCTCGGTGCCTTCTCTCGATATTAAAAAAATCCACCTGCCCGACGCCTAGTATGGGCAGTCCATCAAGAGAACCGATGAGTCCTTTATGGTGCGTTACGTTGATCGCCGGGGCCTGTACCTCGTAATGTATGATTTCATGTTGCTTTTAGCGACGAAAATTAAGATTCTCTGTTGAACGTGTATCTCATCCAGCTTCATCTGACTTGCGCAGAGTCGGAGGCACGACCTAATTGTGTTGGGCTGGTCCGAGCGTTAGCTCCGGGCGGGATGCAAGCAAGTGGAAACCTGTTTGCGAATTCGGTAGTGCGCTGACCCAAGTTGTGCACCGCGATTCGGATACTCGCTTGCCACCCGACATCGGAACCCGAGATGCCGGAGCTTAAAACCTCTTACGGAGCAAGGTGATCTACTCGAAAATAGTAATAGTTTGCCAATCGAAACATATTCCCCACCTCACTGGTCTCAAGCTAGGCCTCAAGCTGAAGCTTAAAGCTTGAAGATCGACCATTGTATTACACATTAATGTTGACGTTATTGAAGCCATAGAGGTCTCCTTCTGACCTTAAAGATCATTCCAAGTCACCGGGCTTCAAATCTACATCAGTGAATTGATGAGTAAGCGTTCGACCGCTTTCTGGCAAGTACTACATGGCACGAAGATAAGGCTCGCTGCTCACGATACTTGGCAGTTTGTGCAGATAGATGAACCATTAAATGCAAACTGAATATGATCCCATTTGCATTTGTTCAACTTCAAAGCGCGAGGACAGACGTCGTCCGCGAATATTCATAGCTGATAGGGTACTTACAGTGACGCTGTGACCGAGTACTGGGCGTTGGCATGAAACGTGCAGGGCTTCGTATACAACCCAGTGTCGTTGACTCAGGATGTACTACCGCAGGTAACAAGAAGGTGACAAGTAATTGTGGAGAAGAGGTGAACACGATCACAGGATAGGCATACTCCTGGCTGTTCAGTCAGTTCCACTCAGCCTGAGCATACAGGCCTAGTGCTGCGTCAGCCAGTGTCTTGCTGTACAGTGAAACATCATTGGTGGTGTAGTTTATCGCATTCTGCAAGCCGTTGAGAATGCCAAGGACTTCTACTTCA
Source organism: Suillus spraguei (assembly GCA_016800925.1). NCBI lineage: Eukaryota > Fungi > Basidiomycota > Agaricomycetes > Boletales > Suillaceae > Suillus > Suillus spraguei. Next base: position 155,395 of record JABCPU010000025.1, read on the forward strand.
ATGAAGTTGACGATGATCTCAGTTCCAGGCGGTACGTTATGTTACACCGTTACAAAATCGGTACATTATCATGATGCCAGTGCCGTTTACTGGAAGGACACATCACACAGATTTTGTTGATCTGGAGCAATACGCTTTTCCTATCTATCCGCAGAATTTCGGCTGCCCGAGCGAATAAACTGTATTCTATGCTATGCAACATCCTCTGTGTTTCTATGTGCTATACATATAATCTGTACTATCGACAATGATTATTTTTGACCCACTGGCCCAATGATTTCTTCCGGGGATTGCTGAGTGGGAATATGAAAACAACACAACTAATGGGGCCCTGTGGGGTCCATTTGTAGATATTCATGGACGAAATCTGAAAGTAGGCGTTTCTGAACGCCTTAGGGTTGTCTGCGCAGCGGAGAGTTCACAGTTGTACTGGACACTCGCACGGGAGCACTTACTGTCGACGTAAGTCACGCAGTCTAACGGACATCCAGAAGCACTGTAGGCAGCTGCGTCACCTGCCCAGTCGCCGCCTGCGCACGGCATGAGCATGACAGGCCACTACAAAACAATGCAAGACTCACAGAACGTCAGGTTTATGATAATGCTGTTGCCTCCAAAATGAGACTGGAAGTCACACTGGGTGCTAGGGAAGTGAGCTCCAGGGGTGCCCTGGCAGTCAAATTATATGTAAGCAAAATTCAAAAGAGATGCGAGGACTATCACCCAGTGTATGGTATTGATTATCGATTCACCTCTGCTGACGTCCAAGGGAACAGATGGGTCAGATCTCTCCCAGAACCAAACCTTGATATGATGAGGTGTACGTTCCATAGCATACCTTCGGAAAAACCTGTGAGTCCTGAAAGTAAGTTTCTGGGCCCATAACGTACCATCCTCCACCGTTTCTATTGAATCCTGGTCCAAAACTGTTCATGTCTTGAGTGAGCTTCACAGCACACCCAGCATTACCAGCGACTGTTGCATTTTAGCATGAGATTGGAATCAGTTATAGTGGTATCACCTGAAGTATCACAGTCCGTTGTTTTAAAGGTTCTAAACGATTCGCATTTTAGCCGAACAAGGTTCAATGCAGTGACGCATCAAAATATACCCTGATTGGGTGGTGTCACCTGGCATGGAGCAATCTGGGTGATGTTGAAAAAAAAGACGGTTACGGATGAGTCATGGTGAACGAACTGTGGCTGGTGTGGAGCGTCGACTGGTTAGGCACTACATTGTTGACACCCTCGAGGATATCAATTTCACCCTGGAGAAGGGATGTACGTTAGGATGGCAGAGTTATCACACAAGGAAAGAACAAACTTTAGCAGGCCAATCAAACTCTCCGGTTTCCCAGATAGCCTGTTATCTGTTACTATTAACTTGCTTCATTGGAACCGCCTACTTACAGGCCATGTGCTATCTCAAGATATGTAAGCGACAGAACCCTCGAACAAATCAAAAAAGCTCACCCGCATCCTTCGGGCATGTGTTGTACGTCGAAGCTATTATTACAATGCATCCGTCGGTGAGACATCTCTGAAGAATCACTTACACAACAACATGCTCGTAATACTCGTGATGAGACCGAATCCTGACCGAGCTCCGGCCCGTGCTACTGGGATTCAAAACCGTGGTATGATCTGCGCGCAAGATGAAGGTATCACTCGTGGCATAGGTCAAGTTGAGGTTCTGTGCTGTTGTTCGGTCGACATACGTCCTGTCATTGGATGATAAAAAAGAACAATTTACGTGTATGCGAGGTGGACATACACACGCCCGTTGGTGGGGTCAGGGATATTTTCGAATTTGAAGGAGTCGTAGAAGCCTTCACCAAGAACGCGCTCAGTCAGAGTGTAGCCGCCACCTGCTAGAGTAGATGTAGATCTCGCAAGCGAGGCAAGAGCAAGAATGCTGCTGATGGTCGTCCTCATTCAGACTGGACCGGCTGACAGTGCAGCAGGGAGAGTGAGAGGACGGACCTGTTTCTCTCGATATTTAACAAATCCACCTGCCCGACAACCATAAGTGCCGACCCGATAGAAAGATATTGATATTAGTCCCACGAGCAAGCCCCCCAACGTGTCATCTCACTGGGAACTTCGAGACGTTACTAATATTGTGTGAGCTAGTACGCTGATCATATATTGAAACGTCTCCGAGTCTCCGATTGGGCGAACGGCAGTACTCCAGCAAAATTGAAAGGATATCGGTTATTGCACACCATCAGACCGGATCGATTCTGCGAATGGATACACGTATAGGAACTTTAAATGGCTAGTGCTTCAGTACTCAGTCACGTTAAGAATTGCATAGACGCCACTTACAATGCACTACCACAACCAAAAATCAACTGTCACTAGCGGATCGTTCATTCGAATCCACTTAAAAAAACTAGTTGATTCTGGCAAGAATCCCTGACACCAGCGACTGACTACTGATCAGTGCTAACCGGGGTCGAGCATCATGCGGCAGCACCGGCTAGTAATAATCCCCACCACCCAGTAGCCAGCGCAATAGAAGATTTGTATATATCTGCTAGCAGGCTACTGTGCGTTGTCACAGCCATCAAAACATACTGTGATCTGAGATGGCGAAATGATTGCCAATGCAAACCGGTCGCGCGAGCGCATACACCGTGGTATCATTATTTGCTGGCAGGCCTTATGAGTCGACGGCCGCCATGAATACCAATTGGTCATCTGCAGCAGCGTGCCCTATATGTACACTATAGCAAACCAACAAATAAGCAACAATTTAAAAGAATGTACACTCACTGTGAGATCATGGTTGGGAAGTCGAAAATATCTGCGAGGTTCTCGGTATTTCTCAGGCCAGTTCTGCTTTCGTTGGCAAAACATGTTTGAAGAACTTGGTACTGTTCTCCACTTGTCGGCCGCGCGAGAATAATCACACGAGTGCTCGTGACAGCAGTCGAAGACCTCTTCACTGAAGAATCAGATTCGCACCTTGACGAAATTTACACTTGGCTTGCAGTCGAGCATTTGAACATCATCATCATCACCACATCATCCTTGTTGGCGATGGCTCAGAGTTTTTTTATCTTCGATAAAACTAGCAAGAACGAGCGTACTTATGCACAGAGATGATCACACTACGGACAACATGCAACTCCAGCTGATCAACTTCGACCTTGTCATCTTCTCCTACTGAATTTTTGGTTGACCAGTCAGCCTCGGAGAGGTGCCTTATTCTCTCATCATCATTGATATATGGCGCAGGCGAGTCTGAGAACTGCGGCGTAGTGGTTCGTCGCTCCCAGGCCGCTTTGAGCCTATGTTTGACTGGGATCTTGATGGTTGGCGTTTTGGAATTGGTTTTCCATAGAAATATATGTGCATGACACGTGGTTGAAGCAATATGAAGGGCTGATAGTATCTGAAAACTTGGTACAACCCACAGGAAGTTTCCCGTGGACGTGTTGTTCTGTTGGTTTCCTTTTTTGTCACACGCGCCACTAAATCTGATTCTCATGACAATCGCACAGTGCTGTAAATTTTGAAACCAGGGACGGACTTACACGAGGGCTTGTGGAGACCGCAGGGCGAACCTCAACCCAAGGTGGCAGATGGATTAGTGTTGCGAGCAGAATTCCAAATTACAGGGGATCACAGCGAACAATATTCTAATATCTTCTAGCCAAACTACTCACTGACTGCCTCAAAGAGTATAACTTATCGTTTTCAGGCTGACAAGCTGATGGATTAGCTTGGTGGGAAAAAAAATAGCGCCGACAGACATTTTCTACGGGTCGACCATTACGAATAAACCGTGGGGGATAGTACTTGGATATGGGTAACAATCTGCGAAAGCACTGGCAAAGATTCGAGCAAATCTTTGTCACCATACTCATCAGAAGGTTGTGGCTAATGAAAAACCCAATTCATGGACTCATCATCATGGCGCACGTTCATACCGGTGCCCAGCCAGGCATCAATGTTGGTGACGTAGCTACTGATCTATCTAAAGAATTTTGCATGGGCACTGTAAAGCTGGATATGAGTTCGAAGGTGAAAGTGAACAGAACGAGAGAGATATAGGTTGGGTGAAAGATAGCGACAAGGAACAGATCGACTGGGACGTAGTTAGGATATGAGTAGGGTAAGACTTTCGGACGAGTCTACAAGACGAGACGTTTCAAGGACTTTTCTGATGTGCTTTTGAGCGGGGAATCTCTAGGATAGAATTCGCCGTAGATACGTGAGTACATGAGCGGTATATTTACATTTTCGAGTAGTTGATTAGGCCAGAATTGAGCATAAGAGTATGTGGTGATAATATAAATGAGCGGTCGGAGAAAGAGTGAGCAGAAGTAGGATAATGAAGGGAAACGGAGAAGGTATCATGATGCATCCATGTGACTTTGGATGAAGTAACGCTGTTCGCATCACCAGGTCACGTAGACGACAACGTTCTTGATTTAAAGTATGAGAGGACATGCGTTCCTTGCAGTACCACCGCTCGCATCTTAGAACATTAATATCAATGATCTTACAGATGCTGAATCCATATGTATCATTTGATGAGATTGAAGCAGAATTTGCCCTGCTGGGACACGAAAAAGAAGCCACGGACCGTACGCTATCATATACATAGCCTTGTAGCACTTTGAAAAATTTGCCAGGTGGCAGAAGTAGTGCCACTTCTACCAACACAACCGGCACAATTGGCCATAAATATTCTGCCCCCAGCACTAAGATGAATAGATGATGTACTATCAGTATTAACCACGACGCCAGTCACTGCGACCTGACTCTAGGACAGAGACCCACCGCGCCAAACCTCTCTGCTACAATGTAGTAAGCACTGGCGAGAGAAAGATACAGGGACAACTGCAATAATCCCGTAATCACAAATAGTCCATGTTGAGAACTGCAGATAGCTCGTGTCAGCACACGCGGGTGGACCACAGTTCCATCTTATACTCTGTGGATGGACATGCACCAATTGACAGTCGTGAGATGCAATCTGATCTATTGGACGTCGCTCCACATCAGATATGACTGAAAGCGTTCCAGTTGAGTAGGAATCCAGGTGTTCGTGAGCTTCAAGTTATGCATCTTACCGATAAGAATCAGTGAGGAATGAGTGGGGTGTACAAAAAGGCCGGATATTGAGTGTTGCGGCACTACACCAGTGTAGATCTATGGTCCAGGACTTCGATTGTCTGTATCAGACGCATCAGTCAGATCAAAATCACACTTCGTTCGACTTGAGTGCTCTTTCTCCAAGAGGCTGCATGAGCGTCAGTCAGCTACGCCGAGGAAAGGGCAAATGATGATGAAATGGATCGTCATCTTAATCCAATAGACAATGACAGCATGCAACACAGGTGAAAAAAGGGAACACAATGATATCGAGAGAGACATCATCCCATTCTATATGAAAAATCCCTTGTAAAGATCGATCGCGTCGGATCTTGTTGGACGCGATCATCTTTGAGCATTCTATGCAGAGGAATCAAGTCATGAGCTATGTCTTCAAGAAAGACCTCACCGTGCGTCAACTCGTGCATCTTCACCCTCAACTCCAATCACTGCCTGTGGCGTCTTGGCATCGATGACCTATCAGTGGTGCAATGAAACGTTAGCCCCGCGGTCACAAGAATGCAATGTCACTTACATAGTGATTATCGCAGTGCGGGCAAAACTCATCGCTCTCCTCGTAGTTTGACATATCCTTCCTAAAGGCCTTCTTGCACTTCTTGCACATGAACGCCATCTCAGTTGTCTTGCTTAACACATGATCTTGTGTCTCCGCGTGACACTCTGCGCAATCAAACCATTGCTTGCAGCATGGAGCCCGTATTGAAACTTGAGCGTTGAATATGTGTTTGCTGAAATTGAGGACGTGAATGCCATATTGAGGTGGTTGGAAGACGATACGCTACCGACCACATCACGATAAATCACTACGATAACACTCGGGCTCAGGCTAGAATCCAGGTGAGAAACCTTGAACTTTCTGCAAGATCCCGCATCAAGAAAGCTTCAACTTTCCCACGCTATCATACCTCCTGAAGAAACATCGTAGTCAGACCATGATAGATAGAAGGATAATAGCTGTTCCCTCATTTATATCGACGTATTTTCAACGTTATAATAACACGCACTATTGGGGACATTCTCAGATTTAGGATGCTTAATCTGTAATTTTGACATGCGAAAAGACTTCATAACGTTGCGTATCCATCATCAATATTATCAATTCGTATTTACACATTTTATATACCGTTTTAAAAAAAATTCAGTTCTGAATTCGACTGGGGACAGTTTCAGTGTGAAGGACAACGAATAACAAAGCAATACATAAGTAGCCTACTGTTTGAAATTTTGAGCGCTTGGAGTTAGCAAAGTAGTCATAATTACAGCGAATAGAACGTCCGAGTCGTTAGTCCACCAAATCATTTGGTATCACCGGTACCAGAGGGGTGGTTCTCCAATTTCTACCTCTTCCATCAGCACCCATTCACAACAGCAGAAATAATAACAGTCCTTACCAAGTGGTGATCGCCAGTTATGCACAAGATGATTTACATTTGACTTCCGCATAACTGTATCATGTCTTGACAGAACATCGTCCGACAGAGTGAAGACAGTTCCCATTTCCACATTTCCATCCCTCGCTCTGCGATTTGGTTGCAGGTATAGTGACGGTGACACCTCGTACGACCCGCATTTTGGATTTTCTTCATCTGACATTTCTTCGATCGTCAATTTCTGTATCGACTGGCTGCCAGTGACAACTGCTGCCTCATAGGGAGGCAGTTTGTATGCGGATGCATGTTGATATACGCGCTGCATCTTTCTAGAATCTTCTCCAAACATGTTTGACCGGGGTAATCGGGGAAGCTCGCAAGCCGCTTCCCTATTCGCGATTTCCCCCTTGATTGAGCGCGGGAAGAATATCTGAGGCTCACCGCTTCGAATCATATTACACGATTAGCATCCATAAATGACGCACGATAAGAGTGATCCCAGAGGATACGACACAGCCTATACCCGCAATCATCCCCAATATATCTAATTGGAAGATGGGTTAGTGACTAAAGCCTGCCGGCACAGTGAAGTCGCGCACCAGTGGCAAACCTAGATGACGAAATTAGTACATTCCAAACACAGGGGCATAACATACGCACATATTATCGTTGATGTGTTGATGCGGTCTGATACCATCGATGCCCAATATTACAAAAGGCACTGTAAAGAGAAAACGGAAGATAACCCGGATACACTTCAATGCATCACACATGAGTCGAGCAATGATATCACATTTGCGCGAAGCTTACGTTGAGCTCGTGAAACTTTGTGAGCCTAACCATTGTATTCGTATCGACATTGGCTTGTTTCTGAAGGGGGTTAGTCAGACTGGATCATAATCCTGCCAATCGGAAAGAACCAACCAGGCTCTCGAGGAATGAAGGGAATGTCCACAAAATCGGAAGAAACCATATCGTCAAGGACAAGCTTCCGAGACTCCCGGCCAACATTGTGGAAGCTTCGCACTAGTCAGAGTTTACAAACTTTGTCCGGTATTCAAACATACAGATGACAGACCTTGTAAAGATCATCTCGTGTGAGAACCGTTATGAGGGGCATACAAATAACTGCAACTACAGATCCAATCGCCCATGTTTTAAAATATAGGCTGCGGAACCAATCTTGTTTCGCAGAGCTAGAGTGAATCAGGAAAAGCCAAAAACATAGCTCTACGGGGGCGTGAATTCAGTCTCAGCTCAAATGCAAAAGCATGAAAGTGAACCTTCTAAGTGTGTTACACTTAGCTGAAACGTTAGCCATTGTCGGTTAGTATCAGTTGAATATACTCACATCTCTAGTCCCCAAGCAACGGAAAAACACAGGTACAGAGGGAGGATTGCGTTTTGTGCACTGTCACGCCAAAGTTCATACGGAGTGGGTATAACTTTGTCAATTTAGCGTCAGCGGAGTCGTCAAAGTTGCCAATTGGACTCCGAGACTCACTACCCATCCCAGGAATGACAGTGAACCCATAACTGTATTTGATAATGGAGAAACCAACAGCGTATACTGCGATTAACGGAATGCCGGTTAGATAAGAATACTGTAAGATTGTGAGACCGATGTGATTGATACAGATGGTGGAAATGTGACGCACCGTCATGACCCGCTTAAATGCGCCTGTATGCAATCCATGATTCCACCTGTACAAATGTATTAAGGGCGCTCGTAAGTTATGTGCGCAACAATCTGCCAACCTCAGACATTTGAAACGGTCAAAGGACCACAGATGATAAACTAAAAAGGATTCCAACTAAACCAAATGGATGGATGTCAGTATTTCCTCCATCGAACAAACTCACTCCAGACAGACCATAATTGTAAGCGCTGCCCATACAAGGTTGACGGCTGGACTCATGTGGGCCATGATTGAGAAGGAGAATAAGTGGAAAGAAGAGGAAACCAGTGTAAGAGTCGCACGAAGTGATGATAGATATTCTAGTCCTGATATTTATCATGATGTTGATATATAGAGCAAGCGCGCGTAAGTAAACCTCTTTCACAGCATTTCATCCGGCACGGGAATGGTCGCAAAATATAAGCGAGTCTGTTTGGGAGGAAGATGATAACATGATATATCAGCGTAACACCACCCGTTGTGGCAACGTTCCTGCTAAACATGAGGACTATGGATCTAGGAGCACATGGTGAATGACTACAGATAGCGAGTTTCATGTGGTGCCTACAGGGAGTGTTGGTTTGCGATCAGCACAGCAGCTGCATGTCGGGTCGCAAAACGAACCGATTCGGAGCTTACAGCTTATTAATCATCCCGTACGCCGTTGTATTAATGATCGCGGGGTAACTTTTTACCTAAAGGGCTAACTGCCGCCGGGCCGTCGGATCTCGGGCTGTAACGTTATGATGGGTAAATCTGATCTACAACATTTTCTAAGCTTTTCACAATGGCTACATGGCCGTCGCCCACAGACGATGACAAGGAAAACCTCATCCTCTCATGTCGATACGATGATCTTGACGAAGTCCAAGATTTTGTAACAAAATTCGGCTCAGGTGCTCTCTCCAGCGTTCGAGATGACAACGGAAACACCGTGCTACACATGGCATGTGGAAATGGACACATAGGTGAGGCACGATCTCACTGCACCACGTTCCCGGTATGAGAACTGATTCGCGTAAGGCATCTTGTAGACGTGCTGGATTACCTTCTTCCTCTCGTTTCCCCTTCCATCCTGTCTGCACAAAATAGCGCTGGCTCGACTGCCTTGCACTGGGCAGTGCTGAACCAGCATCTCAAACCAGCGCAGAAGTTGGTTCACTTTACTGGGGGACCAGGGGTTGATTTGATTGATATCAAAAATATCGCCGGAAAATCGCCTCTGGGTGAAGCTGAAATGATTGGATGGGAAGAGGGCGCAACATGGCTTGTACAGGAGATGAAGCTCGATGAAACCAGCCAAAATGACGTCAATGATAACGAAGAAGATGGTCCTGTGGACACTGCACAGGATGTAGAAGTTGAGATCCAAGATGCGGATGGTGAAATCGCTAAGATGACGATAAGCAGTGGCGCAACAGTAGGTTTGGTTGTCCTTGCTGGAACAACCGTCTTATCATTTGCATTATACAGCCATCACGTCAAGGTCTTGATTCAGTCGGGATGTGAAACACAGAAGCAAATATATAAGTACCTCAGCAACACGCCTGAGCATTTCGCTTTTGGGCGAGTACTTGGTTCTACATAGAGAATTTCAATTCTGCAGGTCGCGTGAACGATAACGGTGATAGCCGTCGGATTGAAAGTTCTTCATTGAATAGTACCATCAATTAATTGGACTTGAGCACATCAAACTCACATGAAAGCTTGCACAGTCACAACCTGCCTGATCACAAAGTTTAGGCGTTCCATCCCCATACGTCACCACTCTTTCCCGCGCTAAACGTACCACATTGCAATTTGCATGATGCGGAACAGGAACGCGTGGAACGGCTTGGATATCATGGACGTTTGACAGCCGAATGACACCTATGATACAAAACGAGTCCACAACTATCAAAACTACCATATAGTCACTGGACACATCAAACACGTAGGAAAAACACATCGAGATTCACGTAACGTTCAAGGGGGAAAGGACCCATCTGCCTCCATCTTCATTACGTTCCGAAACTTTCGCATCGACGGTGACTATTCTTCCACAGGTCATCACAGTGCTGCTGCGGGGAAGTGTGGCCGTTTAGTTGACATCCCTCTTCACCACCTTTCACAGTCCATTTTGCAGCGTGCTTCTCAGTAAGGGAGCCTGACAACCAGTTGTCTCTGTCTGCCGTCTTCCGGTTTGTGTTTGCGCAGTATGATGATTTTTCATTTCCAAACTCATCAATATGTGCGAATTCGTCTGGTGGAGGGTTTGTCAAGAAAAGCGCGCCACGCTTCCACGCGGTTGCCTCTGCAGTGGAAGAGAGAAATTTGTGGGGTGCGAACGGACTCCAAGGAGACAAGGTAGACGAACAAGATCTTCTCTCCAGCATGGGCGACGGAAATCCAGATCTCACACACTCTGATTGACGTAGCGTGGGCTTCGTCCGCTGTGAGACAGTGTAAACGAGCTCGCCGGCCACACGGCGTTGCGGGGGAACATATTTTGCATAAGCGCCTGAATGTAAGGTCAATCCATGCAAACTGAATCGACGTTCATAAGAGAATGATCATTATCCGTTCAGGTTGACATACCTGTCGGCTTGATTGGAGGCCAACCCTGGCATCCCTGGCTTTGGTGCGAGATCATCGTCAGGGGCCTGGTCATGTGCCTCGCAGGAATTGGGCTGTTGCGGTGAACTGTGGATGCACGGTGCCTTTCGCGTAATAATAGACCAGGGGGGAGAACGAGCTGCTAACCCGTTGCAAAAGTTCCTGTCGGGCTGGTCGCCATCAGTGGCGGTGGTTCGAGACAACGTAATTCCAGCGCTTTTCTTAAAGGTGGTGGCGACTCTCAATCTCTCTTGCACAGCTGCTTCCCAGAACGAATCTGGTCCGTCGAATTTGCGTTCCGACCCACTCGACGGACTGTTGTCCCGTTCAACCTCGGTAATGACAAGTCTATTGGGTGAACCCTGACTGCCTCTGCTAGAAGGGGCCGGCGTGCTGACACTCCTGCGGTGGATTTCGAGTGGCGTAGCTGTAGGTTCTGAATGACAAAGAGAATCGCACTCTAGTATATTATCGTGTCTGGATGTTGACGGTAAAAGACAGGATGTAACGCGATTCTCGTTCTTGTGAATAGATCGCGGTAAAGATAATCCGAGAGCTGATCGATCCCTTGGAGATTCGTTGCCAAAAGAACCTTGCTCGAAACTTGAATCACTGTTTTCTTCAAGATCGGCGGCGATCCCAGCCGTGTGAGACCAGCCTCGTTTTTGCGGAACCATCGATGAGAAAGAAATTTGGCTACTCGAGACAGAAAGATGCCCCTCATGATTGGGCCTTGCAGGTATAGTCATTTGAAGGCTGACATCGTGAGGTTCACCATCACGCTTGCGAGCAAGTCGATGTGAGTCGTGCGTTCTCGCCTTTTCATAGGATACAGCTTCGGCCAGTGGTGGAGAGTTGCGGACGAGATGCACCGGGTGTATGGGTTGGCGAGTGTCCTCAGGCTTAACGTTGTGGATGACTGGTTCAAAACCCGCAGGACTCGACGATGCGAGAGAAGGCGAGTCATCCAGAGACGCTGTATCATGACACGACCTAGACTCTTGACTCAGTGTGCGTTCAGTACCGCTATAATCGTTGGTCGTTTGATGGGGCATTACGCATCGATTGCTATATAGGTGTGAGACTGCGCCGATAATTCTGTACGCTTCTTGATCGGGAGTGGCGCATGCGCTCTCGGTCCGCTCTGTACATTCGCCGGTCCCGGAGAGCCCACGAGAGGGTACCGCACTTAGAGATTCGCTATCATTGCAAAAAATGGTTTTGAGGCTACCCCATGATGGGACCAGTAGATAAAATTTTCCTTTAGGCTGGAGCCAAGTAACAGAACAGAGACATATGAGACCAATGTTGAGCGCTACCAAGACCAGGATGCTGCAAAAACCACTGTTCAAATAAATCAACTGCTCGGAGTATAGCAGAACTGATGTAAATTTCAGTAGAGATAGCTACAGGCTGGGGTACAGACTGACCTAGAGAATCCACGAAGTTTGACAAATAGTGTTTGTGCTGGGTCATCAAGAGTGCATATGTAAAAATGTATGCTGATGGGGGAGAACTGTGTTCGTGATCAGACACACGACTGCTTCTATTGCTTGAGGTAAATCCGGCGGGAAGATAATTTGCTGGCGGGTTTGACCGCAGGAAGTAATGATCCTCGAGGGCCGCAAAGCCTCCGTCGATGCTCCGAATGGTAGAGCTGAAAGGATCCAGTGTGGCCAGTAAAGGTGCCCACTGGAATAGTTTGAGAAGGGTTAATAATGAATATCGCAAGAAGAAAATCATGGAGGCGAAGGCAACAAATACACGATTAATATTGATTTCAACACCTTTAGCGGTTGTTTGTTCGTATTGAAAATTGGGGCCTTCGTTCGACTTGTATCGGCTGTTTCCTCTAAATTTCTATGCACTACATGACCGAGATAGATTCGGATTCCGCCACATGCACAACCATTCTACCATGGGACATGCTACACGTACGCACGCTTATAGATTCATAAGGGCACAACGTCCTGCGATAGATTGACACATTGCAGCTGAATCTGTGTGACCGTGACTTCGCTGTATATGGCGCTGCCTTGTCCGTTCGTCTCCTGGCATGGAGGTCAGAGATCTGATATGATCGCCACTTCCACAGGGTCCCCATCCACTCCCATTCGTAGGCAACGCATGTGACAACGATTGACTGATTTGTATATCCGGGGGCTTTCTGCACCCAACAACCACCCTTCAAGGAGACTGACTAGTTGGTTCGCTAGTGTAATGCTGGTGCACCTCTTGACTTGAACGTGCTTTTCGGCACGAGCTGGCCGAAGCCAAAGAACCTCTCGTTAGCTGTTTCTCCGTCGTCAGCCTCGTTCATCCCACGTCAAATCAAACTTTTACAAAGTCTCATGGCGATAAATACAAGGAGCTCTAAGGGAGCCTCCACCAAATCCAATGCTGTCTTTACTTCTGATGCCTTCTGCCGTTTTTCTCCCGATTCTTGCATCTATAACGTACTCCTGCGACTCAGGAATAACCATGTGTTGTTCCAGCACCACGACTGTGTGTCATGAATCATGATCATTGATCAAGAAAAAGGCTTTTCAATATGCTAAATCTTAACAGGTGAACACGACAGCTGCTGAAGAGATCATCGTTGCATATTCTATCAGCCAGTCTGGACTGAGCGGTCTTATCGGCTACGGTTGCAGTGTCATCAAAGCCGCGGATAATGGAAGCGTTTCAGAGTGTATCTATGAAACTGCCTGCTGCACGGGACAGTACCATGTAAGACATCGACACTGGTTCTAGTTTGCACTAACATTTCATTATAGAGTAGTGGAGTTGCTGTCAATTGCACTAGTGCTGTCACTGTGAGCATGTGAAGTGAACTTCCGCCTGGAGAACTTCTGCTCTTTAACATCCGAGTCGCTTTGACATGTACTTATTTTGAATCATGATATATATGATTAGATCTATCTCAAGCTTTACATTTATATCGATTGGACATGAAAAATTGTTCCTATGATACAATACACGTTTCGATTACTGCACCCACTCGGGCTATGTAGTATGCTAACAACTGTTTGGCAAGCGCGCTGATTTTAGTCATCTTGCAACTGGGATATTATAGGATATAAACAACGTTTGAGAAATCCGAGGATCCTCGTGTCGTACATATGCAGAGATCTAGGATGGAGTAACACGGTAACGAATCTTAAGGACTCCGACACATGAATACAACAACTTAACAGCTTCAGAGCCTACAGGATTACGACACCGTGTCCACAAAAAATTGTCCGCATCATAACTCGCCTCAATTATCATGAAACGAAGCGCTGAGAAGGCCTGGTTTCATAAACGGTATGGAGAAAGGCGGAAGATCAAATGGATTGGTGATGGTGGCACTCAGGGCTGTTACGAGTTCCTCCCCACCAGATGGGAAGAGTTCAAGATGTGCACGAGAGGTCGTTCCGGGCAGATACCAGGCGGGGTCAGTGACTTCTCCTGTCTCCTCAGAAGCTGTCATTGAAGGCGGGGAATAGTCGTAGGCGAATGGATCCGCGTTGAATGGATCACCAGGAGATGGGGAATTGGCTAGTGACAGCGGCTGAAGCGCAGGACCATCGATCATATCTTTAATGTGACTTAGTTGCCCGAAAAGGCCAACCGGGGAACGTAGTGGTCTGTGATGTTTTGCATCAACAGACGTGATGAATATGGTGGGTGCGACGGCAATTTGCGCTTTGGAGCGAGCAAACTTACACAGCCATCGCTTCTCCCGTAGCTGTTGTTTTAAGTTTGCGAGGTATCCAGACGCAAGTGAATCCTTGAACTTTGGAGTACAATGCGGAGCGGGAGAGACAATCATGTCAGAAGATGTTGGGGAGCCCTGGGAGCCAGATGTCACTGTTATGACAGATTTTGGCAAGTTGTATCGCGTATTCAAGGATCCGATCGGAAGGATGTCCTCCTCAAGCTTAGCATACTGACTCTCGCTCAGCGAGAGCTTTTCCAGGGTTGCTCCAAGCTGTCGCACGATGTAATCACTCGCCGAATGAGAACGTAGGTCAAACATAGACGGAGATGACATCAGGGCAGAGGATGCACCAGAGCTGTCTGCGAAGGGGTCTACAGGGGCCTTTGGAAGAAGAGCTGAGGTGGTTTTCGAAGGGCGCATAACAAACAATGAACGTGACGATTCCTCCGATGGGGCTATGCTCTGTTCAGCAGTGGTAGACCGGCTAGCAGACTCTGGGAAAATGCGCGTGTGATTGATTCCTGGCAGAAGACTCGAGTGGTCGGTGTTTGATTCGTAAAGTGGCCTGGAAGGAGGTGATAGGCTCATGTCAGATTCAGGATAGGCCGATGGAGCTGAAGTAGTCTGTTGCTCAATTGCGACTTTTCCTTTCAAACGATGGTGCCTAATGGACTTGAAAAGGTGGCTAAGTTTGATGGGCGAAACTTCAGTGCTTGCGCCGCGAGTCTTGCGGTGACGTTGCTGATTTTTGCTAGTCTTGAGCTTTCCGAGAGAGAGAGAAGGGTGTGGCATTTCTGAGGATGTCGTGGGGCACAAGACTCTCAGTAAAGGCCATTTTAAACTCACCGTCAAACATTAGAAAGATGACTGACCAAATAAGTTAGTCACTCCAATGGTTTCGGGGGTGGTCTAGATGTGAATATCAATATCTAGGTGCTACTGCTGGATCTGGATCTATGCCAGACTGCATAAATGAAGGTTAAGCCCAGCCAAGAAGTATCATAAAACCAAAAAGCAGGCGTTACCAGGGTTCGAACCTGGGTTCCGGGAAATCGTGTTATCAAAATCCCAAGTGATGACCACTACACTATAACGCCACCGCATTGGATCGGGAAATTCACATAATTGAAATTAGGGGCAACATTGTGTGCTGAAGTCACTTGGCTAGCAAGATCAAGGTAATTGGTATTAGACTTGATTCCGAGAAGCTCTATTATTGAGCTGCTGCAGTTATACATGTGACCATTATACCCTTTCACTGTGTCGAGAGTATCCAGCAGGACAGTTCTGGTACGCCAGACTAGCCGAACCGCTGCGCATGTAGCATGTCTTAGCAGGAATGCACTCTCCAGTGCAGTTCAAGCCTGCGACAGAGCTCTTTGATTGGTATGTATTGAATGTCTATGAAAAGTCAGTCTATCGTCATATTCATTGTCATGGATCCTACCTGGACTAGAGTAGGATCGAGCAGCATCTCTGTGGCAAAATCATTATGGTCGGTTTAAGGAAATAAGGGAGAAGAGACAAACGTTCGGTAACAAGGTGCCACCATGTTGCGTTGAGGGGGTCGTTTACGTCCCAAGTGATGTTCCCCCCGTATGCATCACGAGTACTGTACTCTAGATAGTACGTCGGGCCGACCTCAGTCTGATTGTCCAACGCTGGGAACTCGTTCACGTTGCTGACATAACTGTAAAGTTTGGCTACGTGAGTCTTAGTCCATCTACACCTATTGCTGCTGCTTACGTGTATACATCTAGGATGTCGAAAGTCTAATCAACTCGTGAGTCCTCTGTAAAATCAGAGATAAAAGAAAACTTGCAGCGGAATCTATTTCGTACACACGGAATCCAGAGTTGAGATTTGTCAAGGGAGTGAGTGACGGCATAACCTGAGTGATCAAGTTAGTCGATACTCAAAATGGTTTTCCGAGTTTCTCACCCAAGATGCGGCCAATGCAGTCTCAGCATTCATGACTGTGCCATTGTTCGCGTAGAAGATCTGTGGATAATTCCAGCATGAACCAAGCCAATAACTTGAACAAAACCAAAAGACATACAGAAAGCTGGTCCTCGTGGGTGTGGCCAAAGAATATGTCTAATTGCAAAAGTGTCACGATAAAAATCCATGAATCCGAATGGTTGAACTCACTGGAAATGACATGAGGCGAGAAGCGGTCAACACTAAAGGAAGCGTCAACGACTTTCGCGCACCATCAGAGTTGAGAGACATACATTTGATAGACTGTATGCGAATCGATGTGAGAAATGCTGAGAGCAATAATAGCATGAATTTACATACATAGGTTGGTCGGATTGACCTGTGCTTGAGTTCCATCCCATCCGCTCAATACATGTCCGATAATCCATACTAAGGAGCGATCACTATTCAGATCAGACCATTGGTCATTTTACGAACCTCTTTGACCAGCATCCTCAGAAGCCTGTAGCTCATCAGTGAGGAATCGCAAGATACCGAACGAATCAGGCTCTGTAGAGTTGATATAGGAGTAGTAGTTGTCACTGCAAAGAATGATCAAGATGGGTCATGAGAGCACCAAAACCAGCCCAAACATACTTGTACCCTTCAAGGAGAAAAAAAATCAGAGACATGCATAATTTCCGATTCAATGAACCTCACAAAGGTTGGTATCAATTGAGATGATCTTGAGACCGTCCGGGCGTGTCACAGCATATGCAGCGTAGTGGGTTGAAGCATATGCGACTGTCGCTTCAGGAAGCCAGCCTTCGTACTCCCACATAGAAGAAACATGTTCATACAGCCTAAGGGCGGTCATCATCTGGCGCACTTGAGTACTTTCTAACTCACCAGTTGAATTGCATACCAAGAGGACCGCCCGACGTGTATGGGATCATTTGGAACTGCATGTAGGTATCATGGTTTCCAAGCGACGCGTAGACAGGCGCGGGGCCAACGAATTTCTTCAACAAGTCGTAGATCACAACCTAGCGACTGTCATGAAAGCACGTCCACTTCCAACAGGGAATCCACTTTACCTCTTCATACTCAACATAGGCCCTATCAGGCAGCTTGAGCGTTTCATAGTAAACTGAATGAAATTGGATAAAACGAACCTTGAATATTGGTTGTCGGAGTCGTGCGCAGTCAAGTCACCGGTGAAGATAGAGAAGTTAAAGCCACTCTGTTCTGTACCAGTGAGAGGACCAACGGCTCCCATGGCCGCAGCCATCAAGTCTAATGGAGTATCACTGCGCACGATGTTAAAACTTTTTCTTAGAGTTGATTATTCAATTTACCACCAATAACTTCCGTAGCGCGCTGCGGGAAGCACGATCTGGTCAGGAGTCGCCGCATTGAAGACATTTTCACGGCAGCACATGTATGCGCTACAGTTAGCCTCGTATCCTATCGCATAGCCTGCAGAACAAAATTGTCAGAATAAGATTTAAGATTTGAATCAAACCGAACGCACGAGGGTCGAGGTGAATATCTGAAATGTGGAAGACCTTCAGACGCTCCCCGCTGGGCTGTATTGGAGGTGGCAGTGGGTTTGGTTTTGGCGTTGCGAACCAACCAGTCATATTAAGCGGGACCGTTGGCGGCACGGGGCACAGGTCAAAATGCGAACAAAGGTTCTGAAAAGGGAAGAAAATTCGACATAACCTCGATTCGAAGTTACAGGTAGCGTACCTGGCCGTCATATCCGCCAACATCGGCTAGTGCAATAACTTGCGAAAACGTTGAACCGAGCGCAAGCACGCTATATTCATCGTAGCACGTTGTCGAGTAGTCGAAGTACTCGCAGACTGCCTCAGCAAGTAAGGGGCCCTGTTCAGGAGACGCAAGCACGAGCATTTTGGCAATCGCAAGAGAGGCTTGGCACTTTGTGCATGTATCATCGCCGAAGATTGGATTGCTAGTAATTGCTTGAATTTGCGCGAGAGCTTGTTCCAAAAGCTGCGAAGGTGTCGCTTGCGTTGGCAGCAGGTGAGGGTCCACAGTATCATTCTGATGAACAATGTATCAGTGTGTCAGTTTGGTGTCCAGACAGTGACTACCTGTGGGAAGGTGGCTTGATTTGTCAGTTCATAAGGGAATATATCATTCTGGTAGAGTTATGATGAGCTCAGGCACATCTTCAAGATATATGAAACACAACACAGACAGTCACAGGATCGGTTATCACAGGCTGAGGCTGCGCTGAAGTAGCAGTAGGGTTATTCCAGTACGACCCATACAACGAGGTCGGAAAGGCGCCAGGAGCAATGTACGTGGAACCCAGAACACTCGAGCTCGCTCGTACTTGATAGGACACCAGTAATATAAAACCAGGTGATAACCTCGAAAAGGGGAGCATTGTGGCGAGCTGCCTGTCTGCGCCACTGTCAGAGGCCTGTCAATGATGGCTTCGGTCATGTATAGTGACTAGTACTTATAGGGCTTTGCTATACGCGGCCTGAATAGATAGTATTCTAAACATAGAATGGTAGCATGTGAGGTCAAACTCTACCTAACGCACGTTTGCGTTGAAAGGTTGACGATCGAGTTGATGCTCTTCCCATGTGACCATCATGATCATGATAGTCATCATGATTGCATATGCACTTGAATTCTCCATGAATCGACCTAGGTTTTCCCGAACACTTCAGTAACCCATCGAGAGGACGTGAACCATTAGTGTAAGTAGTCACCGGTACTCCAGTGCGGTGAAAATGGCTTTCAGTAAGTGTAGCTTTAAATTATGATGTGTCTGGAAGACTACTAACACTCAACCACATTGTCGGACCACGTGACCAAGATCCTGGGAGCTCACTGAGATCTCAGACTCGGCGGGCAACAAATCATCTGATTATCTGATACTTATACCGGAACACGAATTTATCTATACGTTCACAGCGTATGTATTCGCTTCCAATATAAAAAATAGGAAGAAATTCATTCGTTATGACAGTTGAACATTCAAGTTGAAGGGAAGAAGTGGCAGAGGACCAACGACTTCTGGTCTTAATTCAATCCGAATAGCCCGAGCAAATTAAATGCAGAGCTCGAAATAAAAGTTCAACTCATGTGGCACAATGTGGCACGTTGTAAATTGAAGAGACCTAACCAACGGCCTGGCGCACGCGGCCGTGCACAAGGCTTGGAGGAAATGTCAAACTCGTTCAACAGTGCTAAGTAAGTACTACACGTGCATACTTCCGATTTCCCATTCTACGGTAAGCTGTTGTTTGCCGTTGCAGGTTAGTACAAAGTCATTAGATATCTCGCACGGCGTATTCACTTGACAGTGTTGCATGAGGTACTGGGTCAACCTGGATGTCACTGTGTCATTCAAATGTCGGCTATTGGTTCAATCAGAACCTCCGGCGGCCCCGAGGGTGTTGGTGGAACGGCGGGCCGCCCATACTAGTCATGAGTAAGATTTACGATCAATCATATCTAGTCATGGATCTCACGCAGAGCGCTCAGTGGAGTCACCATACATCACAGTTTCTTGCAGAATACCCGTTCACTTGGCCGAAAGCATTATAGTCTATGATGCCATCAGATACCAAGGGCTGAAAACTGGTCCTTCTCGTATTAAACCGTCTACGAGAGATATATATTCTGTGCGAATCAATTACTTCGCTTATGCATGCATCTTCACACAACGTCTGCGTTCAGATCACGCATCATGCACATGATTCATAACTCATTACAACTCCTTGAAGCGCCACGTGGTTTTAAATTGGAAGCTTCGAAGCCTCAGCTTGGCCGCCCTCGGTGAAAGATATGGTATTGACTGGTTGGATTGGACCATATATAGTCGCCTACTCCTGTTTTTTTCTCATGCAAGGGCTCTGGCTGAGATCATGTCCGTTTCATTAGTTGCTTCATCAGGTTAGGACAATGACCCTAGTTACTGAATCAATACATTCGATGTGTCCTTATCATATAGCTACTGAACACAAGTTTATGATGTTATGATATTAAATGATCATGATGCTTTTTGAAGTCCACGATCTCTTTGATCAACTAGTAGTGATTGTGTGACTATAGCTACGTGCGCAAGAAATTCGTCAGAAGTGACACCAGAAAACAATTTTTGAAAGGG
Organism: Suillus spraguei; assembly: GCA_016800925.1. Taxonomy (NCBI): domain Eukaryota; kingdom Fungi; phylum Basidiomycota; class Agaricomycetes; order Boletales; family Suillaceae; genus Suillus; species Suillus spraguei. The sequence continues at coordinate 175,947 of JABCPU010000025.1, forward strand.
GAGCTCACTCGCACTCGGCCACAACGGCAGATTCTGCACGACGGGAGTGAATGGTATCAAGCTGCCCGTAACAGTCAAAGCGGACGACAGGCTTGACTAAGTTACAGATACTGAAGATAGATCCACGACATTGATACTAAGATAGGAACGGTATGGACGCATCGCAAAATAATATTTGCGTGCATCTACACCATCTCTACCTTCCATTTCCTTCTATTACCCAGACTCGAGAAAAAAAACCACATCAGCTTCCCACATCAAGAGTATAAACGGAAACATCGAAAATTTGAACAACACTATGACAGGGCGAGACTCTCCTGTAACGGACAGGTATCAAGATCTCCGAGCGCTGCCTCTATTCGATCTTATTCCAAGAGTTCATCTTGTCCCCAACGAGTCCATGCTCGGCCTTCAAATGCCGACGAAGATCGTATGCACGAGTTATGATATGATCACAGTGCGCTGAAGAACCAGAAAGCAGGATTTTCGGAGGTAATAGCAGTAAGTCCCCGACGTTGGGTATGGACATCGTATGGTTTTGAATGTTGGCATGCGACTGCGGAGGGAGTAAGCATGTCCGGTGATACGATGGATGATGAAGTGTGCTGCTGAGTCAGTTCGTTGTCGGTGGTTGTGGTTGTGGCGCCGTCTGACTTGGATGGATCTGTGAAGGGATCGATCGATCTTTATGCTATGGATCTTGGCCCGGTGCCTTTCGAGGAGTTTTTTGTAGCCAGAGGCACTGGAGTAATTCAACTGTTCTCGGAGGAAAAGATAAGCGTAGATGTTGGGAAGCCTCTAGCGGAAAAGCTCGAGAAGATGTTATTAGTAGACTAGTAGTACTTGTTCGCAGATTCGTGCAGAATGAAATCGTCATTGTCACAGTACTAGTAATCCTGATCTTGTACATCTAATCACCACTCCCTCGTCATACATTTGTTTTTCTCATATGTTACTGCACTGATACCCACTTTTAATGATCATTAATTTGTTACTGTCCTCGTCAAGTGTGAAAAGCCTGTCTAATTGTGATTAGAACAAAGTAAAAAGGCTTTGGCAGCCGCATCCAAGCTCGCCTAAACTGTTCTAATTTTCATAGCTTAGCAATAAGCTTTTGATAATTTTCATCAATCGAAATGAGGTAATCTAGCTCTGCCTAATCTTCTAATTAGGACAACTTCGATAAAATATTTCTAGTTATGTCTAGTTAACACAGGAAGGTTTTCCTGATGTTACACAGCAGAATACTCCAAGACACATGATCCGACAAGGTCCCAGACCTTCTCCAGTTTCAGACCAGCGACAGTGCTATCCCGAACCAATCAGGTAAAACCAGGGTAGCAATCAAACTTTACTCACGCGAGTGTGAGGCTTTCTTGCAATGATCGCTCCTTTGCGTTGGTGGCAAACAGCATGTGTATGTCTTGCTTGTACGAATGGATATTTCCAACACCGAAGTTTGCAAGAAGGGGTTCAGGAGCCTAGGTGCAAAGATGAATAAAGATATATGTAGATCAGCGGATACGTATGACATGCCGAAACAATTCCCAGCTTTGAATCTTCTTCTACTGCTTGCTGGCGGCTGAGCTGCCGGAGCACACAGTCATCTAAAATTTGTCAGACTGCCGGACGACAAATTACGCTGTATTTGACATACGGATGAGGAGACGGCTGTTCGGACCGAGCGCCTTGCGAACGTTTGAAAGAATAACCGCAGATTCGCGGTCAGGCCAGTCGTGAATGATGTTTCTAAGCTGCGGTCACTATTAACTTCGCAGGTTGACGCTTACGGAGTTTAGCACTTGCATAGTAGATGTCCTTACCCTTCACGGGCACTCCTTCAAAGAAGTTCAAGTCCTCGAACTCGACTCTGTTTTCTGCCAGGGCTTCAGGGCATTCTTTCGCCCAGATCTATATTCCATTCCATCAATTTGGTGATAAGCACATTGTCCTATCGACTTACGCCTCTCGCCTGGACCAATACTTCCGGAAGATCTTGGATTGTGATTTTCACGTTTTTGTGCATTTTAGCCAAAGGCATAGAAAATGTTCCGATACCTCCTCCAACGTCAACGACTGTTGAGTACTTTTCGAATGGGAAATCTATTATCAAGTTAGTACAAGATTCTCCTGTCTTTGCGTACTCAAACACTTACGAGTCAGGACAGCGAGGGAGCCCGTAATAGCGCTCAAAGCTCTCATCGAGAGATGGAATGACTACTAAAATATCAGAACGATCGTGCTAGGAGACCAAAATCCCTACCTCGCGCACACCGTTCTACGAGTAAATTATATGAGTAAGGGTTTATGATGAGCAATATTTAAAAACATACATGTCGCGCCATCCAGTCGAAGAACGTTCCTTCGGTTCCATCTTTGTTGATGGAATACATAATAGGGGAAACCGTTGGTTCATACGAGTACGCAGTCTTCGGATCTTTGAGTGTCTCATAGAAAACCGCTGCTCCCTTGGCAACTATCTCCACCCCAGCCAAGGCCAAGGTTTTGACAGGATTCTCATTGAGCAGGATTAGAGACAGTCGGTTGTTGGAAAAAACGTCCATGTCAACTGGCGGAACCCGATGAGAAGAAATCGGGCCAGGAAATAAATTTCTCCTTACCTTCATTGTAGCAACCTCTCGTGGCTAGGAGGCGCATCGTCCTGGACAGTTTCTTTGGCTCGATGTTATTTTTTTGGAGAGCTCATTGATGTGAAGACCCTTAGGGTAGTTCAACAGAATATCTGAAATATTTTCCCGCAAAACTACGCGCATGCAAGCCTGATCGTACGGGTGGACAAGCTGTGTGCAATCTGATGAGACAAAATAAAGTGCATCCCGTGCCCAAGTTCTCACATCAATTACAGTACGAGCAGGTGGAGCAAGTGTCGTGCATATCTGAGCGCAAGCACCTTCAAGGATACGAATAGCACTCCTCAAAGCCATTTGGTCGACCGCATCGTCCAACGGGTGGGGTTCCATCTGGTCGATGGAGGGTACATCACCGTATTGCTCATACAAGGCGATGGCATCTCGTGCAGATGTGTTAATCAGAGTCAGGAGTGCCTCGAGTTTTGCCTTGTTGGCCATCTTCATAGTATTGTAAAAGGCTTGCGGAAAGATAAAAGGGTAGTAATGGATGGGCTGACTGACAAATCTGCAATGCATCATGCGAATTTGTAGTTATGAGCTGGCAGTATTTCAATAGTCGCTGTCAGAGTGGGCGGTCGCGACATGATCGGTTCATGTAACCTTGAAGTTCAACGAATGAGGCACGCCGATTCTGCATTTCCGTATATCGTGCAGATAGTGCTGTAGGCAGAACCGGCAGAACCATGATAGCGGCGCAGGCGCTAAATCCCCGACTCCGCAGGAAGATGCAAACAAAATGCAAATACCTAAAGGACAAGGTAACTAAAACGCTCGTTAGCGAACGAGAAACAACTTTTGACTAGGTACTTACATCTCAGTTTCTTGGAAAGAACTGAGATTTTTCTGCGCTTGAGCGCCTACTATAAGGTAAGTGGAATAGCAATGAAAAAATATAAGTAACGTTTTGATATATATTGCAGGGCATAGTGACTGGTGCATTCCATTGGCCATACTTGGCTTGCGCTCAGACCAACTCACCTATCTCGGCCTCTTGTCTTTCAAAAGGGCCTAAAACATTCTGATGATACTCCCAGGAAATGGGCCTCCCCCGGTCATCGTGGTTCAAACCATTTACCAATGTTCTGCGGGTCACTGACCGTGGCGTTGGTTCAATGGACGACCAAGGGGTGAGAAAGTCGATGACGGGACCTAGGTCTTTTTCCTTATATAGAAACTGAATCATATCCTCAGAGTCAACACCTTCATGATACGACCATTAATGTAGAATCTAGATTCATTCCCGCTACCATGAGGGAGTGGTTATATCATGTCTTATCACTGGAACTCTTTCTGTGTCTGCTGCTTTTGACCTTGAATCGCATTCTCGTGTCTTCTTTAATTGCTCCGTCATTTGGCCCAAGTTCGCGTTTCGCTGAAATTCCCATGGCCTCAGTGATTCATTCCCGTGGTTCACTACCCAATGTCGAGTTCGAGGTTGCGTGTGGTCTCGATGTTGTGTTTCTGGACTGCTGCGTGCCCACTGTTTCGTGGGAAGACGAGACTCCCATCTCCAATCCTCTATGTCTGGCCTTCGTGGCAAGTTGTGACAGTGTCTCATTGTCTTCGTCTTTAATATCTGCTGATTTCCTTCTGTGTTTCTAGGAATTTCATGTGTATTTAGCGTCAATGTCAGTCATATTGAACCTGCTGATGATGGTAAATTAGAATTATCTCAGTCTTCGCACCTTGTCGGGGCAGTTTCGTTGACGTTCAGACTCGAACCTTATTGTCCATGTCGGGCCGACTCAATCAGGGGCCCCCTAAGCTTTCAACTTAGGAAAGTCTCGTTAAGGTAGCCTGGCCATGCAGTGTGGTCGTCACAACAGAATCAAAATCTGTTTCTCTTGGACTGTGCAGGTTCGAAACCGGCCGACGACAACATTTTTTGCTCTCAGAACGCGCTTTGACATTCACTAATGGACGGTCTCTTTGGAATTTCACCGTAACTGGTCTTAGCCAGGTGGCTTTACCACAACGGAATCAAAATCTATTTCTCCAAGAATGGACGATGCAGGTTCAAAACCTGCCGACGACAAGTTTTTTTCCATCAGGACACACCTTGACATTCACTTATGGATGGTTCCTTTGGAAGTTCACCATTAACTGGTCTTAGCCAGGTGGTTGCCACAACAGAATCAAAATCTGTTTCTCTTGGACTGTGCAGGTTCAAAACTTGCCGACGACAACTTTTTTCCATCAAAACACACCTTGACATTCACTCGTAGATGGTTTCCCTTAGAGGTTCATGTTAACTGGTCTTAGTCCTTGTGCAAATTAATGTCTGCAATATCATATCATGCGCTGATCTGTAGACAACTGCACAGAGTATCTGCAGTGATTTAGAATGCGTCTCGCGATCAAGAAGAACTTCGCAAGCAGAGAGACCTATTAATATTCAATTGAACATTCTTTGCTGTCGGAGTACACACGAAGGTGTGTCTAAACCATCGCAATTCACCGAGGTGGAATATATGTCCAAACCAAACCTTCTCTGAAAGCCATTGCGTCTTGGCATAATTTATGCTTCGCAGGCACAGTTTAGCACAATGTTTTTTCATCGTCTGTTTTCGCAAGATATATTTCTTGCAGCTGAAGCTCCTGCACACGCATTACAACTGAATGTCAATTAAAATTTTCAAACAGTCGCGAGTCGCACAAGATGTTCGCAAGCCAATAGAAGCTAATGTTCTGAAAAGTAGAAACCTCGGAAGTGGTCTGGCTTTCCATACGTCAGTGCTCTTTTTTAAGTCGTAACTGATCTCTGCGCTTCGTGCTCAAAGTTCCGAAGGTTGAGCAATTCAAGTGATTCTGTTATTCTATTTTTTTCCACAAATTTGAGCGCTGGGCGGTAAGCTGCTAATTAGCATGGTACCCGAGCGTAACATATCCATCATGATTCATCATGATCAGTGACTAGTGGCTGGTGGCTGATATAGATACGCCACTATCACCATACCCCCGATGGCGGCATGGACCCCGTCTAAGCTTGTTCCATGTCTAGTATTTACCGTAACGTCAATGCCGACAGCACTAGCGGGCGCAAGATATTCCCCACATGTGCAAAAACACTGAAATTAACACTTAGCTTAAGCGCACTACGGACACTTACAACTTCAACTTCACTGGTAGCGCACTCTGAAGATAATATGAGCTTGATTTTATCTCTAAGATAATGTAGACGACATGATGCAGTTGAGCCTCGACAAAACACAAAATGCAACTAGTGCCGCAATGCATCGATACATCTGCAGTGGTCATGAACTGTGATTGCACTAACTTAACCAAGGATGGACGTCACAAACGCTTGACCTGAGCTATGCCAAAAACAAACTGCTTTAAAGCATGTTCAGAGCGCACTTCACCCAATTGGCTTTTCAGATGGTCCGAGTTCACGGTTATCCAAGCCTAGAGCTGACTGCGTAGCACTCATGATGTTCGTGCTGGTTTGTGAGAGCACTAACGACGGACAAGGCATATTGATTCCATCAGATGCGGACGCACGTGCGCCGTCGACCGTAAGTGTATACATCGGTACTTCCTTGCGGTGAACTGAGAAACTAAAAGACATCAGTCATTCATTGTACCGAGCACATTCAAAATGGGCTAAAAGTCTGAGAAAACAGGGTGAGGTGAAATATCTAATTCATTATGTCCACCGTACAGTGTAACACATAATCGCGACGAAGGCAGAGAGCACCGTGAAAACGATGTGGGTAATGATGTTGTGAAGCATGAAGCATGTCACAACGGCTGGAAGAAAAACACTGGACAAGAGTAAGCGAACGGGGGATGAAATTGATGCGATGCGGTGAGTTGGAGGGGTCCTACTAGTACAACGACATTGAAACGAGGGTGACATTTGCAGATACACCAGGGAGTTATGACAGGCGTCTTCATCGAGGAGCTCTTGAATAGTCGGTTTATAGAGCTTCAAGAGGAAGAATTCAAGGACTATGGTTGAGTACCGAGTCCAGTAAGGCCGCATTGAACTCGTAAGAAATTTGTGACAATGTGAATCTTTGTATATGAGACAGGGAGAAGCACACTGCGACTCACGAAGCTGTTGAGATGGTGTTCAGAATACGGTTACTTCAACACACATAGTAAGGCTGGAGTCCTTGGTCATAAATTGTAGTGATCGGTTGACCATTTGCGTGGTCCACTTTATCCTCTCCAAAGCAAAAATAAGAGGGCTGAGTATAGCGGTATCTTCACCTCTACTCCAGCGATTGTAGTTGCAGGAGAGAAAATTATAATCATGAGGATGTCTGCGAGGTGTGAAAATTTGACGGATCATGATCAGGTGTACACAGACTTATGCATTATGCATTATGGCCGAACCGGATTTCCGAAGTTAGACTGCTGACTTAGATATCGGCGTACGTACCCAGCAAATGTTTATAGTCCGAACGGCCCATCAGTACTTCAGTGCTCACAATATTGTACGACCCCACTGGATGCGTTATATACCCACAGCTGGAGCTTTGCGCGCTGAGTGTACTCACAAATAATCGAGGGCGAAGAATCAAGATGAAGATACCTGAACAATGTAATGAGGAACCAGAGGCGAATGTGAGGAATTGAAATGTTGGCTACTCAATTGGAATGATGACGATGGATATTACATAATATACAATAATATTAACAACCTATTTATGTAAGAAAGAATGGACAAAGTATGTGCCAAACGAACACTTGACAATTTTCATGACCATCAATGGTCATAGGCATCTAGACGTGCATGGTATGGCTAGCTATTCAGTGTGCGCGATCACGACCACCATGATCAGGACGCCAGCTACGCTCGTGGAGATAAGCATACCTAAGTGTAACGTACTCTCGGCTGAAATGCTGATACGCCGCTGTCAGCCCTACTTAAGCAGGTACCGCAGCTGATGCGCCCATCGAACTTGAATTACCATCGAAGCTTGCTAGAATTCTTCCGTAATGTTAATGATCCGATCGATCCAGTGACAATATAACCGGTTGATTAATTAACTTCCTTGAACCTAGCAAGAAATACATAAAAAGTGGGTCAGAAAAGTCTTTTCAATCCAGTAGACCCAGTGCTCACCACTCAGTGTTGCATTGGACCTCGACCTCTCCGTGAGGAATCGTCTTGTGGCTACCTTGAATACACTACTAATCCGAACGCTACAGGCTCTCATCTCGTAAGGGCACTTGGCACTCTGGTTCTCGCACATCAATCTACAAGTCATGACTACTCAAGGAGATCTTGAACGAGCAGACCCCGGACCTAGCTTTGGTATGTATTTGAGACATTCTATTAATCCACAGAAATACTGAGAATTACACAGATAGTCAACGCGATGAAAAAGTCCCCAGAAAGACTCAAAAGAATCCAGTTGACACAACTACGGCAGAACATTCGGCGCTTGTGGCAGCATGGATGCAACGACTCCAGACGCTCACAGTTATAGTAAGACATTCCATTACCCAGTGAATTTGATTACATGATCTGGAACGACCTGTCAGACGGCATTTCTTACTTCCATCGACGGACAGCTCTTCACCCTTACGTCCGGAACGTCAGAGATCACACTCAATGCGAGTGATGGATCCGAGGAATTCGTGTATGCATGTCTTGCCGGCGCCCTCATTTTCCATGTCTGTTCTGGTGAGTGCCGAGATGGCCGGGGAAGCGCAAACCACTTACACTTGCGTCAGCAATTCTGGGATATGCCGCATCTTTTCTCGTCATTCGTTACGAGGTCATTGATGCAGAAAGCCCTTCCGTTGTGAAAACTGACTCGCAGGGCAAACGTTCTCATACCGATATACATCACCTAGAAAACATTCACGGAAAGCAGCTCTTGTTTAAAGCCATCCCTCCTTTTTATGCTGTACAGTCTCTTCTTCCTACACACTCGGCGGTCCGGCCTCACTCCAGGACGAGTCCTCCACTGGATCTCCTGACTCGGTGCTATTATACGGTTTTGGTGCTGAGCGGTGTCGGCTTTATCTTGGCACTTCTTGGTATCGCCACTTACGCATGGTTTGGACTACAGCAAGTTGTTGGGATATTCACAATAGCTTGTCTAGGTGTTAGTTTGTTCGCGTGCATGTGCGCGGTGGTGTACTGAACCCGCTTTGACTTGATACGGCCCATACTTTTGACGACTTGCATGATTATCGATTACGTTCTTATGGTAGAGTCTCATTCATGTTGTTAACGACAGGACGACTCGCGACTTATTCATGATTTATTGAAAGCTGTGCACCAAGTATTTCGATTGTGTTGTCCGGCTATATTCCATAATCAGTACATATACCGCGCTGATGCTGAAAGCTAAGCTTCAGTATTTCACTTTTGGTGTAACGGTTATGCGGGCGGCGGTCTGACCATGTTACAGTATTTCCATATTCATTTGTAATGTTGCTGTGTCTTTAGTATCGCAAGCGGGAAATCTCCTCAACAGCTGCTCTTACACACGTGACACAATCGCTCTACAGCAAGTGGTAAGTAGCTTTTGATCATCTTATCAAGCGCTCGTCGCCGTTGGACAAACTTACCACACCAAAAACCACGACTCCGTTGCCTGCCCTCAAAATATTCAAGTTGTCGCTTGATCTTTGATCCTTGTATCAGCGTCCTCAGTTATTTTGTTCTATCTCACTATTCGTATTACAATCATCATCATTCTCTTAGCCTATCACGAGTCCATGTCAGTATATTCATCTCTTGCCCCATCCCATTATCTGATCTCATTACAGTTGTTGGAAATGTCTGAGGTAACTTGGGATAAGTTGTCTCAAGTCGCTGTCAAAGGCGCTGAATACAACTCTCGTGAACGCCACCCCCATCCGAAATGTTTGGAAGGCACCCGGGTGGCCCTTCTAAACTACATCTACGAATTATTAGACAAGAAAGAAAACAATCAGATCATTTGGCTGCATGGCACAGCAGGCGTCGGAAAGTCTGCCGTCGCATTCACGGTGGCTGAAAGGATGAAAGGATTGAAAGTGACAGAGCAGACACGGGTAGAGACGCGACTCGCAGGAACATTCTTTTTCTCCCGCAAGCACACGAATCGGCGCACGACCGGTTATTTCTTTGCGACGCTTGCCTACCAGCTGGCCACCAATTTTCCCAGCGTCAAAACGCATGTGAATAGAGCTATCCTCGACAACCCTGCTCTTCTAGACCCCGACAAGTCTCTTCGTGATCAGATGGAAGGCTTGTTTCTCCGACCTCTCAGGAACCTCCGATATAGACTCGATGAATGCGGCGGTCCGCCTTTAGCGTTCATCATCGATGCCCTCGATGAATGCATATCCGAAACCCTCGATGAAGATAAATCCGCAAGCGAGCTTGCTGAACTCATATCCCTGCTCGCTCAAGCTCTTAGCGATCCTGAACTACCCGTGACTCACATTCTAATCACAAGTCGCTTAGAGGGACATATTCGTGGAATCATGCAAAACGAACATGTACGCCCGCTGGTGGGGGAGATACCGGTGAACATTTCTGGCGAGGGTGTTGCTCTCACCATCTCGCTAGATGGCGCAGATGTCGATGAAGACATTTATCGTTTCTTGGAGGATTCCTTCAGACAACTACAACTTCGTTATTCAACTTTCCTGCAGCCAACGAAGGCTCAACTTGCTCGGCTAGCGAGCCGAGCAGGTAGACGTTTCATCGTAGCAACCACGATGATGAAGTTTATCGATGATCAACGCAACCATCCCCGCGACCAGCTTGAACTCATGCTCAACCTGACGAGTCAACTACTTCCTGGAACGGAGGTGTACAAGTTATACGACCTCATCCTCTCCACATGCACTGATCCGAAGTTGGCATACATGTACTTGTCCATTGTTGTTGTCCTTGCAGATCCTCTGCCGATCTCACAAATATCGGAACTTCTTGACCTTCCTCCGGGCAGGGATGTAAAGGATGTGCTTGTGCAGCTACGGTCTGTAATAGATCTTCCTGCCGATAGCAGTCTCCCCGTGAATATCTATCACTCGTCTGTTCGCGACTATGTTTCCTGCCGCTCAAACTGCAGCCTCCCCGAAATACAATCCATCACATCACCGCACTCCCTACTCGCATATTCGTCTCTCTACTTGATGGTGCGCGAAATTCCAGCAAGCACGGTTCTCCTGGATGCGCTCTCAGAATTCAAGAAGTATAACCAGGCTATGCAACCTATAGGTCCCCGGGATTTAGAAAACTTGTTGTTCGACATGGACGAGCCGCTGGAGCCGATGGAAGTGTTTATAGCCTCGTTATGGCTTCAGGGGAATTACCATCCAGCGTTACAGTTCTGGCTAGATACCCCGAATGGGCAAGCATATCTGCAGAGTAAACGAGTGATGGACTGGCTGCAGACCCAGGGGGGCCAGGACTGGCTGCAGACTGACGCAGGGAAGAGGTGGTTGAAAAATTGGAGGGCGCGTGAATGGTTGGGAACAAATGTCGGGCGAGATTGGCTGCAGACAGAGGCCGGGAAAGACTGGCTGCAGACTGATGGACAGAAAGATTGGTTATGGACCCGGGTCGGGCAAGATTGGCTGCAGACAGACGCCGGACGAGACTGGTTGCAAGCCGATGGGAAGAAATCGTGGTTGACGACCAAGGCTGGGCGAGATTGGCTGCAGACAGCCGCCGGGCAAGATTTGCTGGAGACAAAGGCCGGACAAGACTGGCTAGAGACAGAGGCCGGACGAGACTGGCAGCAAGCCGATGGGAAGAAATGGTGGGTGACGACCAAGACTGGGCAAGATTGGCTGCGGACAGAGGCCGGGAAAGACTGGCTGCAGACCAATGGACAGAAAGATTGGTTGTGGACCCAGGCCGGGCAAGATTGGCTGGAGACAGACGCCGGGCGAGACTGGTTGCAAGCCGATGGGAAGAAATGGTGGTTGATGACCAAGGCTGGGCGAGATTGGCTGCGGACAGAGGTCGGGCAAGATTGGCTGCGGACAGAGGCCGGGAAAGACTGGCTGCAGACCAATGGACAGAAATATTGGTTGTGGACCCAGGTCGGGCAAGATTGGCTGCAGACAGACGCCGGACGAGACTGGTTGCAAGCCGATGGGAAGAAATCGTGGTTGACGACCAAGGCTGGGCGAGATTGGTTGCAGACAGCCGCCGGGCAAGATTTGCTGGAGACAAAGGCCGGACAAGACTGGCTAGAGACAGAGGCCGGACGAGACTGGCAGCAAGCCGATGGGAAGAAATGGTGGTTGACGACCAAGACTGGGCAAGATTGGCTGCGGACAGAGGCCGGGAAAGATTGGTTATGGACCCGGGTCGGGCAGGATTGGCTGCAGACTCAGGCCGGGCGAGATTGGCTGGAGACAGACGCCGGACGAGACTGGTTGCAAGCCGATGGGAAGAAATCGTGGTTGACGACCAAGGCTGGGCGAGATTGGTTGCAGACAGCCGCCGGGCAAGATTTGCTGGAGACAAAGGCCGGACAAGACTGGCTAGAGACAGAGGCCGGACGAGACTGGCAGCAAGCCGATGGGAAGAAATGGTGGTTGACGACCAAGACTGGGCAAGATTGGCTGCGGACAGAGACCGGGAAAGATTGGTTATGGACCTGGGTCGGGCAGGATTGGCTGCAGACTCAGGCCGGGCGAGATTGGCTACAGACTCAAGCTGGGCGAGACTGGTCGCAGACCAGCAGAAGTTCAACCAAGCTATCCCCCCCGCAATATCTGCAGAAACAGGGTGTGCCAGACTGGCTAACAACGAAGAGTGGACAAGACTGGTTGTGGTTCGAGGACGGACGAGACTGGTTGCAGACCCAGGCCGCACACGACTGGCTCCGGAAGGAGGTTGGGCAAGACTGGCTAGCAACTGAAAGTGGACATGAATGGTTGCAAACGCAGGACGCACGAGACTGGCTGCGGAAGCAGGGTGGGCAAAACTGGCTAGCAACCTATAGTGCACAATGGTGGCTGGAGTCCGATGGTGGGCAGGACTGGCTGCAGAAGCAGGATGGGCGAGACTGGCTGCAGACACCATGCGGTCGAGAATGGCGGTTGACCACCATCTGGGTGACCATGAAAGAATTCTCAAGTACTTCCAAGGCGATCAGAGAGTACATAATCTCTCCAGAATTGTCCTTGCATCCAGCTTTTCAAGCAATCCAGCACTTCTATGCCTTGCCGGATGACTTGATGTTTCCGGTGTTTCTGGCGTTAAGGCAGCAGGATCATTTCACCACAACATCACCGGACATGGAGATCATCCATGCTATGAAAGCCCTCTCGAGTTTTGCAGACGAAACACGCGAACAAAGTCAATCGACTTCAAGTGCCCTTAACTACGCATGTCAAAATTGGGTCGTTCATCTGTCGCGAACTCCGAAACCGTGGGATCAGAGGCTCGCCCATATGTTTCAGTCTTTCTGGAATCATAATCTTCTCTCCTGGCTTGGAAGGCAGTGGTGTTTGAAGGATTTGCCATCTTGCCTCACGATTTTGTCTGAAGGCGAGAAACTTGCAAAGGTGCTTGTGTTCCCAATAGGTTTCTAGACTCACAACTGACCTGCACTTGTGTTATAGGAACATCTTCCCCATCCTGGGTTGCCTTAGTAACCAGTCTGAAGTTGCCGGTTTATACCACACATCATGCTTACTGATATTGTGTTATTATCGCACGTTGATTTCTTGCTGCCCATGCATTTACAGTACCAAGTTATGTACAATTAGGTTTTCCGTCTCTTCTAACTTAAAAGAAGCCCCACGTTTTGTAATCCCTGTATAATCATTGCACCTGACAGGACGTGACGACAAATACAGCGAAGTCAATGCTTTCTTTCGCATATGATCAAAACCGAAAGGGATGGAGAGGGAAAGGGAGAGTTGAGCCCATCCCGAACTAGCCGGAAAATTTTCCACGAAACCACCTATGATCTGAGACTATCGGTGGGGAAAGTGATACAAAACGCCTATTACTATGGTCAATGCTATGACAGGAGTGGAATAGACGCAGCGCAAACACTATGTTTGCGTGCATTTATGCCATCCCTGCCCTCCATTTCCTTCTATTGCCCAGACTCGAGAGAAAGCACACCAGCTCCTCACATTAAGGTTACGAAATGGAAACATCGAAAAGCTGAATAACATTGCATCAGGACGTCCCCAATAACAGACAGATGTCAAGATCTCCGAGCGCTGCCTCTGTGTGATCTTACCCAAGAGTTATCCTGCTCTTGTCCCCGAGTCCATGCTCTGCCTTCAATGCTGACGAAGGTCATCTGCGCAAGTTAAGGTGTGATCGCAGTGCGCTGACGAACCAGAAAGCATGAGTTTCCGGAAGGTCCTCGACATTGGGGTATGGACACCGTATGGTTTTTGACGTTGGCATGCGAGTGCGAAGGGAGTAAGAATGTCTGGTGATCCAATCGATGTTCAAGTGCGCTGCTGAGTCTGCCAGTTCTTTATCGGGACAATCAATGTCAGTATCGATGGTTGTGACGCTGTCTGAATCGGGACAGATTGATCGCTCTTTTTGCTATGGATCTTGGTCAGATGAGCTTTGTGTAGCCAAAGGCACTGGATTAATGTTGAGGTGGGCAGACATGATTTCTGTGGCCCAGATAAATCACATCATTGTGGTCGTTCAGAACAAAGATCATTTGACGATCGTACAGATTTGAATTGTTTCCTGCATTTCCAGTCTTTGCCCACTTTTCTACCGCGTCTACATTTGCGAGGCAAGTCCGTTGCTTCTGATGGTTCTTCGTTTGCTGGAACAACTTCTAACTCTTATTGTTCGCGTAATTTCTGATGAGCGCGCAGATTGTGTTTGAAGCAAAGCTTTGACTTCGTCCGTTGCATGCATGTTGGAGAGTAGGTCTGGGTGGACGTCCATCAATGTCAGGCAGTATGAACTTCTGAAGGGTCAGTGTTGGATGAAGGTGGGTGCGTACACGTATGACGTTTATCTGAATGAAAGAAATTACACTGCAGACGTGAAAGTATACAAACCGTCATGGACATTGAGGTGACCTTTGAGCTTTTGTTCCATATCGAACAATTTGGTACAGGGTGTGTGACCGAGGCCTTGGTTTCGTACCTGGGGCGTGTGATTATCAGATATGCCGTTGAAGATCCGAACTGGCACGTGGGAATAAGTGAGCTCTCTAATTGAACCAAGTTGTTCTCTCATTCAATTTTTTTTAACAAATCTGAACGATGGCGGCTGACACGCCACTATCAGCGTACTACCGGGCCGCACTGAAGCAGGCGGCGTGGATCCCAAACCCCAATCGAGTGAAAGCGACTGATTGATTCCTTGGGTCCGTTATGGAGCACATGAAATATATAAAAGGTGGGTTCAAGAAGTCTTGTCAATCCATCCAGTACATTTAGTGCTTAAGCGCTCAGCACTCAGTGTTGCATTGGTCCTCGACCTCTCCGTGAGGAATCATCTTGTGGCTACATTGTATCCACTAACCGAACGCTGCAGGTCCCCAACTCGTAAGGACACTCGACAGATTCTCCTGAACACGCACATCAATATACAAGTCATGACTGCTCAAGGAGATCTCGAACGAGCAGAACCCGGACCTAGTTTCGGTATGCATTTCATAACATCCTATCAATCCGCAGAAATTTTAAGAAATCTACTGCAGATATTCAACGCGACAAACAAGTCCGCGAGAATGTTCAAAAGGATGCAGCTGACACACCTACCGCAGAAGATTCGGCGCTTGTGGCAGCATGGATGCAACGAATCCAGACGCTCACTGTTATAGTAAGCCATTACTTAGTGACTTTGGTTAAACAGATCTGGAATGACCCGTCAGACAACATTTCTTACTTCCATCGACGGACAGCTCTTCAGCCTCACCTCTATGTCGTCGTCGGTGACACTTACTGCAAGTACGGATTCCCAGGAACTCGTGTACGCATGTTTTGCCGGTGCCCTTGTGTTTCATGTCTGTTCCTGTGAGTGCTGAAATGGTCAGGGAAGCGGAAACCACTTACACCTTGCGTTAGCAATTCTGGGATACGCCGCGTCTTTTATTGTCATTCGTTACCAGGTCGTTGATGCAGAAAGCCCTTCCGTTGCGAAAACTGACGAGCTGGGAAAACGTTCTAACACTGGTTTACTTCAGCAAGAAAGCATTCGTGGAAAGCAACTCTTACTTAAAGCCACCCCTCCTTTGTATGCTGTACAGTCCCTCTTTCCGACGCCCTCGGGGATCCGGCTTCAATCTAGGACATCCACTCCCCCACTGGACCTCCTGACTCGGTGTTATTATACGATTTTGGCACTAAGCGGTGCCGGCTTTATTTCGGCACTTCTTGGTATCGCCACTTACGCATGGTTTGGACTGCGGCAGACTGTTGGGATATTCACGATAGCTTGTCTAGGCGTTAGTTTGTTCGCATGCGTGTGCGCGGTGGTGTACTGAACCCGCTCTGACTTCCTACGGCCCATACCCTTGACGACTTGCATGATCATCGATTACGTTTTATAGAGTCTTGCTCATGTTGTTAACGACAGGACGACTCATGACTTATTCATGACTTATTGGAAGCTGCGCATTAAGTACTTCGAGTGTTATATTCAATATCTATTGGTAAATGTTTGCCGTGTCTCCGGTGTCGCATACGGGAAATCTGTTGGACAAAGCGTAAGCATCTACTGGTCACCTTGCACGTACCTAATGCGGCATGCGCACTTGACAATTAATTCCGATAAATGTCTGCAATATCGAAGAACTCTAGATTGTTGTTTCTTAGAATCTAACAAAGGGCCTCGGGTGAATCAAACATACCACAGCTGTGACAGGACATATCGCATAAGATCGCATTAAACAGCAGATCGTTGATCCAACAATACGCGTGCAGTTTTCTCCGAGTGATCGATAACGAATTTCTGTTCCATCAATCGAACATGGAACAGGTCACCTGAAATTCAAGACATGAGGTGGAATTTCTAACCACCAGGATATGCCGTCATGATATATCTTTTCCTACGATGTATGCACGTTCAGCGAGACTTGGCCTTAGTATATGCGTGACATTACCAATCGCAGGGAGGGCCCGGAGGATAAGGCAGTATGCCACTGTAAAATGGTCTCCGTATTGGGATAACGAGCTTGAGGGCCATAATAAGAACGGCAGCACCGCCAAAGGCACCGACAGTGAACAATGATGAGTTTATCGACTTTGTGGATCAGGATTAATTAAACGACTGGGGAGGCGAAAAGTATAAGAATAAAGCGAGCCTTTCACATGTCACATACCATTCTCAAACCCATTCTGTCATCCAATAAGTTTTCATTTTTAGGGTAACAAAAGTCCAGAACAGCGCCTAATTATCGGGATTCGGTGCACACAAACAAAGTCAGAACGGCAAACACCGTCAGCACTCAGCGCTCATGGCGTCGCACAACCCCACTACATGATTCTTGAAATGGTTGACACCCTCTCGGAGCTCCGCGCTGAGTGCACTCACGAACGACATCTTGGGGGCGAGGGCGAAGATGAAGATCCCAGAGCAATGGGGAATCAAAGGCGAATGTGAGAAATTAAAATTGCTGTTGAAGAATGAAGGAGGATCATATTCAGGACACGCTAACACTAAGATTCTTAGATGCCCATGGCTATGGAAAGCCAGACCACCGTGCCCTACTTCCAAGGCTTCCACTTCTCAGAACAAGTCAAGTGCTTCCATTGGCCTCCGAACACCCTGTGCGACCATTCTAATACGTCACATAGATTTATTCCCACTACCATAAGGGAGTGGGTTATATCGTGTTTTACCACGGGGACCTCATTCAAATCGGTCATCTTCCTACGTCTGTTGCTTTTGACCTTGAATCGTATTCTTCTCTCGTTTGCTTCGATTGCTCGTTCGCTCGGCCAAGTTCGCGTCTCGCTGAAATCCCCATAGCCTCAGTGATATATTGCCGTACTCTCATTACCGGTGTCGAGTTCGAGGTCGCGATGTTATGTTTGGGATGAACTAGATTGCTGCGTGGCCACCGTTTTGTGGGAAGATGCAACTCTCGTCTCCAATCCTCCATGTCTGGCCTTTAAGGTGGTGACAGCACAGTCAGCGAAACCGTCTCGCATTTCCTCATAGACTGCCCGTGGTACCGTCATGAACGCCACACCCTTGTTTGCTCTCTGGGCCGCAAAGCCTACTCCCTGCCACTCCTCTCAGATCCCAGCGCAACCCCACACCTCGTTCGTTTCATCAACGCCACAGGAAGACTCAGACAGACCACCCCTCCCTCGTAAACCGCCAGACTGATCCAGCTCGTCCCATAAATCTGCCATTCCAAGTCAAGAGAACCAACCTCCCTGTACCACCTTTGTACCACCACATACTACACTCGCCTACATGGAATCACACGCCAAAGAAGCGGAACCAGCCAAACAACACGGTCCTCGAACAACCAATGACCCGGTTGAACATTTACCTACCTTGTTTGCATCCCTCCCGATTCCTGTACCAGTTGCCTAGGGCAGCCTACGCGTTAAGTTTATGAAGATAGAAGCAGTACCATATAACGCCAGTTCATACACAGTCATCTCAACAAAAAGGCAGAGCGTCTAAAACGGCGGACTGATGGGGGCACGCCTCACATCAGGGCATTCGCGAGCCTGAGGTGCGCCTGAGACACTGGGGTCTCTAGTATAGATTGTAATGTCCTACATAGAGTATCACTCTGAAAAGGACAGAAATTGGACACAAAAAAAAAAGGTGGTGACAGTGTCTCATTGTCCTCGTTTTTGTAGTATCTGCTGATTGTCTTCTGTGTTTCTAGAAACTCTATGTATACTTAGTGGTAATGTCAATCATGTTGAACCTGCTGCCAATGATGGTGAATTTGAATTATCTCAGTCTTCGTCCCTCGTCGGGGCAATTGTATTGTCTCGTAGACGTTCAGACTCGAACTTTATCGTCTATGTCATCTTTTTCGGGCCGTGCCAATTAGGGTCCCCCAACTGGGCAAGTCTCGTGAGTCGCCAAGCGGAAGAATTGAAGACTTTAACCTGGCCAGTGTGGTTACCACAACGGAATCAAAATATGTCTTGAGCTACGCAGGTTCGAAACCTGCTGAACTACACATTTTTTCTATTGGAACGCACTTTGGCATTCGTTCATGGATGGTTTCTTTAGCAGTTAATCGTAACTGGTCTTAGCTAGGTGGTTGCCGCAACAGAATCAAAATCTGTTTCTCTTCCACTGTGCAGGTTTGAAACCTGCTGACGACAAGGCTTTTCTTATCGGAACAGACCTTGACATTCACTCGTGGATGGTTTCTTTGGAAGTTCACCGCAGCTGGTCTAGCCTGGTGGTTACTACGACAGAATCAAAATCTGTTTCTCTTGCACTGTGCAGGTTCGAAACCTGCCGACGACGAGGTTTTCTATCGGAACAACACCTTGTCATTCACTCGTGGATGGTTTCTTTAAAAGATTACTCTGACTGGTCTTAGCCAGATGGTTGCTACAACATAATTAAAATATGTTTCTCTTGGACTGTGTAGGATCGAAACCTGCTCACGCCGAGCTTTTTTCTATCGGAACACACCTCGACATTCACTCATCGAGAGTTTCTTTAGGAGTTCACCGCAACTGGTCTAGTGGGTGGTTGCTACAACAGAATCAAAATCTGTTTTCCTTAGACTGCAGGTTTGAAACCTGCCGACGACGCGGTTTTTTATCGGGACACACCTTGATCTATTCACTCACGGATGCTTTCTTTGGAAGTTCACCGTAACTGGTCTAGCCTGGTGGTTGCTACAACAGACTTAAAATCTGTTTCTCTTGGATCCTGAAGGTTCGAAACCTGCTGACGCCGAGCCTTTTCTATCGGAACATACCTTGATAGTCACTCACCGATAGTTTCTTTAGAAGTTCACCGCAACTGGTCTAGCCTGTTGGTTGCTACAACAGACTTAAAATCTGTTTCTCTTGGATGCTGAAGGTTCGAAACCTGCTGACAACAACATTTTTTCCAATCAGAACACACCTTGTCACTGATGGATAGTTTCCTTAGAGGTTCGTCTTAACTGGTCTTAGCCCCTGTGCAAATTGTTGTCGTAACATTAATATTTGCTCCATGCCTGCGGACACGCGTCCGAAACACTAATTATATCTCGTGAGGCTGCCGCAGGTTTTATGTAGTTCCTTTTCGGGCTTAGTTGATTGCATATTGGATGGATTGGTGTCCGTAGACGTCAGGCGCTCATGATCTGTGGACCACTGCACAGAGTAACTGAAGGTTAATAAATTTCAAATTTTTCAACAGTCGTGAGTCGTGGCATGTTCGAGGCCAATAGCTATTTACCTTACTAAGAAGGTTCTGAGAAGTATTGGAAGACTACAGTCGACTCCCTCCTAACGCATACCTCTCGGGATAGCCCTGGAGGTATGGCTTATTAGGAGTATGGGTATTCAGAGAGCCATATTCCACCGCTCTGAGGACACAAATTTGTGCTCGCTACATTAGTATTGCTCTAGTAGTACTATGAAGCTATTTACGAGAAAATTAATCAGTCAACACTGTGTCTTTCATGCCTGCATTTCAACCGCAAGAGTCTGCTGTCCAAACAACCCTAGCATCACCTAGAGCTTGCAGGCAAATGGTTCGTCGAAGGTCCAAGTATTTCTCAGTGTTGGGCTGCCTGTAGCGCTTCGCAATGTGTCGGGCCTGGCGCAGCCACATCAATGTCCGCGTTGTCGTCGTCATCATCATTGCCTCCAGCTGCAGCCTTCTCTTCCTGCATTATCCAACCACTCCTGGTCACTGTTTGATACGGCCATCAGGCCTCAAGCCTTGTCTCCGTCGTATCTGACGTTGAAGCTTGCTAAGCCCTTTTTTAGGATCTCCACAGGCTTCATAATGACAAACAAGTTGATGCTTCAGAGTTCGGACCATTGTGCTATCCTGAGATATGGATTACATAATAAATTTTCCTATTTTGTGCTACATTGGCATCATTCAACCCAAGGTATGGGTTATGATTGTCAAAAATACCTATGGGTGATGCTCACAAAATCCCCGCAAACCAACTCGGGAAATCCAAAAATGTATGTCCTATGAGGAATATGGTTATACCTGGTATGTGTTAGGAGGGAGTCAACTGTAGAGCACGGTGAGCTTACATAACCTTATCAAGAAGGGTCAGCCCGGCGTGGATCCTCGAGCACGTTTAGAATTTTTAACGTAACGCCAAGAGATGACTTCCTTGGGTCCAGTACTTTGGGGCGCAAAACATGTATAAAAGGTGGTCTTGTCAATCAAGTGCTCAAGTGCAGTGGCCTCAGTGTTGCGTTGGCCTGCCTCAGACCTTCTAGGTGAGGAATCTTGTGGCTAGCTTGTCAGCATTCACTGACCGAACGCTGCAGGCCCCCAACACGTAAGGACACTCTGACCATTTTTGTTCTTACAAACACGCACATCAACTTGAACCTGCAAGTCATGGCTACTCAAGGCGACCTCGAACAAGCAGGCCCCGGGCCTAGTATTGGTGTGTATTTTATAACATTCCATCGATAAACAGAAATCTTGATAGATTCACAGATGATCAACGCGATGAACAAGTCCCCAGCAAGGCTCAAAAGGATGCAGTTGACACAACTACAGCAGAACAAAGTTCAGCGCTTGTGGCAGCATGGATGCAACGACTACAGACACTCACAGTCATAGTAAGCTATTGCTCAATGTCTGGTTACATCATGGATCTGGAACGACCCGTCAGACGACGTTTCTTACTTCCATCGACGGACAGCTCTTCACCCTGACCTCCAGTACACCGTCGCCGGTGACACTTAATGCAAGCAAGGAATCCGAGGAACTCGTGTATGCATGTTTTGCCGGTGCCCTTGTGTTCCATGTCTGTTCTTGTGAGTACTGAGATGGTCGGGGAAGCGCGAGGCACTTACAGCTGCGTTAGCAATTCTGGGATACGCCGCATCGTTTCTTGCCATACGTTACGACGTCGTTGATGCAGAAAGCCCTTCTGTTGCGAAAAATGACGAACCGGACAAACGTTCTGATACTGGTGTACATCGCATTCATGGACAGCAGCTCTTGCTTAGAGCCATCCCTCCTTTGTATGCTGTACAGTCCCTTTTTCAAATACCCTCGAACACGAGGCTCCGGCTTCACTCCAGGACATCCACTTCCCCGCTGGATCTCCTGACTCGGTGCTATTATACCATTTTGGCGCTAAGCGGTGCTGGCTTTATCTTGGCACTTCTTGGCATCGCCACTTACGCGTGGTTTGGACTGCAGCGCGTTGTTGGGATATTCACAATAGCTTGCCTAGGTGTCGGTTTGTTTTCATGTGTATGCGCGGTGGTGTACTGAACCCACTGACTACGAACGGCCTATACCCTTGCACGATTCTCGATTACGTTCTATAGAGTCTCATTCATGTTGTCAACAACAAGACCGCTCACGACTCATTCACGACTTATTGGAAGCTGTATACTAGGTGCTTCGAGTGTTGTATTCAATATTCATCAATACATTGGTAAATTTTGCTCTGTTTTCGGTGTCACAAGCAGGAAACCCTTTCATCAGTTCACACCTTCAGGACAAGGCGCGAGTATCTGGCCACCATGCGCACCTGATATTAAATGGGACTGTACCTAAAGTCGACCGAGCCTCCCTCTGACGTCAACAGGCGCTAAACTGACCGTGCCTAGCTGGGGTGCGCTTTGAGTTTCACAAGTCCATCCTGCTTCTCGTCGTTTCGAGCTCCTCGACCCTACAAACAGTCTTACTTAGTAATGCTCAGGAAACTTGCGCTATAATATTCTTCTTGTATTATGACACCTGTCGTTCAAACCACAAATACTCGACATAGCATGTGTAAGTAGTGGCGATCGCATGAAGTGAAAGCTCAGGTTGAACTCAGGCTTGCTAAATTTGTATTCAGGCCCGAAGATATCTTGTTCTCTTTTAGTCAATGAAGCGGCCTTTTACGGCAAATGTTATTTTTCCCAGCTCGGCTCTTTGACTTCACTGCAACCGCAAGTTCTCATCCTGAGGCTGATTTTAATCTCCCTGTTGACAGTCTCAGCCACCTCTGGGAAATACACATGGATAACCTAGAAGTACAAGACATGTTACAGGTACAAAATTCACAAAAGGGACCAGATGAGCGGCCCGACATGTGCTTACGCCTGTATGCTGAAAGGAAGGTCCAGATTGAGTTGCGGTAACGGTTACATGTCGCCCAAGCTCTACGCAGGTCCCGGGAAGGTACTGCGAAGTGCCTTGTCTCCTCAACCGCATCCGCATCACGGACACAAAGATAAAAAGGTGTTATAAAGGTCTCTAAGTGTAAGCAATTCTTTATACTGTAAGTGCGAGCAAACCATCGCATACCATCCTTCACTCGCACATATTATTACTGCACCGATCTCTTGCTTTGTTGCATTCTGTGGCTCGGATTTATCCACAACCCCCTCGTACATTCATTTTTCAGACGCAGCCATCCAAGCCCAAAAAAACATGGCACCGAAATTCATCTCATTCCCGATCTTCGCTATCTTTCTGTTTGCTTGCCGTTCGTATTTGCATTATCGTGCGCACCACTTCCATTTGATCTAAACTTTCATTCAGTATCCCTTCTTGCGTGTGCAAGTCCCATCCCCATCGTTCTTCCACCCAGTGAAGGCATCACTCTTTTCAAGGATGTTATTATGGTAAGCCGTCCTTTCGTGTTCTGTAAGTTCTTGAACGGAAAGATGTACAGCGCGAGGTCTTGCTTGAGGGTGATATAATAAGACGCGAGACTGCTCCGCTTTTGGAGCTTCATGAGGCCACCGGTGTCTTGGCGCGAGGCGTAGACGCAGGACTCATTACGGAGCCCTCTGTACTGGTCGATGAGCCCGGCGATGATCTGGAAGAACGCATCTGTCGATATGGATGCCTTTGAATTTCTCAGGTGGGTGCGTTTGTATATGACTAGCTTCGTAGCTCATTTCAGCAGTACTAGTAGCATCCCACGCGCGTCGCGCTTATGGGGCATATATCCACTACCTTACTACCTTCCTTCCAGTATTGTTTGGAGAACTGGTGTCGTTTCTCCGTCCGCTCATTTATTAGTTTCCTCTTCGTCTTTCTGCTATGTATTTTTTTCGGTCCATTGGGGTAATGTACCCTATGGATAGTACTGCTGTGTATTTTTAGTAGTCTCCTTTTGTTTCGTACTTGTGGTCTCTCGCTCGATGCGACTGAGAAATGCTATCTATTGCAATAACAGAGCGATTTCCAATTCATGTCGATACCGCACGCGCTCCACTTCAGGTCACTGCGCTGAGGTATTCTGCATGTACACTTCACGTGATTTGGATAGTAAACGCCTATAGGTATAGGACACGACCTGGTCATAAATCGTCGTAAAGCATGTGGTCGGACGAATTGCGATGATGGTTGAATTGTATTGCAATCATTTTAAGATGTGTTGATCCAATTGAGCTGTCGATAAATTCACGCGGATGCGGCATTAGGGGCCGGGCCCTAGTGTTGTGGGCAGAACTCTGCCATTCTGCGACGTGGCAGGGAAAAACACTCCCGTGTAGGTGGTAGAACCTTCCAGGCAGAATGTGGCAGAACTCCCGCACCTGCAGAACCACAGGAGGATGTAACTATATAGCTTTAATGTATCATTTCAGTGTATGATAGCGTGATTAAAGAACTTGAAAACTCTCTACAATGGTTACTAAGTCTGGAGGCCAGCCTCTGAACACCCTCATCGAAAACAACTTCAAAAAGGGGGATGCTACTTCTGCCAAGTCCAACAGATACTGGCTATCACATCCGAGTCCACTTTAAGAATGTTGCTGATTAAAAACTTTCAGCAGTCTGCGGTGACAATCTCGGGGGTCCCAAATTAATCTCACTTGATGATATTGATGCTGAGTTTACTCGACTCGAAGATATTTGTCATGCGGAAAAAACGATGGGCACAGAGTTTGCCTCAGACTGGGATGTGGACAGCGTCAGGAAGGAAGTTTTGGAAGGGAGAGCATTTGACTTTGCAGAACTGCAGCGCGTTGACGAGGGACTGGTACTCGCAGTGTTCGAGGATGAAATTATGGTCACAGATCATGATGCAAATGAAGATGGGATATGGAATATCGATTCTGTCGAGCGGTCGATTGGTTAAAACATCACGTGATTCTGCCATCTGCCACATTGGCAGCGAAATAGTTCTGCCCACAGACAGCCGTAAGGTCAAGTCGACACTGACAACGACACTTTAGAATTGAACATCCCTTCACGAACAAAATCACACATCTCGGTGGAGTTTCAAAATTTTGTAGACATTTCGCCGACTGCCGCCATCTGACCCATTTGATCATTCCTTATTTCCGCCTCTTGGTTCTTCTGTGGCGTTACGATGAACGTTTTCTAGCTAGATCAATCGCTTTGTCAACACCCCTGGCTGCAAATTGCAGAAGGGTTTAACATCCTCAATTTCGCTTTTGTGCGGGACATCATGTTTGTCGATTACAGCGCAGTATCATCACTCGATTTCTCAGCACTGACTACATAGCGCTTCCATTGCAAAAGAGGTTACTCGTTTGCAAGGAATATTTGCCAATCGCGGAATTGTGCAATATATCTCGTATCATAACGGTAAGTACAGTACCCAGTGTCAGGTCACTGATTGATCCGGCTCCAATGAGCTCCTCTCCCGGCCGTTGACTCTGCAACATACTCGAGCTGAAGGCAAGGAGACTTTGTCACAGCAGTGGAAGCAGATTTTGTGACTACTATACTGAATGCCACGACCTGCAGAGCAAGTCACAGTCTGATCAGCGCGACGAAGGTAGGCTGATCAGCATTTTACTCTGGTATCACAAATGGAGCTATCGACAGATGAAAAACCCGTACAATCAACGTGCTTGAGAGAACTGACCTGGTCAGTTGCTTCCTTGCAACATCGTTCCACCACAAAAATACAAAAATGGAGCTATCAATCATCCCTTGAATGTTTTTCGGCAGTGGATTGAGTCATCCTATTAATGTGTTTAGTAACAACAAGGCCTTTTTCTCCCAGTCACTCAGGCTGGTAGCTTTTTCAACATTTCATTTCAAGAGTTTATCAGATTTCTTGATGGGCTAGTACTCGTTCAGCCTGTCACGTACAAGAACTTCGAATCCGCCGTGCTGATAGTCCCTATCTATCATCCCCATCGGTTAGGTCTGGGTCCGTCCTTTCCACCCCATTATGGCCCCATTATTGATAATAGCCCAAGATGCTCAGTATAAAAACCCAGCGTTCTCTGACCTTGCCTTGATCAGTTCCTCATCTCATTTTCGAATCATCCTACTAGCGACTTATATCTTATACAATGGATCTTCTCAACGATGGAGTGTATAGTATCAGAAACATTGACTCAGGCCTCATGCTCGACTTGCAATCAGGTTGGGCCGAAGAAGGCACTACGATCCAAGGCTACACCAACAATGGTAGTGAGGCTCAACAGGTATCTGACACGCGTTCGCACTCGCTTTGTGACCTGTTCTCTCACACATCACGTATACTAGTGGTTGGTCAAGGACCAAAACGTGCCAGGGCAGCCCAAGACAACTTTCAGCATTCAGTCCAATAGGTGGAAAGGTTCCGGATTCTTCGCCACTAAAGATGGGGTATGCTAGATCATCATCCATTCATTTGCTTGTCGATTGATGCGGACATTGGCAGAGTAACCTAGTCGTTTATACCAAGCAAGCGTTCGTCGTCAGTCTTGTCAAACGCGTGACTGATGGTGCCTATACGTGAGAATCGCAATGCTCAGCAACCTATTTTTGCTAATTTAACTACTTGCATATATAGCATTAGCTTCACTGTTAGGGAAGAGGACATGGTGCTATCCATTCCAGGCGATGGGAATGCAGGCAATGCAGTAAGTTGGCAGATCTTCTTTTCAAAACCTTTTTTTCATAACGTTCACAAGGTGAAAGTTGAGAAATATGTGGAAGGTAATCGCCGCCAGCTGTGGATTTTCGACCAGGTTGCTAGTCTCCGAGGAGTTGGTGCCTAGCACCTTGCAGAGGTGATCACGGTTGAGTTATTGAAAGTGTTCCTGCATTTGTATACTGTGTCTTGTTGTGTACTAAGATGTGTACGTCGATGAATAGGATTGCTTTAGTCTAGGAGATGAGTGGGTAGTAGAAGGTAGTCATTGATGAATCATTCGAGGGTGAGGCATAGATCAAGCAAAGATCTCGGGAACAGGTAATGCGCAGCATATCCAGAAGTTTGGAGCTTTTTTAAGAGATTCAAATTTCTGTCCTATATCAGAGTGAATTCTATGAAGTTCTAGTCTAAGGACCCTCTGTATTCTTTTACAACTCCCCAACTCATGAATGCCCTGATGTGAGGCGTACCCCCATCAGTCCGCCGTTCCCGCCGGCCGTTTCAGACATGGAGTTGGTTCTAAGGTATGTATGTAGACTTTGCTATAGTCGATGTTTCGTGCGTGTGTCAAATACTAACACATACACAGTTTGTAACTTACTAGTAAGGGACCGTACTGAACTTTTTTTTTTTCGCTTTTCAAGTTTTTGTTCGCAAAACTTGAGACTGGCATGTGCTACTTTGACCTTAATTTTAATGCATAGAACATCGAACCTGGGTCACCCTCGGTGACCTGGTGCCTCTTGGGTATGATTATCATGCATGGGTGCTCTACCGGCAGCTCGTTTGTATATCTGACCTTTGTTGGATTTACAATATATCAGCAACTCGAAGCTTGAGACTGACAAAGCGCGCAGTATGATTTATAATATTTCGGTTATGTAGAAACCCGTCCAAAAGCACTAATATTCACATAGTTCAGTCAAGACCGCACGCAAAACCAGTACGGCGGACGTGCCAAATTGCGGTACAATGTGTACCAGCCGGTGTACGTAGAAGTGGGCACTTGGCAGGTCAATGCGTAGGGTGGGTGCTGGCCGGCAGCCCAGGTCGAAGTGGCAGAGTGATCGGCCGGCACGTAGGTTCGGCTCTGGCCGATGCCTAATTAATGTTCATTACATAATTGATTCTGAGCGATGCGAAATATGCCCTCTGCTAACCTTAACTTAATAGTTCTTCCCTTCTTTCTTCTGAACCAGAACTTACCTTAATCCTTAGTCCATAATGGAATCAAATCCTATGATTAAATTTTGGGCATCAATGTGCCTACTATTTTCCGTCTTTCCACCCTACTTTATCTTGTCTCTTTCCTATCCCCAAACCTACGGTTATCGGGTCATGTTTGCCTCGGTGGCACTTGCATTCACCATCTTATTTCCAAATCTCCACTATATATTTTCTGCGGAGCCGCATTACTTCATAAGTTTTTATCTCGTGACTACACCACGATGAACGTTAACCCGGCACACAGGGTGCATTGGGTCACGATTTGGGTTGTGCATCACAACTTTTCAATTGGGTGGTGATTTTGACTTACCTAACGAGCATAAGTAAGTTTCAACCAGTACTATATAGACGTGCTGTGTCATCTAGCCCTGTTACTATCAGCGCTGACTCACTGGACTGGTGTCGAGATCTCCACCTTTCCGATGGTGGCAGTGGCCATTATCATCCTCTTCCCCGCTATGGAATTCCTATTCTGGGCCTTGGTAGGCAGTGGAAGAGAGAAGGCTCACCTTCGCATTTATGGTGACATCCATGACTGGATCACCGTCAAATTGGGGAACTTATTGATAGGTAAGTACACTAATCTTCAATTGGGGAGATTTTACTAACACATCCATGATAAGTATTGATACCAGGTAGCCTCAACCTTGTGAGGCAAGCCATTGAATGTGTGGTTGGAATAATACAATGGATGCGTGAGGTAATCACAGCCATCAGCGATTGCTTTCCCCGCAAACCGTCCAACCAGACCGCCGGTATGGATCCGCCACCTTATTCGGTAAGTAGCGCCCATTTTTGGCATTATCCTTACTGACTGAATTGGTCCGATTCTCCAACTCACTCCATATCTGATATCTCCTCCGACGTGACTGTAATTGTACAGGCCCCAGCGAAGGTCTGAAAGTCTCTCCATTATTCAAATTATTTCACGTTCTGTCTGGTATTTCATTGCACCCTACTTCTTCTCTCTTGATGTATTCTTACTCGTGATGTGCCACAAATTCAAATTCAAATAATCAAGGATGCATTGACGAACTTGGGGACGTGGATACACTAGTCACGACGAAAGAGTAACGCCCTATACTACAAGTACGCGACACCAATGTAGTCCCTGTGGCTAGCGAAGCGCTCGCCAAGAAACAAACGACCTCTAGGACGGGATGGTGGCCAAGGTCTTTTAGGGAGAGGCGTATTGCGACGCCGCTCTGGCTATTGGTCAAGTGATGGACTGTATCCAGTGCCACTTTCGTTGGCTATATTCAGCTCACGTCCATCTTCACAGCTCGCCACGTATTTTTCCACTTAGCCTAGTGATGCATGGTTCAGATTGCAGCGCGTTGTTGGGATATTCACAATAACTTGTCTAGGCGTTAGTTTGTTCTTATGTGTGTGTGACGGCGATGGTGTACTGAACCTGCTTTGACTACGAACGGCCCATACCCCTGACGACTTGCATAATTATCGATTGCATTCTATAACGCCTCACTCGTGTTGTTAGCAACAGGAAGACTCGCGACTTATTCGCGACTTACTGCAGACTGTACGTTAAGTATTTCGAGTGTTGTATTCAATATTCATTTGTGAATGTTTACTGTGTCTTTAGGTAAATGGGACATCCTCTCATCAGTTCGAACGTCGAGGACAAATCGTGAGCATCTACTGGTTCTACTGGTTGCCATGTACGCACCTAATGCAGCATGCGCATTTGACATTAAATGCCGACTGCCCCTTGATATAAGTACCTAGAGACTGAAATCGCGGTACCGATCGAGGCGCCTCCCCTCCGTAATTCGTAAAGCACTTTGATCAAGTTTCACAAGTCCGATATCTCGATTCTCGAGCTCCTTGACCTTGGTTATATCGCCAGATAGTCTTACTCAGTAATGCTCAGAAAACTTGCACTATAGCATTCTTCTTGTATTTTGACACCTGTCGTTCAAATCACAGATACCAGCATAGCATTTGTAGCAATGGTTTATCATTTCCGTATGTCGCATCAGATAGCATCAAGCAGAAGTTCATAGCATGCTAAATTTGCGCTCCGGCCCCGAAGATCTCTTGTTCTCTTTCAGTCAATGAAAATACCTTTTATGGCAGGTGTTGTTTTTCTCACTCTTTGACTTTACCGCAACCGCATGAGCATCTCTTCCAAGTTCTCATCCTGTGGCTGATTTAAATCTCCCTGTTGACAGTCCCAGCCACCTCTGGGAAGCACACGCGGATAACCTAGAAGTACAAGACGTGTTACAGATACAAAATTCACAAAAGGGACCAGAGGCCCGACATGTGCCTACGCCTGTATGATGAAAGGAACGCCCAGATCGAGTTGCGGTGCAGGTTGCATGTCGTCCGAACTCTACTCAGGTCCCAGGAAGATGTTGCGAAGTGCCTTGTCTCTCCGACCGCATCCGCATCACAGACACTGAGATAAAAGATCTTATAAAGGTCTCTTTAAGTGTAGGCAGTTTCTTTATACTGTAACTGCGAGCAAACCATCGCATATCATCCTTCACTCGCACATATTATCGCTGCACCACTCTCTTGCTTTGTGCATTCTGTGGCTCGGATTTCTCCAACAACCCCGTACATTCATTTTTCAGACGCAGCCATCCAAGCCCAAAAAACATGGCACCGAAATTCATCTCATTCCCGATCTTCGCTATCTTTCTGTTTACTTGCCGTTCGTATTTGCATCATCGTGCGCACCACTTCCGTTTGACTAAACTTTTGTTCAGTATCCCTTCTTGCGTGCGCAAGTCCCATCCCCATCGTTCTTCCACCCAGTGAGGGCGTCACTCTTTTCAGGGATGTTGTTGCGGTAAGCCGCCTTTTTCGTGTTCTGTAAGTTCTTGAACGAAAATATGTACAGCGCGAGGTTGATGTATTAAGACGCGAGGCTGCCCCGCTTTTGGAGCTCCATAAGGCCACCGGTGTCTTGGCGCGAGACGAAGACACAGGAGTCATTGTGGAACCCTCAGTACTCGCCGATGATCCCGGCGGTGATCTGGAAGAACGCATCTGTCGATATGGATGCCTTTGAATTTTTCCGGTGGGTGAATTTGCATATGGCTACCTTCCTAGCTCATCTCTGGAGTAATAGTAGCATCCCACGCGCTTATGGAGCATGTATCCCCTACATTCCTTCCTTCCAGTACTGTCTGGAGAACTGGTGTCGTTTCACCGTCCGCTCATTTTTAGTTTCCTGTTTGTCTTTCTGCTATGTATCTTTTGGTTCCAATTTTTGTCCATTGGGATAGTACCCTGTGTTTAGTACTGCTATGTATTTTTGGTAGTCTATCCGTACTTGCAGACTCTCGCTCGATGCGACTGAGAAATGCTATATACATATTATTATATATCTGTATTCGTTGCTAGCTCGTGTAACATAGAGCTCTGTGTATCCTGAATATACCAGTTTCTATCATATCTCGCAGACTCTCCGGTCCGTGAATTGATGACTGGGCACTGCCTGCCAAGACAATGCTCAGATGTGCCAGAAATTCATTCGACTTGTGGAGTGCGTATTTGATGGTAACTTCAAAAAAATGACGTGCTCTTCCGTGAGCTGCGTGTAATAGATAATCAACAGCCGCAAGGCGGAGTGTTGCACAACCGTGAGGGTTCTTTCGAGCGCTAAATTGAAGTTATCCCTTTGACCCCAAAAAGGCAGTTACTGTAGATCTTGATTCTGTGGACCAGGACGAACATTTCTCCTCACAGCCAACAAGGGGACATCCAAATATGTCGCACCGCCGGTTTAATCAGCGTTTTCATCGCGTGGTTCTCACCGCATGCTTACCGACGGGTGTAAGCGCAAGAATTAATTTACGCGACAGAACAAGCTAACATCCTAATTTGGACTGAAACTACTTCCCAAATGCGGTCGTTAGCTTTTAGACCAACCTCCTTTGGCAGTATCAAAGAGATGATAACTGACAGAAGCCCATGCAAGGTAGTATAAAGACGTTATGGAACGGACTGCATGACTCAACAAGCTTTTTGTGCACTCGACTCTTATTGTTTGCGCTCAGAATACATCTTCCGTCTAGCGCTCTTCATCTGACACTTCAAACCTTCTTCCAAAAGTCAACTGAACAATAAAACCATTTCCCAAAACACCATGTTTGCCAAGTTCGCTCCCATATACGTTGTCGCATGCTTTGCCGCTTTTGGTGGGTTTGGCTGTCTCGTCCTGACATGATCATCATATTGACGGTTCTGCCATGTAGCATTTGCATCGCCTGTACCTGTCGCAGCTCCTGAAGCCGTCGCCCTCGCTAACACGGGGATTCTAGCTGTCAGTTCATTTATTTTGACACAAAATGATGAAGTCGCTCATACTTTTTTTGTAGCGTGAGGCTATGCCAGTAGCAGAAGCTTTCGCTGAACGCGAACCTACTCCTGAAGAATCAGAAGATGTCGAGCCCAGGATTTGCCGCTACGGCTGCCTGTGATCGATTCCCTTTCCTATATCGCTTTTCGCGCTATTGCGATTTATCGGCACCTTGCTGTCCTTTCCGCCTTCGCACGCTTTGTGCGGTCCAGCTCGATGCGGACCACCATTGACTGGCATACCCAGCCGCACTTTGTCTTTTCTCCGATGACCATTCCGGACAATATTCTGGATACCTTTTCCTTACGCATGAAGTTACGAGTTTGTTTTTTTAAAATCAGCAGGGTGCTGTAACTGTATCACTTAGGTCATAGATGCTGTATTGTTATTGTTTTGCTTTCGTATGTTTTCTGATACTTGTCGATTGATCACGTTCAGCACAACTGCTGTGTAAAGTACTTCGAGCTCCTACTTACACGGTGCCCAATTTATATGAGGGAAAACCTTATAGGTCTACGCAGTGTGATGATATTTGAGTGAGAATTGAACAACTTCATCGATTCCACGCTTATTGTGGAGGTAAAACATAACAAACCTGCTATAAGCTAATAGTTGTAACTTAGCCAAGCCTGTCGTTCACTTTAACTGTTACGCCAAAGGCAGTGATACTGAAAGCTTGTGTTTCAGTATTGGGGACAGTATTTATGTAGATTATAGAAATTCTAGTAAGCCAGCGTGCTTACAGTAGTGTGCGTAATGCTGCAGGAAGTTGCGAAAAGCGTCAACACCAAATGATATTTCAGGACCGCGATGAGTATTTGTTACTGACGGCAGAAGAATCTACTCTAGGTCGTCACAGTGAAACACTACAAATTGTGATGTCGATCGGTATATCTCATCCATAAGATATCATATGTTTCGCGATAGACACATTATGTAATTTACTGAACCTCGATGCTCTTCAAGTAATCCAAGCGGTAGGGGTTACCATCCGTTTGGTCACCGCGGTTATGCGCAATCCACTTGATCTCGTCCTGAGCACGAGGGCGGTCAGAATACGAAAAAGAAAAAAAGACTGAGAGCAAACCTTGAACAGTCTCATGGTCCTGACGCGGTTGCCCATATCGAGGGTGAAGCGATGGTAAATACCCGCAGGGAGGACCAAGAGATCACCGGCACCCATGTGGCAACGAATCCAAGCTTCACTGGAGTGCTCTGCATAGCGTAAATTAGATCAAAAGCTTCGGGGTTTATGTCCTTACATACCACGAACGTCAAAGAAGCCAGTGCCTTCAAGAAGATATCGGATCTCTTCATCTTCGTGCATGTGCCTGAGATTATCAGATAAATAATAGTGAGTACACTTCGGACGGACGAAGAATTCAGGTCTTACTCGTGGTAGAAGCTCTTGATCTTTGCTTCAAATTCATCACCAAGGCCCTCTTTGCTGATAGAGACAATATCGTGGTTCTTGTAATCCCTTTCCTTCGCAATAGCAGCAATCTCTTGCTCGTACTTGCCCTCGGCATCAATGGGAACGTGCCAGTGCAAGACGCCAATGGACTTCAAGACCTCATCTGAAGCATTCATGCCAGAGTCATGTGGGAGACGTTGGTCACCTTCAATGTTATCAAAGTAGTAAGCACGCATGTTATAATTAGGAGGATATCAGACAAGATGCAGGATGAGCTCAGACTATTCGGACACGAGAATAACGCTCTTATATGCACCGGGCGTCAGCTGTATAATTCGGATTAGGAGCAGTTAATTTCGGATGGGAAGCGTCCACTGGACTGGCGAGCCTGTCATACGCAGCCGTATGACCGGTGCAGATAGGCTCGATATGATTGATGAATAAGCAAGCTAAGCACGAGAGGTCTGGGGTGGAGCAGGTGCTCCGTATGTTCCGAATGCCAATCCGATTCGGCGCCCTTTCCAAAAGTTCTAGTCATCGATTTTTGTTGCCCATGAATAAACTGGCCAGTGCATAGCACTCGTTTGTGGTGTAAAATTTCATCATGATGGAGTCACTTAGTAGTCCTAAGTCAAGCCTTCAGGGATTTCAAGACCCATGATGATGTCGAAATGCGACCATCACGTGACATTAGACAAGCGTTGAACTTTTTCATGTAACGTTCATCAAATTACCTCTCTGATCATGATGGCGACTGCTAAAAGTCCAAACAGTGTTGGCAGGTTTGAAAGCCGAATTATCATGAAAACATTAGACTAATCTCGCCTTTTCATAGGCACTTAGATCTTCTGACTACTCTCCCAGACATTGTTCTGAACCATATTCTCCATTTCGTTTTCGATGACACGAACCGACGCACTACCAACGCGGTCATGATCAACCGGCGTGTTTTTTCATTGGCAAAACCCATATTCTTGTCTACGATTGTCTTACACTCGGAGCTATCAGTCTTACACCTCATACACCGTTGCATTTCCACGAGTCAAACGACTCTTACAACTGCCGACAGGGAATACGTCAAGTGCATAGAAGTCAATTTTTTACCATCATCTCAGCAACAGGCTCTTGCGGCACCCAGCGTACTTAGTGCTACTACCCCTTTTCCAAACCTTCATACTCTGAGGTTCCGCTTTAAATCGGAGTTCCGTTGTTGCCGAGCTTGCCTACTTCAGAACTTCACCAGAAACTTGTCGCGGATACAGCCGCACATGGTCGCTGGCTGAGGGTGGATTCGCCGTTATTTGATCTATTATCGAGCCTCAAGCCGCAACGTTTCGAATGGATTCCTCAAGTTTCTCCCGATCAATCTAAGTTAGGCTCATGTGTAGAGGGAACCGCAGCATCAATGGTTCGACCTATTCGTATTCTTAGTTTCCATGGTGCTTTCCGAGCTCTTATCAAGCGCTGGGACAGTCTTACGCACGTATATTTGGATGGTATCTGCTTGCTTGCTAAACACTGCACATCAACCTTTCGCCTTGTTCTCCTCGCAAAGCACATGTACATCACTGTGGATTCTTATTGGGACACCCTTTATCTCTTCTCTTCTGCTCCCCGCGTGCTTTCTGGATCTCACAAATGCGAGGTCTAGTAGTTGAGCGTCCTGGAGCGAAGGAAGACCGGACATCTATCTATAATGCTGTTCTTAGACCTGGAACCTTACTTTCTTTTCGCGGCTTCTCATCAGCTCAGTGCGCATTGTTCAAGTATACATTGGTCGGCACAGAGGACCAGCGATATTTTGGGCCGGTACCATCCGAACAAGTTTTCCGGACTGTCAGGGCCGGGGTCCGCGAGCTACAGGAATCGAACATTTCTACGAAAACTTCAGCCATGGCAACTGGTTTGTCTCATGACGAAGCTACCACCAGCCCTTCTACATCCAGAGATTCGAAACCATGCCCTCCGCTCGCCTCTGTCATATCAACAACTAACTACTCCACCTATATCATTGGCTTCATCGCTATCCCTATTGCCATTTCCTTCACCATCTTGTATTTCATGTCATTACCCGCCATCCACTATTTCCAACAACGTCTCAGTGCTACCTCCGCTACGACTACCTCTGTGGCTATTGCACCTGAGGACAAACTTCGGACACGTGCAGCATCGTCAGGCCCCAATCGCACTTACCGGAGTCTTTACGGCAAGGATCCGACGGCATGATCGTTTTGTTTTCCTCTATGTATATCTTCCTTGAAGATTTCCATCAGTTTTACTATAAGGATCGATTTGTAAATCTCAGTCGATGTGCCATTGGCATTTGATCTGATTGATTGGTGTTGACATTACATCGTTGAGCACTGGGCATGCGGTGTGACGTGTCCGACTTGGTTCATCATGATAGAGAATGTACACCACCACTTTGCTACTGACAGTATGACATAGCAGAATCAAAATCTGTTTCTCTTGGACTACGCAGGTTCGAAACCTGCTGAACTACAGTTTTTTTGTATTGGAACACATTTTGACATCCATTCACGGCCAGGTGGTTGCCACAATAGAAACAAAATGTGTTTCTCTTGGACTGCAGGTTTGAAACCTGTCGAGGACAAGGTATCGGAACACACCGTGATAATCACTCATGGATGGTTTTTTTTAGAAGTTCATTGTGACTGGTCTTAACCAGGTGGTTGCCACAACAGAATCAAAATCTGTTTCTCTTGGACTGAACAGGTTCGAAACCTGCCGACGACGCGGTTTTATTTCTATCGAACACCTTGAGATTCACACATGGATGGTTCTTTGGAGGTTGACCGTAACTGGCCTTAGCCAGGTGGTTGCCACAACGGAATCAAAATCTGTTTCTCTTGGAATGTACAGGTTCGAAACCTACCGACGGCAAGGTTTTTTCTATCGGAACACATTGATATTTACTTGTGGATGGCTTCTTTGGAGGTTCATCGTAACTGGTCTCAGCCTGATGGTTACCAACAGAATCAAAATCTGTTTCTCTTGCACTGTGTAGGTTCGAAGCCTGCCGACGACAACGTTTTTTCCTATCGGAACACAGTCATCGATGGAGGTTCACCTTAACTGGTCTTAGCCCCTGTGCAAATTGTTGATGCAAAATATTTACTCCATACGTTCGAAACACTGATTATATTGTGTCGCGAGGCTCCCGCAGGTTTTATGTAGCATCTCTTCGGGCTTAGTCAATTACATATTGGATGAATTGATGTCTGTAAACGTGTCTACAATATCAGGGGCTGATCTGAGGACCACTGTACAGAGTATCTACAGTGATTTAGAATGCACTCAATATTGCAAGCAGAGACCTATCAGTATTTTGAACATTCTCTGCTGTCGAGGCACATACGACCGCGTGTCTAAAATTTAAATCATGGCAGTCACTGTTCACCAAGATATGTCCAAAACCTTCTCTGTTCGAAGCCAATGATTGCGTCTTGGTATGGTTTATGCTTCGCAGGTACAAATTAGTACTATACTTTTTTCATCGTTTGTTTTCACAAGATATATTTCTTGCAGCCGAAGCTCCTGCACACGCATTAAATAACTGAAGGTCAATAAAATTGAAGAGTCACGACTCGCACAAGGTGTTTGGAGCCAATAGAAGCTACTTACCTTACTAGGAAGGTTCTGAGAAGTAGAAGCCTTGGAAGTAGAGCACGGTGGTCTGGCTTTCCGTACGAGGGTGAAGTTCATCCCATCCGAGTTTCTGACTGTCTCAGTGATCACGCGCACAGATGCGACATATCCTTTCGTTTGACAATGATTGCCCCTAGGTCGAATCAAACACTGAGAGTGAGGGCATATGTACAGTAGTACCAGTAAGCACTTAACGATAAGCATAAAAGGATTAATAAACATTGGATGGATTCTGTGCATGTAGTAGCGCTAGGCGGAACACTCTGATGTCCATTGGTATAAAAAGTTCGTCTTACCCCGCAAGCAGAGGTTGTCCCATTTTAGGACTAGAGTTTTGCGCGAGGTTTCAATTGTCCCACCGCAATATCCGTCTTCGCGCGCTCGCGAAGTTCACGACGAAGGATCTTTCCAGCAGCACTGTCATTTTGTCTTATCAGCCAGACAACAGAGCAAAGAGGCAGTGTAACCAGACCTTTTCGGTACCTTGTCGATGATGACAACTCCTCCCCTTAGTCGTTTGTGTGGCGCCACACGCTGTGAAACCCAGTCTTGGACACCTAGTGCGAATGAAGACGCTTCCTGGGAGGAAAGTGGGCGAGAAGGCGTTATATATGCGCTATAGAACGAGAAGTTGTTAGTTTGATTCACCAAAAGATGTGCATGGGCTTACCGAGGTAATTCCGTTGCTTCCTCTTTGCTCTCAACTCCAATTACCGCCGCATCTGCGACTTCGGCGTGCTGTAACAGAACTGACTCCAATTCGGCGGGAGCAACTGACATTAACTATCAGTTGAACGGTCGCACTGAAGAAAATTGAATGTAGGCTCACCTTGGGAGCCCTACGTGCGTGACCAGGTGAGAAATGACAACCGGATGCATTGCAGCAACTAACTCGCCTTATATTTGATCAACTCCTTCTTCCGGTCCACAATGGTGAAGAACCCATCCTTGTCCCGCACGCCGATATCACCAGTCTTGAACCACCCATCAGGTGTGATAGCTTCCGCAGTTGCAGTGGGGTTGTTTAGGTATCCCTGATGTGAAACGCGTAATCAAACTAGTTCGAGGGGTATTGACACGCGGAATACCTTCATGATCGTCGGCCCTCTCACCCATACTTCACCAGCGCCTGGGATATCTGTGTGTGCCTATAGAGTTCATCATTAACTTGACCTAGATAAGGGTGAGGAGGAAGCACAAACTTCGCTAACGAGTCTGACCTCCAAGTTTGGAAGTAGTACTCCTGCCGTTCCAATGTGACTGCTGGCATCAGGAACAGGGAGAAGGAATACCGTCGGTGAGGTTTCTGTGAGGCCATAGCCTATGCAAAGATTTGAGGATACTCCCGGGAAATGAATCGAAAGAGACAAAAACACACCTTGTGGAATGTTCACATTTACGCCAACGCCTTTCATGCGTTTCATTACAGCGAAACAAGCTCGGCGCCGAGGGGTGCGGCGCCTGAGAAGAGAATCTCGAGGGAGGTGAGGTTATGTTTCTGAATAGCTGAACGTAGGATTGTGTCAGAAGTTGGAACTGAGGTGTATGATAGGGGAAAAGAACAGGTGGGTATGCGTGTACACAACAGACCCCAAAGGAAGTTGGAACCACGAGGAGCATTGGCACTTGTACAATGATACGAGATAGGACGATATATGGGTACCATACCCAGTTAGACCAGGAATTCAAGTAGTAGTGTGAGAAAAGACGAGAGGGAAGACCTGCCTGGGTGTCTCGCAAATACTACTAGCATGGGAGGGACAACGAAGCTGACCGTCACGCGGTATCTTGCGATAGCAGCACAGAAGCCATCGGGGTCAAATCCTGCCATGACAACCGCGGGTGCACCAAAGAATAATGGTAAATGGAGAAGTTTGACTGCTCCGTAGATGTGATAATAGGGCAGACACCCAAAGAGTACATCTGCGCCGCCTTGTTCAGGGATGGACGGAGTAAGGCATGGCTTGGAATTGGGCCAGACAGGTTTGAGTATCTCGAGGACAGAGATAACATTATAATGCGTGGTCTCGACACCCT
The DNA here is from genome assembly GCA_016800925.1 of Suillus spraguei. Classification (NCBI taxonomy): domain Eukaryota; kingdom Fungi; phylum Basidiomycota; class Agaricomycetes; order Boletales; family Suillaceae; genus Suillus; species Suillus spraguei. Next base: position 215,175 of record JABCPU010000025.1, read on the forward strand.
TTGGTTGACCTGTTGTGCCAGAGGAGTAGCAGAGAAATGCAGTTTCATTTGACCGTTCGCCGTCGAAGTTGACTTCTTCTTTGAGCTCGCCGCGACCAAGTAGTTGAGTTATAGCCACAAGGTCTTTCAGCTCGTCATCTGAAACAGACGCGTCTTTAGCACCTGTGATCCACTGAGCTCCAGCTACGATGACACGACTCCGTATTTCCTGCTCAGAGCATCCAAGGGATCTTAGCATAGTCCGGGCCGTTCCAACCAGCGAAGGGTGGACGAATACAAGATGAGCTCCTGCATCAATGTATTGATACTTTAGTTCGTCTGGCGTATATGCGCTGTTTGCAAGCGTCGCACAGAAGCCAGCGGCCACTGCACCAAACATCATGATAGGCCATGTGATTGAATTGGGAGAGAAAATGAGCACCGTCTTGGTGCGGTTCTCTAGCGGTGGCGGAAGATTGTGAAGGGAGAACGCTAACTGAAGAGCATACGAGCGAAGATTTCCGCGAGAAATGGTTGTACCGGAAAGAGCATCTATGAATGCTGGTGAAGAAGCGGGGAAGCTACCGACTGTGTCTGGGGAAGACGAAGAGACACCAAGAATATGAGTGAAGATAGAACGACGGCGGATAGGGATCGAGGGGTACGACGACGTGTAAATAGTGTCTGTCATGGTGTCGCTGGTTGTGCTCAAAGTGGGAGTGAGACAGTCTGTGAAACCAGACCTACTTCAAGTTTGCCGGTGACATTGTAGCTCCGTGCAATAAAATTTGAACTGTTCTATGGAAAGCCGGAGCACCGTGCTCGTTTTGCCAGCGACTTTGGTCACATGCAGTTGAGGGACCCCAAACACTGCGTGCAAATAATACTTTGATATAAGCATGTCCAAACAAAACGTGAATCTACAAGCCCCAGCAAGAAATCTACAAGTCCCAAGATTAATCTGTCTCCGTCTCTGCTTCGTCAATTTCCAACTTTTCGTAAATTTTCAACTTAAAGCCACTCCATTTACAAAACTTGTTGCAATTGTGCTCCTTCTCGAATGTGCTAACTGCACGTTCGATGTTGCCATCCCCGAAGATATCATCCTTCCCTTTGTTGACCAGGCTATAGTCCCCAGTTGAGTTACGAGTAATATTTTAAAATGAAATCACGTACGGATGTGTAAGAACTTGAGGGTCAGACAAAATCTCCAATCCACCTTGGTAATCGGAAATGAAAGCGAGACCGCCGGTTTTGGCAAACTGTATGTGTTGCGTGCAAGCTAGAAATTCGGCGATTTCATAGCCAACCTCGTATGGATCAAGCATAGGGTTGCAATCCATATTATGGATATATTTGATGAAATCATCGGTGATCAACTCTTCGACGAGGTACCCAGCCCGAGGCATGGTCAGTGACTTTGATTTGTGGCCAGGTTGTGTGTAACCCGGTATTCGACCTTGTCCCACCTATGCTTGGCAACTTTATCGAGCATTGTTATGATGCAATGGGGCGCCCTGCAGTGACTCGGTCATCAGTTTGGACTGTATATAGGAATGTGCTGTCTGCTGTACAGCTTGCAGAGAACCCACATCCCAACTTACTACTGACTCGGACGGAAAATGAAGGTGCCGCCACCGGTGCATTGACATTGATCAGTGGCCATGCCGATTTACCTTTCAACGAGGAACCGGATGACATGTATTACATGGGTGGCGTGCGTGGAGGATTGGGCCTAGGTACGACGCAAATCTCCTTTAATCAATTATATACTGACGAGGCCAAAGGTGATTCTCACGTCCACAACTTAAACGCTCTAGCCGAGCTGGATGAACCTGATGTTCCATTGGATGGCAGTTCTGCGGGTGTTGGACCCTTAATTGTTTGGCAATTTTCGAGTGATGAGTCAGAGAATGATGGCGCAGTGGATGAATGGTGATATTCGAATTGTGTTAGTGTACTTCGTGACTGGACCGTCGTTTTTCGAGGTTGAAATTATACTTCGTAGTCACTTGTTTTACTAGGTGCAAATACTGGGTTGGCTCCAAGGCGTGTCTGGAGTCCCGTCGAAACTTTTTGCCTAATAAGGCAATGCACGTGAGCACGGTGCTCTGGCAAATGAGCACGGTGCTCTGGCTTTCCATACTGTTCCTGTTTGGGATAGCACTGCACTAAGAAATCGTGATTAGCAGCAGCAGAGCACTGCAAGTCGGCTTTTACGGTATCTGTTTGGTCGTCATCCATGGGGAAGGTTCGGCATCAAAGCTGCAAGCGCTGCCAAGCGTGAGGTTTATTCATTTGATCCAGTTGCCTCGAAACCGGCGGTCGATGTTCATGTGTTCGAACTTTGGTTGTGCGTTTTTACTAGGCTGAGCACTGACAAGGGTTTGGATAACTTGAACCGGCGCTCACTGATTCAGGTCCGCAGCTCACCCTGGACGGGGACCATAATCAATTGATCAACCAGAATCAGATGCCATCACCTGACGACAATCAGGATGGGATCCAGCGCTCAGCGCTCAGCACTGGCTCAGCAACACTAATTAAGTATTAAACTAATATTCAGAATAGGCCATTGAATGAGTTTTGTCTTCCTTGGTCTCGTAATGATCGACACTGTACGTATCGTACGTCGGGCCATCCCCACACCCAACCAAGAGGAATCACCCAGCTGTATTCGGCTCTGGTGTACATGCTCGGCAGGGCACCTAGACAATCTCGTTTGTTCCCATCGCTTTGTTGTTCAACGACCAATTGACGCCCGATAATTAAATTTTGCCGTACATATACGACCCACAAATTTGATGAAATTGTCCCAATGCCGCACATATGAGTCGTCAAGGCAGTCGAATCCGCTATCCTATTGTAATATCCCAGAATTAATCATGATGTCACAATTTACTCCGCAACTCGGGGATCAAATCATTCCCTTGGCCATCGCGAAGGAAGTCTCTCAGGTTAGTGAGCGCACGAACCTCCATGTGACGCTGGGAATCCTGGTTTTCTGTCCCCATGTGGGGCAGGAGTACGTTTTGCGGGAATTCAAGTAAACGTGGATTCACGAGAGGCTCGTTTGGATATACGTCTAGGCCAACAGACGAGAGCTGTTCCGGTCGTAGATTAGAGGAGGCGAAAAGAACAAAACACAATCTGACGTACATGACCATCTGCAAGAGCGCGAATCATCGCCTCTTCGTCAATAACCTTTCCACGTGCGGTATTCACGATGATACTACCCTTCTTCATCGCTCGAATCTCCTTCTCACCCACCAGATGAACTGTCTCAGCACGTAAAGGAACATGCAAACTCAGAACATCACTTTCTCGACAGAGCTTTTCCAAGCTGTCAACGTACTCGCACCACTCTGGTGCATTGGCAGACTTATTCCTCGAGTAATAGATAACGCGCATAGGGAATGCGTGTACCAGGTGAGCAAGCCTAAGGCCAATACCGCCGAGGCCCAAAATGCCCAACGTGCGTCCCGTAACATCATGAGCCCGCCCAGGATTGACGCCCTCTTTGAACACCCCTTGGCGAAGGGTTTGTTCAGCCCAAGCGTAATTTCTGAGACAAGAAATGACAAGGTACAAGGCGGTAGTAGCAGTCGCATCATCGACAGCGCCAGGAGTATTCGACACGTTGATACCTAAAGTGGATGTAAGCTTGTTTGGTAGAAGACCCCGGATGCAGGACATGTGTGTACAGTTACCTTTGTTTGCGCATCGAGAGACATCAATCTGATCGTATCCTGCACCATTATGGGCGATCCACTTGACAGTGCCTGTCTCAGCTAGAGCATCGATGATCTCTTCATCAAAAACACCAATGCGGTCTGCCGAGCTGTTGTGCCGGTAGACGCCCACAACTCCGTCGTACTTTCCTCCTGTTTTCAGCCCAGCAAGGAAATCTGCCCGATTTGGCGAATTCATGACCTGCGACATGTGTTAGATCAGTGAATAACTCTCCATCGAGGAGAGATGAACATACAACGATATCAGCGAGCCCGCTAAAAAGCTGTCTGGCCTCCTCATGAGCCCAAACAAGGTTTCCTGCGAGTACCAATCCTGTAAGTATATGAAGATGTGGCCGCGACGGGTCTAGACTCACCACAAATCAGTATACGAGGTTGGCGAGACGACATTGTGCAAATCTAGCTGGAGTGAGGGAGGCGAGGAAGATGGCGCCACAGAATGGTTGGTACTTGTTTGAGGATAGACTCGAACTTTAAACATTTCATCATAATGAAATTGAACCATGTCGGACGGGGTCAACTGATCATTGGAGGGGGACAATGATACGGAATTCGGAACGGAACCGCGGACCGGATGCTCGACGTGACCAAGGTGGTGGCTAACCTAGTCTTAAGCCGCAATCCCTACGGCAACGACAGCAATAAAACGACTTCAATTATCACCGACTAGCTCTTCCTATTCGTATGAAATACGAGAGTTTGGGAAAACCTCCATCTTAGTACTATCTCTCGTACGGGCGTGTGGCAGTAAGGCTACATACTATGACCAGGTGTTCTGAGCTTTGAGAAAAATCAAATAACCTTGGATTCACATTGAATCGGTTCGACGGAATACCAACCCGACAGATGACAGACAAAGCCTAGATAAAAATCAGCATCCAGCAAAATCATGATATAGCACCTCCTCATCAACCACCATTTCCCGCACAAGATCTACCAGAATGCTACCGCACTTCATAGGACGAATCTGCTGCTCACCAACGGGGTTGACTGTCTCTGATAGAGGAATGTACACGCACAGCGGCGTACATAGGCTCCGCGTCCACCCCAGTGCACGTTGAAGTTCGTTCCTGCTGTCAGTATATACTCACATGGGCCACTATGGGGCCTCGGGGTTCCTAGAGCACGAATAGTATAGCACTCACATGGGAAATGCATGGACCAAGGATCACGAGATGCGGATGTGTGAGGCGAAGACCAAGAATACCGATGCCGCGTACTAAGCCTGTAAGGAGGCGAGCAGCACCCGAGGGGTTCTCAGTCCCTAATAGCCTGTCGCTCGGGTGGCATGGATGGGATCACTAAATAGAATGTTGTCGTCGCCTAATTGCAGGTTCAACACACGAATTCTTAAATTAAGTAGAAAAGAAGAATTGAGCAGTGGGACACACCGGCCAGTCTAACTTAATATGTATAAGATGATCATATATTCTCTGATGCTCAAGGGCATTCTTGAATTTAATTACACTGCTACTCAACATTCTACCCTACAGCTTATCATGGAGATGTTCCCACTTATTCATAACAGTACTACTGATACAATACACAGAAGAGGATATGAAACGATACAGGTAACAAAGATTAGTTCACTACAGTATGCCGAGCTCATAAGGCGCAATAATGTGAAAACAATATACTAGGCTGGAACGCCCGTCAAAAACAAATATCAATCACGGCTTCGAAATCTACTCACTGGCTGCCTGAGACACCTCTGCCTCGAAAACTCTCATGTGAAACGCTTTCTTGAAAGGCTCGAATAATTTACCGGGAACAGCAAATACAACTTCTTCGAACGAGTCTTTGAACGCTGCACGCGGGGCAGTTGTCTTTTCGTCTTCACGATTCTTTTCGCCTTCTCCGTTTACAAGGAGGTCTGCCCAGATCTCCGCGATCATTTCAACTTTGTTCTCGCATGAACCGCACCCAAATGCACCGAGGACGAGAGCTCGGTTACCACGTGCCTGAAAGATACGAAGTGCTCTTGCCATGCGGTCACGCATCTTGTCATGTATCCCGTCCGCAAAGATATGAGCATTTGATGCAGTGATGCTATAGTTCTGACGTATTGCAGCTGCGTTGACAGGCACAGCCGAGAGAACATTAATAAGATAAGGGGGGATGAAGTTATTTGACGACGCAGCCGTCAGGGAAGATGTATCATCGCTATCATCTTGTCGAAAGGCGACGACACCTGGGCTGTATACCATCGAATGATCATTGAGACCTGCCCCGTCGACGCTGATAAATTTCTTGTGGGTGGCATAGAACTTCTTGCTTTCATCTGCCTGGAGACTAGCTACGAGCGATGAAGACCTAGCGAGGGCCTCTTCTTGCTCATTGCCGCCGTGTAGATAGCCTCCGCCAGGACGTTTGGGGGAAGCAAAAGAAAGGACTCCAATCGACGTAGTAGAGAGCGAATACGGCGAACTACGAGTAAGATCTGGTCGCCGCTCATGCAGTTGCCGAGCAGCCGTGAGCGTAGAGGTAGGAACAAACAAAAAACTAGTTGGCTTGGTTCGGGTAGGAAGGACTGTAGGAGGCTTGCGCCAGTCAGCCAAAGATGGCAAACAATGAGGGAAGAACGTTGTTCCCTGCTTGCTCAAGATGATTTGTGATGATATGTCATGAGTGACATGCATTGTGGTCATGGCGTGCTGTCCTTGAGAATGAGAAGGGTTTGCTTGTGGCGAAGCCTTATCAGGGCAAGAAATAATGGGAGAGATATGGGTAGGGGGTATGATACATGAAACGGGAGTAGAAGAAAGTCTCTCTTCGACATACTTGCCATCCCCAAGAACAATTTGTTGTGTTTCGCGAGCAGCTTGAGCCCAGCGTTCGCGCCTTTCCTTTTGGACCACGAAAGTAAGCTGCCTCCGCTGCTGCTTGAGATGTTTTTGCTTGAAGTGCCGGCGTTTGTGGCCCAAAGATGAGCCTGCGGTTTGCTTGATAGTGGCAACAGAACGTATCGGAGTACTTGATCGTACCTTCGATGTTGCCAGTTTGCGGTTGGCCTGACGAACCATAGATCTGTGAATAGGATTCTTGGTGTTGTTCGATGGACGTAGTTGGTGGTGGTGGTAGTAGAAGAAAGAAAGTCTGAAGTGTTGGTCTCGTTACTGATCACCTATGTTTGCACCTGTTTGTCATCTGTGACTCAGCAGCTGTCCGACAGTGGTTGTGCTCGAGGATTTTGGTCTTATCACCAGCAGCTAAGTTCCTGGTCTTCAAAAATTGAACCCTACCAGTCAAGTTTGGTTATTGCAGGACTCATCAATCAACGCGGCGTACTTACCTAGTAACCCGTGGAAACCAGTCACGCAGTGCATGCCAGTAAGTTGCCACTCCTCTGATCTGAATGAACTTTGTTTGGTGCACTGCTCTTTGCAAGCTTACGCAGTAGTACGTTCTGCAAGACGAAGAAGCGTTGTCCTAAGAAGTTTCAAATATGAGCTTTCCAAGTTCTTCAAGTCGCCAGTATTACATAATTTGAGCAAAGCCGGTGGTATCGACAAAACCATATGCAAGTTGATCCAACTACGGCATCGAGTGGGTGAATTTTAAATAACACTCATCATTCCCATGGCTCGTCATGCTATGTCATACAGCGGTCATACCCGGCAAAGCCTCCCACTCTCCTTCGTCCGGGATGAAGATCGTTCCATTATCAGCCTCACAAAAGAGCGACCTACAGCGATTCGAGAAGGTAATATATGGCACGGTGGATCGGGCACGGGCTGCAAGGGAACAGAAGGCCAAGCACCTATGGCGGGAGACTGCGGTTCTATCTATCGAGGACTGACTACAAGACTGCGCAGAGGTCCGGACTACCGACTACGAAGCAGGACTCCTGTCACTGCACCAAAACCCGAAACCTGATTCCTGCACTATACCTCTGCTATCCAATCTCCGTAACCCCTGCACTGCGTTTCCTGCGACAACAGATCCGGTAGTAACAGTGAGATTTGATTCCCCTTCCTTTGATTCTCACTCATCCTGAACGATGAGAGGAGCATGGCTGTTCTGAGGTCACGACCGTGTATTCTTCCCGGCCCAGCTTCTTTTCATAGCCTGCCTTTACCTCTACTCGTCTGGCCCCTCTCGGATCAATCCTATCATCTTCTCATGGCCCGTCTACAAGTAGTTCGTCGTGAAGCGCCCACAGCGGGAGCCCCTGGATCTTCTGACCTGCCCGGACGGAACTCAAGTGCGAAGATGCCTGCCACTCAAGGCATCTTGAAAGAATCATGCAGGAGCGGTTCGCGTACATCGTATCGCGACAGTCGTTGAACACGCTGAACGCCAGTTCACTTGGTTTACATAATTTGCTACAGTTCCGTTCAAGTGGACCAAGAAGTGTCATACGCTATTCAAATTGTGGAGTAACAATCATGGATCATCATAGCACGAGTTGCCGATCATATTCATATTCTCTACTTTTTTGGTTCGTACGGGCCTCCGTTTCCAATATTTCGCAAGAATAGACATTGAACCAGCTGACGTGGTGTGTAATTCGATTTCCTGTATTTTTTGCTAATTACACCTCGCTGTTAATAGTGACATTACCGGATCTAACAGATTTTTTACTGGGTTGAACAGTTAGCATCAACTTACCGGTGGAACCTTGGCTATTCCTCGTGACCGGTCTCATGACATGTGTCGCTGACACCATACTGTTGGGGGTTCGGTTATGTGGAATGCTTTCATCCTATCACTGTGTCTAACTGCGCGGAGGAAAAAATATTCATACGACGGGAGTGTCAATGTCGTCGTTACAGAAGATGAAGGATGCATCATGTACCTTGAGATACACCAGGCTGCTGAAAGGAGGCTTGTGTGGTTACTCGAATTCCGCTTGCTACTAACCATTGTGGTTATCTTCATCATGAACTACATTGATGTGACCGCGAGTCTTTGTTTACTGCTGAAGACGTCAACAGATTGAATAGCGTGTCGCGATAACATCTGCTAGACTGAAGGTTTAGAGTCAGACCTCGATTGACTAGTACGTATAGTTAATTTACATTTTCCTTCAGACCTCCAGTACTACACATTCGTCGCGATCTTGCATGTATCTTATTACCAGCACAGGTACGTTTACAAAGGAGATTGAATGCTTGTAAAGCTCATGTTAATATTATCTAGATCATGATAAGCCTGGTAATTTTAGAGCATCTATTCGATTGATGTGACCGTGATCTCAATAAGCTACTCACTATGTAACAAGGACCGTATTCATGGGTTAATATGCTACTTTACCTTTAAATCGAGATGTATCTCACCGACCTTCCACATTGGTACTTGTGTGGTGCTGTGGGGACTAACAAGTGCTCTGACTGGGGTCAGTGATCCATATCCCATGATCTCAGATATTTTGCAGGTGACGCATAACTTTGTTGGTATCGTGGTCTGCTAGGTGTTCATTGGTCTACCAGACGTATGTAGCTTTCAAGGACACGCGTAGCTTGATATCATGTTCGACTTTTATCCCGGTGCCACATATCTACTTCCTCGATGATGGTACGCTCGAAAGGTAACGGACGATTCTGTCGTATTTATTTGTTAGTCAATCCGTTGTGTCTCAGGAATCAACATTCAGGTCTACTATCCTGTACCCAGGACTTTGTTATCGAATGCCTTTGGTAGTGTATGTGTTTCTGATCTTATATAACAATGCGGCTGATTAGTCTATTTAATAGTGGTAGTCAGAGTGAACGATTGTGGAGCGGTCCAAAAAATGATTTTGGACGCTGATAATCGGATTTTGAGCTTAATCGTCGAAGCGCCTGTTGAGGCGCTTAACGCGATTATGAATCGGATTCTGCACTGTAAATTCAACTGTATTTCTCTTGTTTAAATTTTATATCTAATTACATAAATATACTTGTCCTGGCATCCAAGCAACTGTACCCTCTGCGCGTTTGAGCAAATGGCACCCAAAGACAAGGACATGAGGAAGTCCCTGATATTGAGTGCGTGAAATATATCAGAAAACATATAAAACATAACTCACCTTAGGAACTGTTAGCTGGACAGATACTTTGTCTTGGTCCCTGGTCAGTGCTATGACATCTGACGTCAGGGTTTAATCCTGCAGATTCAGATTCTGTGTCCGAGTCGGTGCTTGAGTCTAGCCTGGACACAGTACTCAAACTGGATGGATCTGAGTGTACAGATGAGGGTTCATTGGTGTCTGACTCGGAGGTAGAAGACAAGGAGCCAGTGGTGGGGGAACTCGAGTCGGAACTCATGAACATACTAGTATTGGAGTTCAAGTCTAAAAAGGACGAGTCTCCATTCTCAAGAACGCCATCTGAGCTGTTGAACTCATGTCCTGTAAGACTTTCGAGCCTCCGTTGGCGACGCAGGCGGATTTGAGCTCTTTTTTTCTTTACCTCCAACGCAAACATAATTAATTTTGTACTTGCACTTGCCTTTGCGTCCGTTGTGGCATCTTGAGTAGTCCGTGTCGCTGGTGTGTCCGAAACAGAATTTATATAGTAATTGCAAGTATATTCACCTCTTAGCATACATAGATAAGTTCATGAATCCAATTTACACAAAATATAAATATACAGGCTTATGTAAATATATTCTATATTCGAGGATTCAAGATCACCATCAGAGAGGTTCCAGTAGTTTTCCCTAGTCTTGTTTCTATTTGCACCCTCATGCATGTCGGAGCACGGCATGCCGGTAATTAATTTGAGACTGCTTCGATCTTCTTCGACTCACGCTTACACTTCATAGATAACACAGAGAAGCTCTTTTCTCATTGAACGGCTTGGTAGTGGGTGGTCATGGTCGGCTATATCATTTCACTATCAACCATGGCAACTACTGGGAGGTACTTGTCCCAGCTCTTAATGAACACCGGTGCGTTTAACTTGTCTAAAGCTCGCCAGATTTCACTTTAACGCTGGTCTGGGTGACTAATGCGATTCCACGACCACCTGTGAAACAGTCTGTTGCAATGGGTTTGATCAATAGGTCTGGTAAATTGGGAAGCGTATAAATATCTTATATATGCTACAACCTTCCCTCGACTCGCACATTGATAATCGTCCTTAGAATGGGGTCATACATTTTGAAGGAAAATTGGGACCCACAATACCATCAATCTGTGATTATTGCATTTTGCGCGCTTGCACTTGCAAGTTTCCTTAGTCCAACAGGGACGAACATTCTGGAATTATGTGCTGAACTTTTTTAAAGCGTCGAGAGCCAGCCTACACCATGATGAAGGTCTGATTCAGGTTCGTCTCATCTTAGACTAGTGATGATGGCCTGGCTTGAAGCCGTGGGCCATAGGCGTGTGTATTTACACTGTGTTTGGCAGTGTTTACAACAACTGCACAAGGTGCGACTTATATTTACATTGTGACTTGTTAACTTTATCTTTCGTGCATCACGGTGTGATGACGTGAATTGGAGTCCCGACACACACTTGTCCGCATCTGTCGAAATTCAATGACTTGGGCTTTCATCGTGATTATCATTGTCTCACACGCATAAAAATGCGAATAGTGTGCTCTTTGAGTTGTGGAACCCTGGCGCGAGAGACTCGGACATCATATCGTCATGTATACGCATAGATCTGGAAGATTTACCCCACAAGTGTCATTCTATTAGTGTTCAGGACGATGTGATTGCTGACTTGCTCCAAGGGCGGATCGACCCTGTTCGTCATGTGGTATAGTTAGACACAAGACCGGCTTGTACTTATAAATAGAAGCTGATATTGGGTCACGGTATTAGCGCCACCGGCGTTTGCCAAATTATATTCCCTCCAGGTGATGGCATTCTGGTTGTTTCCACTTTGGACTTGGGCAATTCATTAATATTACAGGCATCGTGATAATGCATCCAGTCAGGTATAAAAGACATCCGTTTGGCTGGCTAGATTACCACGTGAAGCTGGCGCAGCGTTTCGCTGATCTTCCTTGCCCCACATGCCCATCGAGGAAATGAAGAAGTCTGAATCCTTCGCAGAAAATGCGATCACAGTGTCGAATGACGACGACGACGACTTCAGGTTGTTGACTGCAGACGCCAGGAAGGCGGGAGAACGGGCACTGGTGCGCAAATTGGACTGCCGACTAATGCCCACTGCCATAGTCATATACATTTTGAACTACATTGACGTAAGCAAATATCCAATCACAAACCTCAGCGTACTCATGTGTGCTATGCGTAGCGTGTTGCTATTACTGCTGCCCGGCTGCAAGGTTTAGAGCAAGATCTTGGATTGACAAGTAAGTGAAGTGGACTACTGTAGTATCCATGCTTAATCGATCCACTAGCCATTCAGTATGATACCATTCTGGCTGTTCTTTATGCCACCTATTGCCCGGCACAAGTGAGCAAATTTTCTGCACAACCCATGCGATCTTACTCACAACATCTCATCTACGACCAGATACCCTCGAACATGGTTTGTTTCTATGCTACTGTCAATGAATGCCAGACTGATTTCGATGATCAACAGATTTTGAGCTATATTCCACGGTTGGTTGTGATTGCAAATATTTTGGTCTAGTCGATACTAAAAAAGACACGACCCAGACCATCTCTTTATATTGGGGCTTGCGTCATTGGATGGGGCCTTACAAGTGCTATGACTGGGGTAAGCTTTGTTGGAAGTTGTAACTCGTGCTTGCTAACCACCACGCAGGTCACCACTAATTTTGCGGGAATCATAGTTTGTCGTATATTCATTGGACTTCCAGAAGTATAAAATTCCCTTTACGATAACTATGTGCGGGCTGAACGGGTGCGGATTTCTACAGGCTGCATTCTATCCTGGTATCATGTATCTGCTTTCGCGATGGTATACCAGGAAGGTGAACACCACAGTGTTTTTGGAATCATGGCCGCTACTCATGCAACGCATTCAGGAGCTCGCCGCGCGGTCAGCCTGGTTCTATTGTGGTCTTTTAATCTCGAATGCATTCGGAAGCGTAAGCTTGCTATCGTTACAGTAGACCATAACGCCTGATAAAATCCCTGCTTAGTTGGTTGCAGCTGGAATTCTTGCAAAAATGCAAGGCGTACTAGGACTTGCGGCCTGGAGATGGTAAGGCAAAACCCCTCTTCTAGAAACAATGCTCTGACAGGAGTGCCGCACCGCAGGTTATTCTACATAGAGGTATGTGTCACAACACCCCCGAATATTCTGCGCTGATCGGCCACTTCCTCGATATAGGGCGCCATCACCATGTTCTTCGGCTTCTTGACGATGTGCGTTTTTACGTATTTTAATTCTTACTCAAAGTTGACAGCCACGGGTTTTATCCAGGTGGCTTCTTCCAGATTTCGTGAGCACAGCATTTTTGGAACAAGTTTCGGCTTGTCTACATTGCAATACACAGCCCCATAATACTCGATGGCTTAACGCAGCGGAACGCCGTTTGGCTCAAGTTCGCCTTGCAGAAGATGCAGGGGAGGCTGACAAGGATTCCGACAACCTTACGTAAGTCCAGCTCAAGTTTCCCTAGTATCATTGACAAGGTGCTACTAAAAATGTTACTTTTTTTAATTGGCACATCGTCCGGAACCTCACAGTATTTTCGATGGTTTATTCCTGGCTATCAAGGATCCAAAGACCATCATCTTCATGTTTATGACCTGCTCACAACTCCTGGGCCTGAGCTACCTCAACTTTTTCCCCACGTAAGTATATAAACAGTGTTGCAACTATTTACTAACATAGAGCGATATAGCTTAACTGCCACGCTTGGTTTCGGCACTACTGTCACATTGTTGATGTCGGCGTAAGCATGTCATTCAGTTGTTACATTCACAGTCATGGCTCATCGTCGCGTGATCGCTAGTCCTCCATGGGTATTCGCGTCAATCTGTTGTGTACTCGGCGCATGGCATGCAGGTACGCTTGATTTCCGGTAATCCCGACACTCATTTTGACAGAATGAATAGACAGGTCTGGAGAACGATTCTTCCATATTGCTGGCTGGTGGTGGGTGGTTATCATTGGATATATCATCTCTCTATGCACCATGGCTACGGGCGGGCGATATCTGTCCTTGTTCCTTATGGCCACTGGATATTGTGGTAAGTTCTGATTAGGACGTTGAACGCAAGCTTGATACATTTTCGAAAGGATTTGCTTTGACATTGACCTGGGTTTCAAATGCCATTCCTCGTCCACCGGCAAAACGCTCTGTAGCCATGGGTCTTGTCAATGGGTTTGGAAACCTCGGAAATTTGTGAGGTCTCTATGATCAGTGTGATGTCGGATTGCTTACAATTTTCCATAGGATGGGCTCGTATATCTGGAATGCTGCGTGGGGTCCTGAATACCATCAATCCATGATTATAGCATTGTGCAGTCTCGTTTTGTCTTCATCCCTGGCCTTCCGTGAGCAAAATTATGACTTGACCGCTCTGATGTACTCACCTATTGATAGTAATGCGGCGGATATTAATCAAAGAGAATAATCACATGGATATGGTGGAGAAAAAGTTGTTGGAGGGTCCTGGACGCGAACGTATTGAAGAGGCTGCTAGATTGGAAGGGATCACATTCGAGGAGGCTGTGAAGCGAAGGAAGGGCTTCAGGTATCTGTATTGATCCTTTTAGGAGACATCGAGTCATGTACACCTCTTGTGATAGAGCTGGACTACCAATCCGTAACTAAACCTCGTGGTTCTTCAACTAATTCGTGAGTCGAAATCATAGCGGTTTCTGGTACCCTGTTATCAGACAATATCACTTCCGATATTCGTTTCTTTGTTACTGAAATCAAGCGCTCATCCATAGAATACAAATCGATATCAGTGGAGGTAAAAAATGTAACATCTCGCAACCTGCTCCCGGCCAACCAATGCCCATCGACGTCACCCAGATCCAACCACGAGGCGACCGGTGTGTAGTCGAGAGAGTTAGATGATCATATCGAAGATAAGGAACATACCATAGATCTGTGAATGCGAACTTATTCGGGTTTCCTGATCAACATCATTGAATTCCCAATTCAACTAAGGAGTGTCAGAAAGACAGGCCAAGGCATGGGCGTTATCGCCTGTTATGCGAGTACTATAATGTGGTGGGGTCAATAATATTTGTGAAATCGATGTACTCACCTTTGGAGGTCGTCTGTTCCTTGTTCCGGGCTGATTGGTTAGGTGTTCTGAAGATCGAAGATTTTCGAATTTGATCCTGTGATCAGCAGTACGGCGATGCCTAAGAAGCGCATCATTGAAGAAACAGTAATTTTTGGTCTACTTACCAGAGACGACCCGCTCTCCACCAACGGCTTTGGGCAATGGGCATGCACAAGATAAGGACGACCACCAAAAGTGAACAAGATATTGATGGCAGAATAACCAAAGGGACAACACCTCCTGGAATATGTGCGACGACAATGACTCGGCCGTCTGGCATTAGACGTCACTTACACTGAAGATGCGAGAAGTATTTTACTGGTCTCGAGTCGGTCCTTCATAATGCGGCTGTATCAGGGATACTTGGTATGGTTGAACGAGAGATAGAAGTGGGAGCCATGGTGTTTGCAGCTCAAAGTTGAAGTTGACTCTTGAGGTACGCAGGAATTGGTGGAGTACTCGACCAAATCGAAGTGCAATGGTCGGTCGAATCAACTCGAATCTCATTCAGAAGATAGGCGGATCCCAAGGACCAACTTGCATACGAGGTGATGGGGCTGATCCAGTCAGCTCACAATCGAAGCTAGCGCAAGTCCATCGACAAATTCGAGCTGGACGATCGGGTCGGCCAAGCAAGTGGCCAAGGGCAGAGGATGATCGGAAGTCAAAGGTACTGCAAAAGACTACAAGCGACCACAAGCGTTGATTTGATTCCAGAAAATGAGGTCATCCTTGAAAAGAGGGTCTGGAGAAGTAGACGATTGGAAGAGATAATCGGTTAGGCAGGATTTGGTATCTAGTCGATCCCAACAGGTGCTATCGGAAAGAGGAATCTAAACCCAGCTATTGCAAAGGCCCAGCTGAAAGTGAGACGGCCTGCTTGCTCGAATCCAGTAACCGTGTAGTCTAATTCGCATGCTTGAGAATCGTTATGTATATCGTGCGAAGGTCGTGTTGTGGTGTATTCCGATTGTATGAAGTTAGAGGTCTAAATACAGCGAAGAAAGTGGAAGTATGAGTGAAAAAAAGGTTAATTCAGACGACGACGACCTTATATATGTCAGAGAGCAATTGTGAGACATCCGCACACTGACGGAGACAAATGTGTCACTGCAATCCATGATGTAAAATGATGTCATTTCGATCTTGACCAGATCAACGTCCCCCTTAATGAGGATGAGTACACGATAATCCGACTTATCCAAGTTTATGATTTGAAAATCTACTCAGTATCGCAGATGGTGTATATTCGATATATAAGTGTCATCGGTTGGAGCTCCAAGCGCCATCAAGGAGGCATCCTCAGTCTGCTATGAGACCAACAGGAGTGGTAGCACAGGAATGCATTGCACCAATGCACGTCTGTGAGCGAATCGACATCGGTTGAGTTGTTTTCCTGGGGCGCAGGACGGATATGTCGAGCATCGTCTACCTTCCTGTATTCCGGTATTTTGGCAGCAGGAAGCCGCTGTGGTGCACAAATCAGTAAAGGGGACTAAGAAGTGAGAAAATGTACGTTACAGTGACTTTGCGATCTGGTGCAACTTCAACGACCGGCGGTCCATGGCTGTGCTTGGGCACAAGGAAAGAAAAATGCTGGCTTAGGGATTGCACGACAGTGGGAAAGCGGAGACTTTATCCGGGAGAGCAGCAGCGTCCATACCTCATGGGTGGTCAAACACAAGGGTGCTGCGCGCTCACCCCAGTTAGGTTTGGATTCAAACTAGAATCCAAACCTGACTGGGGTGAGCGCAGCACACCCACCAAATTATCATGCGCGCATGCTAACAATACTCCTCTCGCTTTCAGTTCCACATCGCCACCATGAGGCCCTGGAGACACCATGAATTTGAGCTTCAAGCTCAAATTCATGGTGTCTCCACACATCATGCCCGCTTTGGACACCTGCGCCAGGGCAAATTACAAGAAGCCATGGACAGAGATGAATCGCCATGAACAGGACCTCATGATGCGCCGGGCTCGCAAGCAGTTTCTGCCAGAAATCCTGAAGAAGCGCAGTGCCAGCATGCTGAGCTTGCTGGATGCAACGGTCATGAACGCCGCCTTCAATCTCTCCAGCGCCGTCTCTCTGTTTGGCTCGACCGAAGAACAGGACATCAAAAGGTACAACGAAGCATACGACTCATTCTACCAGACACTTCTTGAAGTTATGGAGCGTCGGATCGACAATGAGATGCTGCCGAATTGCAAAGCCGACGATTCAGAATACAAGATTTTGAAGAACTGGGTCGAAAAAATCAAGTGGCTGCATGCTGGATTCAATCCCCACGTAAAATGAATGAACGCACTCAATCATGTATTGCGAGTTTAGCATAAAATTAAAGACTCACATGATCAAATCGAGTTACAACCTGAGCTGAGAGAGAGTACGGTAGGGAAAATGTAGCAGGGAACTGCGATGCAAGTATTGTGTGGACTGCAAAAGAAACAGGAGAAAGAGACTGACATCCAGGAGATCACTGAGTCATCAACTAGAGGAGAATCGGAGAAAGCCTAGATAAAGAGCACAGCTTTGTTGATCGACTGACGCATGGGAATTCGTTTGTGTTCAACAGACCGACGTGGGAGTCGAGGACTAATTTAAATAACGTACGGCTGGGATGAAAAGACTTCTCCCCACAAACAGGAACCTGGAATTTAGACCGGGAGGGTTGAGAGCTGAATCACACGAAAGTAAGTTTGTTTCGCGCCCCATTAGTCAGCGTAATAGTATTCAAATTTAACCAATTTCCGTGCTGGACCCAAGCCAAGCCAAAGCCGTGGCTTTCAGGCGAGGTCGGACCGGCAGGTCGTACCATACAATTTTGACCACTTCTGGCGCTGAGATTCGATTCAGGATCCCAAGGCCAGGACGGGGCTCCTCTCTAGGTGAACATACCTGAATTCTAATTACTGTGGCTGCAGGTGTATTATCCTCATCTGACGGGGCACGCATTGGCCCATCTGTGGCATACCTGTGAAACAAGTTTAGTAGCATGACATGCATAAAATAATGCAAAACGCAAAATACGCAACATTAAATCTCCTCACATGGTACTCGATCAATGGCGATTGTTCCTGGGGGAATGTTTATTACATCCGAGGCATACATTCAAACCCGGTCATGTTTACTAGGAAACAGTGTTTTCACTCGTGGATCCGAGTTCCTGTGTTCTTTCCACTTTGATTTTGACATCATATCGTCATGCACATGCGTGGACCATCTGGTGGATAATTTACCCCACAAGTGTCATTACATTAGCGATTACTGACTTATTCCAAGGGCGAATCGACCCTCCAAATTGTTCATCATGTGTAAGGTATAATTAAACACACAAGGCCAATATACTTAAGGAAGCTGTTATTGGGTCACGGTGTTGGCGCCACCGGCGTTCGCTAAATCGTATTGCCCTCAGGTGATGGTATCTGGTTGTTTCCACTTATGGACTTGGGCAATTCATTAATATAGTACAGGCATTGCGATAACGCGTCCAGTGAGGTATAAAAGACGTCCGTTTGGGTGCCACGTTGAGTTATCGCAGCGTTTCGCTGATCTTCCTTGTCCCACATGTCCATCGAGGAAAAGAAGAAGTCTGAATCCTTCACCGAAAATGTGGTCACAGTGTCGAATGACGACGACGACTTCAAGCTATTGACTGCAGACGCCAGGAAGGCGGGAGAACGTGCTCTGGTGCGCAAATTGGACTGTCGCCTCATGCCCACTGCTGTGTTCATATACATCCTGAACTACATTGACGTATGCAAACTTCCTTTTACAAACTTCAGCGTGCTTATGTGTACTATGCATAGCGTGTTGCTGTTACTGCCGCGCGGCTGCAAGGTCTAGAGCAAGACCTTGGATTGACAGGTGAGTGAAATGGACTACTGTAGTATCCATGCTTAATCGATCCACTAGCCGTTCAATATGAAACCATTCTGGCTATTCTTTATGTCACTTATTGCCCGGCACAAGTGAGCTTATTTTCTGCGCAACTCATGCGATCTTACTCACAATATCTCATTTCATCCACGACTAGGTACCCTCGAACATGGTTTGTTTGTGTGCTACTATTTATGAATGCAAGACTGATTTTGATTGTCAACAGATTTTAAGCTATATTTCACGGTTGGTTGTGATTGCAAATATCTCAGTCCAGTCAATACTAAGGAGACGCGACTCAGACCATCTCTTTATATTGGGGCTTGCGTTGTTGCTTGGGGCCTTACAAGTGCTATGACTGGGGTAAGCTTTGTTGAAAGTTGCAACTCGTGCTTGCTAACCGCCGCGCAAGGTCACCACTAATTATATGGGAATCATGGTTTGTCGTGTATTTATTGGTCTTCCAGAGGTAAAATATTCCCTTTTGATAACCATGTGCGCGTTGAACAGGTGCGGCTTTCTACAGGCTGCATTCTATCCTGGCCTCATGTATCTGCTTTCGCGATGGTATACCAAGAAGGTGAACATCACAGTGTTTTTGGAATTATGGCTGCTACTCATGCAACACATTCAGGAGCTCGCTGTGCGGGCTGCCTGGTTCTATTGTGGTCTTTTAATCTCGAATGCATTCGGAAGCGTGAGTTTGCTATCGTCACATTAGACTATAGCGCCTGATAATGATTTTGTTTAGTTAGTTGCAGCTGGAATTCTCGCAAAAATGCAAGGTGTACTGGGACTTGCGGCCTGGAGATGGTAAGACAAAACCCCCATTCCAGGAACAATTCCTAATCAGAATTTCGCACCGCAGGTTATTCTACATAGAGGTATGTGTTACAACACCCCCGAATATTCTGCGCTGATCGGCCACTTTCTTGACATAGGGCGCCATCACCATGTTCTTTGGCTTCTTGACGATGTGCGTTTTTGCGTGTTTTTATTCTTACTCAAAATTGACGGCCACGATTTTATTCAGGTGGCTTCTTCCAGATTTTGTGAGCACAGCATTCTTAGAACGAGTTTCGGCCTGTCTAACATTTCAACACACAGCCCCATAATACTCGATGGCTTAACGCAGCGGAACGCCGTTTGGCTCAAGTTCGCCTTGCAGAAGATGCAGGGGAGGCCGACAAGGATCCCGATAACCTTACGTAAGTACAGCTCAAGTTCCAACCTTTCTTAGTATTACTGACAAGGTGCTACTCAATATTACTTTTGTTAATTGGCACATTGTCTGGAACGTCACAGCATTTTCGATGGCTTCATCCTGGCTATCAAAGATCCAAAGACTATCATTTTCATGTTTATGGGCTGCTCACAACTTCTGGGTCTGAGCTACATCAATTTTTTCCCCACGTAAGTATATAAATAATGTCGCAACTATTCGCTAACATTGAGCGAGACAGCTTGACTGGCACGCTTGGTTTCGGTACTACTGTCACATTGTTGATGTCGGCGTAAGCATTTCATTCTGTTGTATTTACCGTTATGGCTCATTGTCGTTTGATCGCTAGTCCTCCATGGATATTCGCGTCAATCTGCTGCGTACTCAGCGCATGGCATGCAGGTACGCCTGATTCCTAGTAATGCTCACAGTCATCTCGACAGAATGAATAGATAGGACTGGGGAACGATTCTTCCATATTGCTGGCTGGTGGTGGGCGGTCATTATTGGATATATCATTTCTCTATGCACCATGGCTACGGGCGGGCGATATTCTCCTTGTTCCTCATGGCCACTGGATATTGCGGTAAGTTCTGATTGGGACGCTGAACGCAAGCTTGATACGTTTTCGAAAGGATTTGCCTTGACATTGGCCTGGGTTTCAAATGCCATTCCTCGTCCACCGGCAAAACGCTCTGTAGCCATGGGTCTTGTCAATGGGTTTGGAAACCTCGGAAATTTGTGAGGTTTTTATGATCAGTGTAATATCGGATTACTTACAAGTGTTCACAGGATGGGCTCGTTTGTCTGGAATGCTTCGTGGGGTCCTGAATACCATCAATCCATGATTATAGCATTGTGCAGTCTCTGTTTGTCTACAGCCCTGGGCCTCCGTGAGCAAAATCATAACTTGACCACTCTGGTATACTCACCTATTGATAGTCATGCGGTATATATTAATCAGAGAGAATAAACACATGGATATGGTGGAGAAAGAGTTATTGGAGGGCCCTGGACGTGAACGTATTGAAGAGGCTGCTAGATTAGAAGGGATCACATTCGAGGAGGCTGTGAAGCGAAGGAAGGGCTTCAGGTATCTGTATTAAGAGACGCTCGAGTCATGTATGTCTCCTCCTGTGGTAGAACTGGATTACCAATTCGTAACTTCATTGGACCTTTTAATACATCGACTGATTCGTGAGTCCAAGTCACTTGTATATGGAAAGCCAAACCACCGTGCTCTACTTCCGAGGCTTCCACTTCTCAGAACCTTCCTGGTAAGGTAAGTACTTCTATTGGCCTCAGAACACCCCGTGCGACCATTCTAGTATATATTAGTGTCATGTAGATTTATTCCCGCCACCGTAAGGGAGTGGGTTATATCGTGATTTATCCCTGGGACCTCATTCAAATCGGTCGTCTTCCTGTGTCTGTTGCTTTTGACCTTGAATCGTATTCTTCTCTCGTCTTCTTCGATTGCTCGTGCGCTCAGCCATTTGGGCCCAAGTTCGCGTTTCGCTGAAATCCCCATGGCCTCAGTGGTTCATTGCCGTGCTCTCAGTAGCGATGTCGAGTTCGAGGTCGCGTGCGGTCTCAATGTTATGTTTGGGATGAACTGGATTACTGCGTGGCCACCGTTTTGTGGGAAGATGAGATTCCCGTTATGTCTGACCTTCAAGGTGGTGTCCAGTGTCTCTTTTTTTAGCATCTGCTGATTTCCTTCTGTAGTTAGAAACTCCATGTATACTGAGTGGTAACATCAGGAAATCATGAGTTTACTTATTCCTTACTTATTTCAAACTTTTCCCACTTATTTCAAATGGACCTACTTTTTTTCTGAAATTTGACAACTGCTTCAAAATTGAGTATTCCAATATGTTTGTTGGGCCTGAGAGACAAGTTTCATTGCATAAGACCAACAATTAGTGACTAGTATGAAGCTCGAGTGACACATTAATGCTGATGATTTTATTTCTCAAATATTCTCTTGAGGTACTATTTTGCAAATTAAGAGTCCAATAATTTTATAGCACACATTTATAATGATGGCTAACAGATCCTGATAGTTCAGTTGGGACCAGGTGGTAATTTAAGAGAAATAAGTAGATCCATTTGGAATAAGTGGGAAAAGTTTGAAATATGTAAGGAATAGGTAAACTCATGATTTCCTGATGAATGTCAATCATATTGAACCTACTGCTAATGATGGTGAATTAGAATTATGTCAGTCTTCGTCCCTCGTAGGGCAATTTTATTGTCTTCATAGACGTTCAGACTCGAACATGTCATCTTTTTTCGGGCTGTGTCAATCAGGGACCCATAAATTTTCAACTTAGGAAGTCTTGTGAGTCGCCAAGTGGAACAGTCAAAGACTTTAGCCTGCTTAGTGGGGTTACCACAACAGAATCAAAATCTGTTGCTCGTGGACTACGCAGGTTCGAAACCTGCTAAACGACTTTTTTTTTCTATCGGAACACACTTTGGCATTCATTCATGGATGGTATCTTTAGAAGCTTATCGCAACTGGTCTTAGCCAGGCGGTTACCACAACAGAGTCAAAATCTGTTTCTCTCGGACTGTGCAGGTTTGAAACCTGCCACGACAAGCTTTTTTCTATCGGAACACACCTTGACATTCACTCATAGATGGTTTCTTTGAAAGTTCATCGTAAGCCAGGTGGTTGATGTTGATATTCAACGTCGTCATCGCTCGTCATAGTTAGCTTTCTATTTTTACTTTCGGACTCTGTACGTATACCTTATAAGCCTCGCGCTTCGCCCCACTTGTACCTCAGCCGTTCTTATCATAACGCTGAGGTATGTATTTCGTTTCCTGCACGCCGTCTCTAGCTCATGTATTTCGTACCTCTAGACCTCGGTTCTAGGTACTTGCAATGTTAGCCGTTCTTATCATAACACTGAGACCTCGGTTCTAGATCTTCTACAGGTTATGAGCCCCGGCTCAATTTGAACCATCAGACGAAAACTACTAGATCGAACTTCCCTCACGCGTTGAACGCCGCTCATATATTCACTTTTGTCATTTGTCCTTCCACACGACGGTATCGTCATGGGAAAATATGACCATATTCCCGAACTGTTGGGCTCCGAGAACTATGTAGGCTGGTCGACCAAGATGCAGTATGCTTTGGCGTGCGAGGATCTGTGGTGCCATGTCAACACGAAAGTCGAACCAACAGACCTCCTCGGGACGCCATCCTACTTGCCTGTTCCTGTCGATCCTGCTAAGATCACGTCTACCGAACGTACTGCCATGCGTGAATGGTTACTGACTGATATGAAAGCAAAGGATCTCATAGCTCGTCGTCTCAGTCCATCTGTGGGCTCACTCGTGTCTCGTGCCCATAACGTCTCAGCACGGAAGGCGTGGCAAACGCTCGCGGAGCATTTCAACCGAACTGATACGAGTGCTCAGTATCAGCTACGTCAGAGGCTCGATGCCCTTCGCATGAAGGATTCAGCGGACGCTACCAATTTTGTCGGTCAACATGCAGTCTTGCGTGAACGACTTCATGACTCAGGCGCGCCTCTGCGGGATAGTGACGCCATCTACAGTCTTCTTATTGGCTTGCCTCAGACGCCTATCTGGCAACAATTCAAGTCCATGCTTGAGCAACGTATGCACGATGAAATCATGTCCGCACCATCATCAACTCCTTCGTCCTTCACTGTTGAAAGTTGTGTCTCCCGCATCACCGCTGAGGCAGCGCGCCATGTTCATACGCAGGCCATCCATGCTGCACGTCCAGGATCTGAGTATGCAAACGCTGTCACTTCCTCTAACTCGTCAACTGGTGTGAACCCCATTACCGGCTTGCGCAAACACAAACACAACCCCGAAGGCATCTTCTGCACAACGGCTGGATGTAATAAGGGTGATCATGACCATGCGCACTGCTATCAGAAGGGTGGCGGTATGGCAGGACAGGCTCCGTGGATGCGGAACAAGAAACAGGAGGACGCACCTCCAGTTGCGGCTGCCGCGGCTACTGTTACCAAGGCACCAGTGGCATCTACGCCAGTTATTGCCGCAGCTGCGACGGATCTTAGTAGTCTGATGCAGGATCTATCGTTTGCGTCTATCGCCGAAGTACCTGATGACATCGCATGTGCAGTCAACTTACCTTTCACGACGATTCTAGACTCGGGCACTACTGTCACCCTGGTCAAAGATAAGCGCTTCTTCCACACATATTCCACCGAGGACCCGGTGGACGTTCTCACTGCGAATCATGGTGTCCTGCAGACCACAGGTCGCGGAACTTGTGTTGCCTGGCTGGCAATTGGTGGGCAACGACTTCGCATTCGGTTATCAAACTGTCTGCACGCTCCGGGCGCCTTACTCAACCTCCTTTCCGTTAGTTGCATGAACGCGAAGGGATGGGATGTCAACTTCCGCTCCGACATGACTTGCGAGCTCGCATACAAGGGTAATTCACTCGGCTTCATTCCGGCCACGGGTAAGCTTTATGCTCCTGATATCGAGTTCATTCCTCTTGCATCAGCACCTACCCCAATTCCTGAAGTCACTGCGTTTGTTGATACCCCACTGTCACTCGATTTATGGCACGCTCGAGTCGGTCATATTGGAAAGGAAGCCGTTAGTCGTCTTAATCGTGTTGCAAGGGCATTGTCATTCAATCGTCTTCCCCTTATCACACTGCGAGTCATGCATCTCGCTAAGCATCCCCATCTCCCTTTCACTCATCGGAAACTGAACGTGCGCCAATGTTTCTCGATTTGATCCACAGCGATGTCTGTGGCCCTGTCCCCACCTTGACGCCTCATGGCAAACGGTACTTCATTGTATTCCTTGATGACCACTCTCACGCGCTTGATTTACAACTTCTCGCCTCAAAGGACCAGGCCTTGGAGGCCTGGCGCACTTTACGTGCACGCTGGGAGAACATGTCAGGTTGCGAGTGAAGATTTTCCGCAGTGACAATGGTGGAGAGTTCATTAATGCTGCCTTCACTGCACATTTGGAGGAGGCGGGAATCCAGCGTCAACGCTCTGCGCCCTATGCTCATCAGCAGAATGGGAAGGCAGAGAGGGTGATGCGTACGATTGAAGGTCGTATGTATGCGATGTTGGATTTCGCGCGTTTACCTCCCGGACTCTGGGGTGAGGCAGCTCTGACAGCGTGTTACCTGTTCAACAGGACCGAATCCCGTGCGCTCCCTGCCAGAAAGACTCCATACAAGATGGTTCATGGCACTCAACCTAATCTTGCCCATCTTCGCGTCTTTGGTGCTCGCTGTTTCGCTCGGATTCCCACTGAACTCCAGTTGAAGCTTGGACCACGTTCGCGTGAGGCTGTCTTCATGGGGTATCCACCTGGAGTCAAGGCTTGGAGGTGTCGCGACGCTGTTACTGGCGCGTTCTTTAACTCTCGAGATGTTATCTTCGACGAGAGTTTTACTGATCGTCCGTTTCCTGACAGTGATGATGACGACGATACCACAGTGAACGCCTCATCCTCTCCACCTGAGCCTGCTCCTCCTGCCGAGCCTCCCCATGTCACCATCATTCGTCGTTCTGGTCGCATTCCCGTCAATAGCGAGAAGGGTCAGCTTTTCAAGGAACGTCTCCAGGCCGACAAAGCACGTCTACTCCGTCAACGTGAACTCCGTGCAGCACGTGTCAATGGCGTACCTCCGTCATTGACAGCCTCCTCTGCATCGGAGCCTCCCATCGTCACTACTCCTACACCAATGCCTGACCTTCCTGCACCTGCAGTCGCTGACCCGGACGAGATAGTTCCGGATGACGATGAAATAGGTTTCCCATATGTCATCGCTAACTTGATCGTTGTCGAGGTGGCCGCACTCTCTGTCCGCAGCGACACGCGTCGCAATCCCCTTGCGTCTGGATATGATCTGCGTATTCCACCTGCCACTTACGACGAAGCGACACGACGACCTGACAGTGACCACTGGTTAGCGGCGATGCGGAAGGAGATGAATCTCATGAGCGAGATGAATGTATACGAACTTGTGAGCCTTCCAGCGGATCGACGGGCAATTGGGTGTCGCTGGGTCTTGGAGTTTAAGGAAGATCTCAAGGGGGGCCGGTGTTTAAGGCGAGGCTGGTTGCACAAGGTTTTTCACAGATTCCGGGTGTTGATTTCGGCCGGACCTTTGCGCCTGTTGCGAAATCTGCGAGTATTCGGGTTCTGTCTGCCTATGCTGCTGCTCACGACTGGGAGCTTGATTGCTTCGACGCGAAGCGTGCATTTCTCTGGGGAAGCTGCAGGAAGATGTATACATGCGGCAACCACCTGGTTTCGAACGTCTTGGGCCCGACGGAGGGAGTCTCGTTGCGCATCTGCTGTCCTCGCTTTATGGTCTCAAGCAGGCAGCGTATGACTGGTACGAGTTGTTACGCGATGTGCTAACACGTCTCGGTTTCTTGCGTTGCGAGGCAGACTACGCAGTCTTCATTTTCGATCATGTCAATGCGCAGGGTGTGCGTGTCATCTGCATTATTGCATGGCACGTTGACGACGGCCTGGCAGGGTCCAACAATCGCGCATTCCTCGACCAGACGAAGAGTCAGATTGCCAAACGCTTTGGCATCACCGATCTCGGCGCCGTATCCAAGTACCTCGGGATTCAATTCATTCGGGATCGCAAGACGCGTGAATTATGGATGCATCAGGAGGACTACATACTCTATCTACTGGACGAGCACGGCATGACCAACTGTAATCCTGTCGCCCTTCCTATGGACCCGAATTTTCCTTTCGGGTGTCCCACTGATGTTTTCCCTCATATCGACGACCTTCACACCGAGTACCGCAAACTGATCGGCGAGCTCCTGTACCTTGCCATGTACACGCGACCTGATATTGCGCTTGCTGTCATGCGCCTCTCACAATTCAACGCGTCTCCCGAACCGAAACACTACTCCGCTGCCAAGCACGTCCTTCGCTACCTTGCAGGGACGATCACGATGCGTACGCACTATGGGGGTGCTGGGATCAATCCAGCGTTGCATGGATTCTCTGACTCTGACTGGGCGTCGTGCCCCGAGGACCGCGTGTCGATCTCGGGATATGTTTGGTTTCTGAATGGCGGACCTGTATCACACTCGGCCAAGAAACAAACGACTCAGGCTCTCTCGTCCACAGAAGCAGAATACATGGCCCTCACCGCAGCGATCCAAGACGGCATATGGCTCCAGTCTCTATTCACCTGCCTCCAGTTCACCATTTCTCTCCCTCTGCAGTTATTCGCCGACAACGCGGGTGCCATCGCTCTCTCCAAAGAAGCCGCGAACCATATCCGTACTAAGCACATCGATCTGCGCTATCATTTCATTCGTCGTCACATCGAAGAAGGCACTTTCATACCTATCTGGGTCTCCACGCACAAGAACACTGCCGACATCTTCACCAAGGCTCTGCCTCGTCCTGCATTCACGCATCATCGTTCCGGTTTATCTCTCGTGTCTAGTTGAAGGGGGTGTGTTGATATTCAACGTCGTCATCGCTCGTCATAGTTAGCTTTCTATTTTTACTTTCGGACTCTGTACGTATACCTTATAAGCCTCGCGCTTCGCCCCACTTGTACCTCAGCCGTTCTTATCATAACACTGAGGTATGTATTTCGTTTCCTGCACGCCGTCTCTAGCTCATGTATTTCGTACCTCTAGACCTCGGTTCTAGGTACTTGCAATGTTAGCCGTTCTTATCATAACGCTGAGACCTCGGTTCTAGATCTTCTACAGTTGAATCAAAATCTGTTTCTCTTGCAAAGTTTTTTCTATCAGAAGACACCTTGATATTGATGGTTTCTTTGGAAGTGCGTTGTAACTGGTCTTAGCAATGATGGTTACCACAACAGAATCAAAATCTGTTTCTCTTAGACTGTGTAGGTTCGAAACCTGCCGATGACAACGTTTTTTTCTATCAGAACACACCTTGACATTAACAACTCATGGATGGTCTGGTCTTAGCCCCTATGTAAATCGTTATTGCAACATTAATATTGACCCCGTGGCGAGTCGTGCCTTCGAATACATTCGAAACACTAATCATATTGTGTATCGTGAGGCTGCCGCAGGTTTTATGTAGTTTCTCTTTGAGCTTACTAGTCAATTGCATATTCGATGAATCGATGTCTGTCCACAATATCAGGCGCTGATTTGAGGACCACTGCATAGAGTACTTATCTGGCACAGTGATTGAGAATGCACTCGCAATCAAGAAAAATATTTAACCAGAGACCTATTGGTATTTTGAACATTCTTTGCTATCGGGACACATACGACCGTGTCTAAAATTTGAATCATGGCAATCACTGTTCACCAAGGTGGAACATATGTCCAGACCAAAACCTGCTCTGTTCGAAGCCATTGCGTCTTGGTATGGTTTATGCTTCGCAGGCCCATGTTTTTTTCATCGTCTGTTTTCACAATATATGTTTCTTGCAGCCGAAGCTCCTGCAGATGCATTAAATAACTGAAGGTCAATAAAATTTAAATTTTCGAACAGTCGCGAGTCGCGCAAGGTATTCGGAGGCCAATAGAAGCTACTTACTTTACTAGGAAGGTTCTGAGAAGTAGAAGCCTTGGAAGTAGAGCACGGTGGTCTGGCTTGTAACTGCAGCTAACTTAGTGTAAGTGGCATCATTGAAGTGGTGTACGTAATACTATTACCTACTTTGCATTTGCAGCCTAACAATCCAAAAAGAGAAAACATAAGTCGACTTTCGACAAGAACGAAGTTGACAAAGTTCCTAACTCCGATTAATCATGTTCCTACCATGTACTATGGGGCGTTACATACCCTAGGGTATCTAACCGGACACACAATGTAATTCAAACAACCGTCACCGCCAGGACCGTCTTCTACAAAACTATCGAAAAAAATAAATTATCTTCCAAGTCTTTCCCGACTCCTGCTCATTTGGCCGCCATCGTGTTCGTTGGTGTCAGCTCGAAATCAACGCCAAAAATCATGGCGCATCCTGTCCTATGGAGAGGAAAAACGTTCTTCTATCCCATTGGGAATACATCTGCAGTTTGCCTCACACAGGACCTTTGTCCGTCTGAAAAAGCGGACGTTCTGCTTCTTGGGTGCGGCGACCCGAAGCATATACTTTACACCGTATACACAAACAGCACTGGTTCACAAGGTAAAAGCACGTTCCTAGTAGGAATCCTTTGATAGAGTAGCACACTAACTTATTTCATGCTCAACATCACGAAAACTGGACTTCACTTGTTGCGACATTGAGAGTGCAGTCATCAGTGAGCCCAAATTTAACACTCGATGGACCTTCCTAAACGAATAAACCAAACAGCCCGTAACGTTATCTTATTCACCCTCCTTGCCGACGAAGGCGCTGTGCAGAAAGTGCCGCAAATCTGGAATATCTTTTTCCACTTTTATCTCGACAAAGCATCCCATGACCTGCTCATATAACAGTGCAGGAGGTTGGTTGAGTTTTCGAGCGACTTGGATGGCTGGAACAATGGTCCTTACGGTCATTTACTTCGTATGTGCACTGCAGATACTCTCGCCGAGTTGCGGCGCCTTTGGCAGCTCTACATCAAGACGGCAACTTGCTCTCCTAGCGAGGCAAAAGCGTTTGAATCCTCGTATGCTGCTGACGTCAAGGCTTCCAAGGCGAATTTCGAATTCGTGTTCACAGCAAGTCGGGCAGCCGGGCCACTGTCGATATATGCGCTCAAGATGGCGAGTGATCACTACAACATTTACTGGGAGACAGGCGTATGCTCTGCCGTCGCTAAGAGACCCTTGGAGGCGTCACATCCAAATCCAACCTTAGCATTTTCCATGGTCGGTGACCAATTTGCCGTCCACTATGGAACAGATATTCTCTCTTGCTTTCATTTGGCGGAAGTGCTTGCGCCAGCTGTCGGAAGCTCTCGCCAGCCAGAGCAAACTGCTCTGAAAGACGTAGTCGATGTCTGTAAGACGCAATTTTCCAGGTGGTGCGCTTCAGTTTCCAAGGCCTTGGGCAGTCAAAATCCATCTTCTCCAAGCCCGCTCATCATACGTTTCTTTGTGGGAGACGCCCTGAGCTTGTGCGAAGCTCTTGGCTACTCCCATACTATGAAATCGACATTCACACCGTTCCCCGTTGCTCCCTGGAAGAGCGCGTGCATCGCATTCGATCCTAACGCCTACGGAACTAGTGCACAGTCACCTGCGCCGACCACATTCAGCGTCATTGATACATCCAACCTTCTTGATTACCTTGGCGTGTTGAACATCATCGCTGTTACTTCTCCCATTCTTCAGCGAACTCCATCCGCTACGTTGTACACGGAAGGTCTCTCTTCGGGTAGCCCAGACAACCCATTGGCCGAGCAAATTTGTGGAGACATTGCGACTATGGGTCTGCTCCTCGGTTTGATTCCTGCGTGCTTCGTGTTGCAGTTCACGAACCGGTCCAACATGCACGAGCATATCGTGCGTCTGTCACAAAATGCGACACAGAGTTACGAACGCCTCGCCTGGAAGCTTATCGGCGGTGCTGAGAAACTCCTGACTGATCTCGACTGCCCCATCAACATCTCTGCGGAGCAGCTTGCGGGCATTTTCTTCAATATCTATCTCAACATGTTTTCTCACGAGAATTTAGCGCGAAGGTTAGCCATCGCCGGGCAGTTGCCGGAGCCAATTAGACCCAGCTGCCTGCCCGGTATCATACATTACAATCGTCGTTCGTTTGTGGGAATTTTGGGTGTCGTCAAGAGGAGGGTGATCACAGACTGGGATTCGTCCATGAACATGCTTCATGGAAAGATTCTGAACGACAGGACCCTTATGATCGGAAATAACTTTTACCAAGATCTCTGCTGCCAATTGCATCTTCTCGGTGTTTTCGATGTGGATTGGCTGTCTCTACAAAAGGTGCAGGAAGTGCATCGCGTTGAAAGGCCCTTTGTCTTCCACGATTGGCAGACGCTCCCGCAAACTTTATGCGTCGTCTTCGTTGTTCCTCGGGATCACCTCCAGCCGCTCTTACCTGATCTTGACGAGGCTGGGACACCTGTGTTGCAGTGCGACCTGAGGGGCATAACAACCCACAACAAGTTCTCTGCCATCAACGCAGTCTTCGGTACCATTACGACCAGCGGCCGAGGTGATAGCAAAAACTGCAGTTATTCAAGAAGACGCCACGGGACGTCATGGAACTTCTCCATTAGTGGTGTGGTTCTGGGTGCCGTCCATTGTGTTAGTGAATGAGCGTTATTTATCGGTCGTGTTATCTGTTCACTCCACCCCAGCGACTTGCACACTGGCCACAAAGCTGCCTAGCCTTTCCATATTCCACGCGGACCTGGGAGACGAGCAACTCGTACACATTCTTCGGCAGCGTCCTAATGCTGGCCCAGAGAGTCCCGACGAGAAGAATTTGCAAATCGACAGCCGTCCCATGAAGACGTCTGGTACGTGCGCATTCGTCACGTTAGACAGAGAATGTCAGTCACCTCTGTCATTCACCATTCGTGTGGACATCGTCGACCCGGAGATAAAAGCTTCCCTGACCAGCGGTGCTACTCCCACTGTGAACCAAGTTTCCATGCATTCAATCGCCATCGTTCTCGGAGACAAGTCTTTGCAATTCCCTTTCCTGCTTCCTATCGACGCCAAGAAAGCCAAGCTTCGCATTGCACGAAAGTCGCTTTACCTGGAAGTAGGTTTTTTCTATCGCTATTTCTCTAGATACTTATGTCGGACTCGGTACAGGTTACTTTGCCCCTGAAACTCGTTCTTGGAGAAACCGCCTCAGATATGTTCCCAGTCATTCCCCAGGGAGGCGATCTTGCTCTGTGGAATATGCACCGCGTCAACCTCGACCAGTGCATACCTTTCAGCATTGCTAATAAGAAAGCTCTTGGCTGGGTCAACCCTCACGTTTCGCTCATGATGTCTGATCGTGAAAGGCACATCCCCCACGGATTGACTACAGGGTCAACGCTACTTGATGTCAAGCGTTCACTCCATTTCATCTTTGGACAGGCGAGCGGTCTTGCGGAAGGCAAAACCCCTCTAGGCTACGCTATGAAAGCAAAAGATGAACAGGAGACCTTTGTCATGCTCTACATCACGGACCTCCGCTTAGATGTCGGCTCGCACACCATGGTCGCTGATGCTTGGGTGATGCCATCTTCTCCCACCTTTGAAAAGGCCGAGGCTTTCAGCCAGGTTGTTGGTTATTTGATACCTAGCAATATGAAGATGCTTGGAATGGGCGTTGAGGAGAGGAAGGCATGGACGCACCTCCTCGTGGCTGCGACGGAGCGGTGCCGCACCTGGGAGCACAAGACCAACTGTGAATACCGCATCCAAGGTGATATCCCTCTTACGTTGGAGCCAGACGAGAGTCCTATTTGCTCGTGCGGTGCCGGGGTGGGGACAGAATCATTTGTGAAGAAATACCCGATGCTACGACCGCTTGCGCCGTGTGTAACGAGGGCAGTGATCAGTCCGCTATTCGCGTCGTCATACATCGAAAAGGTTGGCAATCTGGAAGATATCGCTTCAAATAATACTCCACCGACACCTGCGCCGGTAGCAATGGTGCGCAATGGTGCGCTGCTTGTGGAAAGGAAGGTGGTGCTTCTGGGCCGTTATTGAATTGTAGCCGGTGCAAATTGTGCGGTATTGCTCACAGGGTTGTCAACGCGAGGACTGGAAAATGCACAAGAAGAGTTGCGTAGCACCGTCTTCCTAAGGGGATCATTCATCACGAGTAGATATGATGTTGATTATCTTTGCTGCCAGCAGATCAATTTGGACCCATATCAAAATTGCCGATAAGCTTTCAAGGTTTAGGTGGTAATATGAGGTAATGTGCTGGCGTTGACCTTGTTTCGCAATCTGGGGATTATGTGTCCTTTACGCACCGACTACTAACGTCGACCACGTGACTCGTAATTCTTCACTCCCTAAAACTCGTTATCTCTGTCTACATTCAGCCCTTTTCCCTCGTTACTGACACTCTATTTTCAAAAGTCACCGCTGTCAACACTACTCGAGCGCCATTACTCCGTCAAAAAACTACTTATTCGATCTTCCTACCCTCTTTATTTTTCGTGCGGCTCATCTATGACCAAAAACCCTTACCTTTCTCAGTATAAGTATCTCATGTACACTCTGGTATCTACAGCGAATTCTACCCTAGAAGATTCCCGCTCAAAAGCACCTCAGAAAAGCCCTTGAAACGTTCCGTCCTGTCACTTGCCTCAAAAAGTCTAGTCCTACGCACACCTACCTGCGACAATCTATTCCTTGCCGAAATCCGCTATCACTCATCTCTTATCTCACAATTCCCTACCGAACTCACGAGTAGCCTTACAGCAATATTATATTTTGTTTCCACGTCAACAGACCTCGGTACATAGGAGATCTTATTAATTGCATCTGTTCGAAAGGGGATACTTATCAGATGGATACAATCTTCCTATGTAACTATCAAGAACGATATTCAGCTTCAGAAGGAGTTTCAGGTGGATAGTTGGAGATATGTCCTTCCTATATGATATCACTATCAAGAATAATTTCCAGCACATAAAAGCAGAGCGCCTACCTACTGTGACACTGTCGCTTTGAATTTATATCACATCCTCAACGATGCGTCTCTACCTTGTCCTCGCCGTTGTTGCTGCTTTGACAGCATCGATATCTGCCAATGATGCTGCGAGCGACGCTGCCAGTGCAAAATGTCCTGTCTTTTGCGCGCATGATAAAACTTGCGAAAACTGCGAAGGAGGGTTTTGCGTGAGTATCACTAGTTTTTGTCCTACAACGAACCACATGACTCATTGACGTGATAGAGCTTCTTTGTATGCTTCTAGTGTGGCAGTGAGTCGTGTTTCTGCCTTCGCAATGATGCAGTATGGTTGATGGCACGACACGTGAAGCCTTGATAGGATGTTTGTTCGACTATTTGAAGTAGGAAAAGTGCTTTGGTGGCGGCAGAGGCGAAAATTTGGGGGATCAGGCAGTGGGGAATCGGGACGGTATCTATTCAGGAGGTTGGAAGCTTAGAAGTCCTGTGATGTCAGAGCCCTTGGAGCTTGCTTAGCGAAAAATAATCGGGAAAGGACAGAATACTCACCATAGATCTAGATGTGCTGCGAACAAGTTGTCGAGTGGCTGTACAATGTCATCAAGTGTCTCGATCCAACTTTGAAAGAGTGTGGCCTAGTACTCACCACTTCACACAATCCGGTGCAAACTAGCGGGCTCACGAAGAGAGCTGGCATACGAAGAGCCGCATGAGTACCAAAAATACATACTTGCAGAAGTGTGCATGCCTGCAGTGCTTAAAATCTAGCTGTATCGTGCATTATTACGACAGTACAGCCTGCTTCAGTATCGCATGATAAGGTGTGTTAGCCAATGATAGTGCAAAATACGTACCAAGGAACTGTAGTGTAGTGTGTTCTGTAAACAAACTTGAAAGATACAAAATATTTGAATGATCGAGGAGATTTACAAGACCTAGTAAAACATAAGAGATTGACTTATACTTAGTGAGACAAACAAAGAGACGGTTGGAAGGAGGCGTATCCGTAGTAGAGTCGAGAAGTTTATTTCATCGAACTTGGATGCGAAGAGAGACTTTGTAGTAGTCGGCCGGCTCGCGATGCTCACTGGCACAAGTGCGCAACTTTAGTAGTTAAAGATGGTCGGTGAATTTTACTACTCTACAACGTACAGCATCATGAACTACGTGTTAGGGGTCCGCTGTTATGGTTGGTTTGACCCAACAAATAAAAACAATCTATGGTGGACGATTAGGTTACAACTTACGGTTCGATTTGCCGCAACTTATTTTGAAGTCCGACCAATGTTTGTTCCGGTATGCACCTATTCACGCTATGGTCCTTGTCACATGAATCCTGCGCGCCGTGCTCACTAAGGTAGATCCGCAGCTGCTGGCGAGCATTGTTATTACATGTCGATTTATCCTTCGGATTCCTTCCCTGAGCTCACTGAGCAGCCCTTACCCTCCAGGATATGCGACTCACTCAGGCTGCGCAGTGCTTCATTCCCGCTATGACAGTAGTTGGTGTTGTGTTTCTCACCGCGTATGTTGATCTTAATCGTCGACTGTGCCTTCAGTTGTCATCAAGTCATTGGGCCCTTCACCAATATTCCTACTGTTATTTATGTTAACGATGAGTCGAGATTTCTCCGTGCTATCGTCTTTTCTGCATGACTGCATTGTGCTGCGTTTTGTTTCCAATCATAATGGGTCACTCATCTGGTCCTGCGCGCGTTCCTACTATCAACGATTGGTATAATTCTTAACAGACATTTCGACCGGTCTATCTAGCCTGAAGTATATTCCCACTGTCTTTTCTCCTTCTGCCGCATCCCATATGGCTTTGAGACAGCATGACAATCATGTATGGTCTCATAACGACGATCAATATTATCACGACGGCTTGCAAACTCTGTCCGTATTTGAACCTGCTGAACTACAATTTTTTTCTATCAGAACGTACTTTGACATTCATTCATAGACGGTTTCTTCAGAAGTTCACCGCAACCGGTCTTAGTCAGGTGATTGCCACAACGGAATCAAAATCTGTTTCGCTTGGACTGTGCAGGTTTGGAACCTGCCAACGACAAGGTTTTTTTCTATTGAAACACACCTTGACATTCACTCATGGATGGCTTCTTTAGAAGTTCATCGCAACTGGTCTTAGCTAGGCGGTTGCCACAACAGAATCAAAATCTGTTTATCTTGAACTGTGCGGGTTCAAACCTACCGATGACGAGGTTCTTTCTATCAGAACACATTTTGGTGTTCATTCGTGGACGGTTTCTTTGAAAGTTCGCTGTAGTTGGTGTTAGCCTGGTGGTTGTCACGACAGAATCAAAATCTGTTTCTCTTGGACTGTGCAGGTTCGAAACCTGCCGACGACAAGGTTTTTTTTCTATCGGAACACCTTAATATTCACCCGTGATGGTTTCTTTGGCAGTTCACTGTAACTAGTCTTAGCCTGATGGTTACCACAACAAAATCAAAATCTGTTTCTCTTTCCTGTGTAGGTTCAAAACCTGCTGGTGACAGCCCTTTTTTTATCGGAACACACCTTGACATCCACTCATGGATGGTTTCCTTAGAGGTCATCTTAACTGGTCTTAGCCCCTGTGCAAATTGTTGATGCAACATTGATATTTACTCCATGGCGAGTCGTGCGTTCGGACACATTCGAAACACTAATTATATTGTGCTCTGCATAAACCCCCTCCTCTGAGTCCTCTCGCTACCTTGATTGCAGTAGATCACGTAGCCGGTGAAGCTTCCTTGGCGTTACACTGCCTTGAATATCTATGAACTGACTCGCAAACTTCAAACTCAGCCTCCGTGGTTTGTTTCTTCGTGTATTCCTGAGCAGCTTCAAGGGGTTCATACATTGATAGGTTCTCGGTCAAATCGCAAGGCCTGCAGGCTCTGAGCTTCACAATTCTTTGTCTGTGGGACAAGTGTATTGGTTAATAACGTACTCACGCTGCTTCCCTTTGCCAACATAACTGAACTGACAGCGAGATTGTATACCGTGTGACCCGCGTCTAAGATACTTAGTGTCTGTTCGGGATCGGGATTTCGCTCAACTTCGACAAACTTCAAGAACATAGTTAAGTAAGCATCTACCATTCGGAGCTTGAAACTGATATCACGCTGATTAGTGTTATCAATACGTGTGTATATGTACATACATACCACAGCCATGCTCCCCCGCCTCTTTCACCACAGTGACAGCCCTTCTGCCGATGAAGAGGATTTGTCGAACTCGAGGAATCATGAGAAGGATGAGGAGGATGAGGGAGATGAGAGGGATGAGGGGGACGAGGATGAGGACAAGAATATCGATGATGCAGAGCAATCTAGTGCCTCCGAAGTCCGGTTCGGTCAGGTTCATGGCCCTATGTCTGCAAACCCTGAACTCGACCATTGGTCAGGTTCAGGCATGGTGGCTGAACCTTGGACCGGACGCCTTCGAACGCGTTCGGAGGGGTTCAGTTCAGGTTCAGAATGTGTTTGAACTCTTGAACCGTTATTCGAATTGCAAAAAAACTTAAAATTGACAAAAAATGAGAACAAAACTTGCTAGTACGAATAACTACTAAAACTCTTCCTCGACGACAATGTGGTTATCGTAAGGAGCAGCAAACTCAGCCTGGGATGTTGCAGAAATGTGGCCTTGACGGTACGCGCTCTTGAGCAACTGGAGAGCCTCGAATGTTGCTGGCTGCAAACAGCTGTGACGTGCGGTCCCAGTAATGCCGCTGCTTGAAAATGCACGCTCGGATGCAACTGCGGATCCCTGGATGGCAAGGTAATCCTTTGCAATGCGGGAGATGGTTGGGTACTGGATAGAATGGTGCTTGAAAAGTTTTTTGATGGTATTAGTATGCAAACAACATAAATTAAACAATAAGATGTACCCCCACCAGCGTGTGAATCAAAAGTGCGGACAGTATGTCCTGAAATAAATGACATTAGAAGTTAGCAATGACAGACAGTGAATGTGTTGTGAATGTACCGGCACCTTGATAAGTCGCATTGCCGAAGAGACTAAGAGAAGAACACGGATGAGGGTAATGTAGTTACTGCAAGTAGGCTAGAAGGGGGGAAGACCGTAAACCGACAGGCATGCACAATGCTTAAACAGAAAACCTTACCAAAAACATGAGGCTTCATTGCCAGTTTGAGAATCTAAGTTGGATAAAAATACATCAGGTTCAAACCAGTCCGGATGCATCTGGACCGGTTCACATGCTCCAGGAAAATACCGGACCTCGGACCTGTGACTGAACCAATGGTCCAGTCTGCAAAGGTTCGAGTTTGAACCTAGGTTCGGGACCGGACTTCGGAGGCACTAGAGCAATCAGACATCAAGTTTCTTCATGCTATCATCAAATTTTTTCAGTGCATGGTCACATCAGCCTCTGAAGTCATCAATATTGTGGGGGTCACTGTTAACTCCTACACAAATACATTCTACAACAAACAGCCCTATCACACCTCAATTCTGACAGGGGCTGGCTGGGTCAATGAGCTTCTCAATGGCCATCCAGAATGAATTTGATGTGAGCTTGGTGTACATTGGCATGTATTCACTGTATTACTACAAGTACTTTGTGATGCCGGCATAAATGACTCAAGACACGTCACACTGGAAGAGCAACTTGCCATCTTCCTATATGCCTGTGTTACAGGCATTTCTGTATGCCACCTTGCTGAGCGTTTTCAGCACTCAAATGATACTATATCGAGGTGTGTCCTCCCACTCTTACCTCTATGCTTGCTTAATATTGCTTCCAGATATTTCAAACGAATTCTTATTGCATTCTCCTCCCAGCCAATCTATTCTACCTATGTCAGGCTTCTCAATGCAGAAACTCCAATACCCACCCAAATCCTTGAGACAACAAAACTATTTCCCTACTTTGCAGACGTAATTGGCGCTATTGACGGCACACACATTGCTTGTCATCCCTCAGCTGCTGATCGTGATGCCACTCATGACTGCAAAGGCAATTTAACACAAAATTGCCTTGCTGCATGTGACTTTGACATGCATTTCATGTACATGTTGAGTGGTTTCCAGGGGTCTGCAGTGGATGCTCGTATCTACAATGTGGCTCATCTAACTGATTTTATGATCCCTCCGGGCAAGGTGTACCTTGCAGATGCTGGATTTGCCGCATGTGATGAATTGTTGGTACCTTATTGTGGTGTGCGCTACCACCTTGCTGAATGGGCCCAGGCAAATCTTGTGTATGTTCCTGACTTATTACTGCCCTGGCATAGTACTTACTCATCTCTGCAGGCCTTGCAATGCCAAGGAACTGTATAATCTATGCCATGCGCAGCTCTGCAATGTCATCGAGCATATTTTTGGTGTCTTAAAAATTCGCTTCTGCATCCTTCGGCTCCCTCCTGAGTATAGCTCTGATATACAAGCTCGCATCCCTCCGGCATTGTGTGTTGTACACAATGTCATCCGCATCCACAACCCAGATGAATTATCGGACTACCATCAAGTGGAGTCAGATGAGTGGAGGGCTCCCTATGATGGTGGCACACTTGCTGATGGACCTCCAACTGAAGCAGCACATTCGTGCACATGATGTTCATGACAAGATCGCTGAATCAATGTGTGGTGATTACCTTACAGAAAGGTGGCGTAGAGGAGCGTCTTTGCCACCTGGTGCATACTGAAATCTAATTAGTTGTTTTGTTATCATTGTTTGTTTGTTGTAGTCATTTTTCAATCAATTTATGTTGTGAACCCACCATCAAGATTATGGAAGGCCCAGTACCCTCCAGAACAATGTCATCAAAGGGAATATCTCACACCATTCCTTGACAATGGATGTCCAAAATCTCAAGTGATATCAAAGCATCAAACCCAAATCCTGCCTCAAATATAAAATCTCATCTTGATCTGTTTGCTGCACCACCTACCTCCATTCCCCGACAATGGATGCCTGAAATCTCAAGTGATGTCGAAGCATCAAACCCAAATCCTACCTCAAATATAAGATAAAATCTCATCTTTATATTTGAGGCAGGATTTGGGGCTGCACCACCTGCCTCTTCAGATACTGCACAATCTGATGCAGGCACTCAGCTCGTCAAGAATTCATATATAGATTGTCTCTTAAGAACATTGTGTACGTAGTGATCTAATTCATGTATGATGTGGAGGTATCACAGCAGCTCCTGTTCATTTGCCCACACTCTCCTTGCCTCCCACAGGTGCTGATCTAAAAAAATCTTATGAATACCATCTTGTGTGATGTTGTTGTAAGCATCAGCGATAGTGACATCAGATTTAAAAAGGTTGATCATTACCATGGCATCGTAGTTGTCCAAATCCTTTTCTTCTTGCACCTGAAGCATAGCGCTGTAACGAACATATTGGCACTGGGCTTAAAACCCCATCTTTTGACACTCATCTCACATCTACAGGAGTT
This sequence comes from Suillus spraguei, assembly GCA_016800925.1. Classification (NCBI taxonomy): domain Eukaryota; kingdom Fungi; phylum Basidiomycota; class Agaricomycetes; order Boletales; family Suillaceae; genus Suillus; species Suillus spraguei. The sequence goes on from JABCPU010000025.1 coordinate 255,136, forward strand.
ACCACTCGTCCATGGCCATCTTACCCCTTTAGCATTACTGGTGGCATCCCATGCTTACCGCACACCATACTGACTGCCGCACCACATTCCACATACCGATGTCCTCCCATGTCCTTGCTGCATCCGCATGGCTCCATTTGGTGCGTCATTTGTTTTATGTTCGTTATCACTGATTTCACGGCAAGCCTTATTACATGTTGCCTCGTGCTGCAGCGCCTCGCGCTATGTTTACTTATGGCAGTTACTACACTCCAGCGCTACTGATCTCACCTAGAGTATTCCGAATACATATGATTTAGGATATAAGCACTGCGTACCCCGCACAATACAGTACTGGATTTTACACCATTGCACGTACTATAGGTCAGGATTATTGTCTAGCTCTGGATCTACCCAGTAGTGGACTTAGTCTTTAAAGTTTCCTTATCGCTCGTTAATCTATCACGCTCGTTCTCCATTACCACTGGACTTTTGACTGTTATTGTGACTGAACTTCTCATGCACTGCTACTTTACCACTGAAAATACCGCGGACTTCTTTACTGTTTCCTTGCACCACTTGCAACCTTACTGCTACCGCTGATATTATCGCTCGACATCGCTCGCTCGATGCAACTGTTTCTGACTATATCTCGACCACAGTAGCACCGCTACATATGATGCTAGTTCCGGCGGCATCATCGCTGACCGTGGCAACTTACCGCTGACCACGACACTTCCTTCGCACATAAGTTTGACTCGAACTTGACCATACTAATAGGCATCCCCCTTTAGGGTCGATGTCATATACCATACTTCTGATCCCAGATCTGACCATATCCGATCAGATCAGATCAATTCTATTTCCGTCCAGTCCACAGATCCTGTCCAGATCGCCCATCCGAATGTGACCACTTCTCGCACTCTAACTCCCTTGTGTATATCAGCGTCTCCTGTTTCCGGTATTCCGGCTGTGTATATTTCCGTCCTGCATCACTGATCCATTACCTGTGTTCATTTCCGATTCGTGCTTACTGATCCGCTGTGCATTAACTAATAGACTTCTGTTACACTTCGTGCATAGCCCTTGGTCCTGGACTTGTTGATTATCCATATTAGATACTTACAGTATATAAACCACTTGTAGATCTCCGTAGAACCTTAGTTTGAATATCATCTTAGATTCTGCTCATTCTGCTTCCTTCAGACTTGAGTCACTTTCCGCTCTAGTCATCTTCCGAGACTTGGGATTGATTCCTTTAAGTCTATATCTCCGACTCTATCTTTGGATAGTCTACCTCTGTCAGTTTCTAGTTAGGAGCTCGTTCCGAAGCTAGCCATAATCCTCATTCCATCCCTACGCTCTGGATAACCTTTGGATGTATCATATCCGATACCTTCAGATGTCCAGATCTGCCACACAACTCCTTCCGAATCTTCAGATGTATACCTACTCCCTGAAATAAGGGGCATTACTCGGGAAAGGGGCACAGTGCACAAACTGAGGCCAAAGCCCTTCGGATCCTTCACCCTTTGAGTATGGTCTTAACAGTCGAACACTCTTGTTCTCACAAGTGAAGCAGACTAGACGGAGCGCAAGACTCACATACTAACTTAGGAGGTAGTTTATCTACAGCCCAGGTTAGGTTGTATCTTTACAGTGCGCTGCTTGCAGGTTGGAACAGGTTCCATGATACACACTGTGACAGTTTCCTGAAGCGCTGAGCCTGTGGAAGTTATACTATCAGCCACCTTGTCACCCATCTCTTCCAAAGCAACCAGCATGGTGAGATGCTGCGCTTTTGATGACCCTGATGCACTCTTTCCTTTTGAAGAATTTGGGGGGCGGGACTTGTGTTGTCCACTATCGTTCCCATCAGCTTTACGCTTCACCGCCATTGACAAAGCAGGCGTGGAAATTGAAGGGGCAAGAAAGGGCTGTGTAGCTGCATTGAAGCCTCATGGTGTGACAGGTGGGATAGGTGCAGCAGCAACAGGTGAAATAGGGATAGGTGTAGCAGCAGGTGCTCTGCTCATTTCAATGTCATCAAGGTCACGAAACTTGACCTGATTGAGCGTGCTCTCCAGGGACAACATGGGATCAGCAGAAGTATCACCACTAGTAGCATGGGTGATGTCACTACCAGTTGCTGTGGGAGCCAATGTGTCTGCAGCTAGGCTGGTACTGGCATGGAAGCCAACCCAGCTGCTTGTCTGTGCCAGAATGATACCTTGCAGCATCTCATAATGTGGCCATCCTTTTTTTCAAAGGCCTTGCTAAGGGGTTATGCTGCATGAATAATTAGTGCGGTAGAACAGGACAGATAGATGATACAGTACCTTGATAAAGTCCGCCCACATAGTCTCAGATTCTTCACTGATATTAGCTCCTAAATCCAGGTCGAACGATAAACCTGAGGCACTAGATATTTTGTCAACCACCTAATACATCTTTTTTATCTAGAAATACATCAATATTAGTAACAGCACGTATATCAATAAAACAATAGTACTTACCTGAGCCCATTTGGATTGGCAGGCTTCAGGGGTCTTGGGAGCACCATCAGGGCATGGGTGTGTTGCCATCTCTGCGGCAGCACCAATCCAGAAAGATTTTGTGAAGTTCATCCCATCACCCCTTTGGTGCTCTGTTGGACAGCATATTCAACTAATTTCCTTTCATCTTCAACAGACCATACACAGCAGTCTTTTGCTGTTGTGGTAAGTTCCTGACTGTCAGTGGCTGCCTTTTTTTTACCTTTGCCTTTGGCCATAGTGGTAGGGTAGAAACGGAAAGAGTATAGTGACTCTGATGAGCTTTGTGTCAAGGGCATGGTTATCATTATCAATATGTCACACTGTGACTGACAGCACTCGGCACACCGGCATGCTTACTTAACTATGTTGTTTTGTTTGTTGAAGTTTGTTGAAGTTGGGCGAAATCCCGATCCCGAACAGACACTTATGCTTATGTCTTATGCACGAACCTTTGAAGCCATGCTGGAATCCATCACCATGTGAATGTCAGGATTCTGGCTGGTCTTGGCACACAAGTCTATGCAGACTTCAGGTCTATGTCTGGGTACCCCTCGGCGAGCTTGGCAAATTCAAGCGGAGTTGAATCAGCCACTTGCAGGTGTGGCTCACCTAAGCAAGGATATAATATCCTCCTGCCTCTTTGCTGCCTGCCGCCTGACAGTGATCAGGAATGCTACTTCTGTGCCTGCCCGCCACCACTGGAGGTGGTGTCAATGGCATCCTCGATTTAGATGCCGCTCAAAGCATGTCTGGGCTTCTCAAATGCCCTGCCGCCCGCCCCTTGTCATATCCATTCCTCATCTTCCCACTGACACGCATGAAAACTGTTTTGTACATGATCATGACTGTGTTTTAGTCTACCACATTTAATTTTCCAAATAATTTTCTATACCTTTCTGAACCTTACAAGAATTTATTCGAGTATTTTCTGAGCCTACAATCATTTCTATGCACTTATCTGTTGGAAAATAATACTTATCCAACATAGCTTTCCCATTATGAACAATATTTCCCATGCCTTATGTTTTTTCTTTCTCAAACTTTAACCTACTTATGCAATGTTTTGTGAAAACATCAAAACATTGTGATGTTGAAGAAATTGACATTTGAACAGTGCTGATGAAAGACAGAGCTATGTAATCAAGCATGTGATCAGTCATGTGACCAGCCTAAGGAGAGAATTCTATAACATTCTGGAAGATTCCATAGAAACAGTAGTTTACATTTGTAATCAGTAGCACAGCCTTCATAGTGAGTCATAATGAGTCATAGCCAAGCACAGCCTAGCATAGCCAAGCATAGCCTAGCACAGCCATTCTTGGTGAGTCATACTGAGTCATTATGAGTCATTTTTCCTTGTGTGGTAGTATGTACAGCCACCTTAGAATAGTATATAAGGAGCCCACTTTCCCCCTCTGAGAAAAAAAACCAATCTTGTCAACAACCATCACACCAGTGACCAGTACACTAGTCAGGCAATAGTTTCTCACACTCAGAGGAGGGTAGGCCAAGGAGCCCCTCTAATAAATTATATATTACCCAATATAATTAGTGTGAATCTAAGCATTAAGCAAGCATACTGAGTGAAACATTAAGTTATTTCACTCCTGTTAAGACCGTACTCAAAGGTAGAGAGTTCTGAAGGGCTTTGGCCTCAGTTTGTGCACTGTGCCCCTTTCCCGAGTAATGCCCCTTATTTCAGGGAGTAGGTATACATCTGAAGATTCGGAAGGAGTTGTGTGGCGGATCCGGACGTCTGAAGGTATCGGATATGATATGTCCGAAGGTTATTCAGAGCGTAGGGATGGAATGAGGATTATGGCTAGCTTCGGAATGAGCTCCTAACTAGAAACTGACAGAGGTAGACTATCCAAAGATAGAGTCAGAGATATAGACTTAAAGGAATCAATCCCAAGTCTCGGAAGATGACTAGAGCGGAAAGTGACTCAAGTCCGAAGGAAGCAGAATGAGCAGAATCTAAGATGATATTCAAACTAAGGTTCTACGGAGATCTACAAGTGGTTTATATACTGTAAGTATCTAATATGGATAATCAACAAGTCCAGGACCAAGGGCTATGCACGAAGTGTAACAGAAGTCTATTAGTTAATGCACAGCGGATCAGTAAGCACGAATCGGAAATGAACACAGGTAACGGATCAGTGATGCAGGACAGAAATATACACAGCCGGAATACCGGAAACAGGAGACGCTGATATACACAAGGGAGTTAAGGTGTGAGAAGTGAGCACATTCAGATGGGTGGTCCGGACAGGATCTGTGGACCAGATGGAAATGGAATCGATCAGATCTGATCGGATATGGTCGGATCTGGGATTAGAAGTATGGTATATGACAACTCCAGTCTTTGGACATTATTTCTCACGACATACAGACACATCAGCAAGCCACCAAATCATCACACATTCTCAAACTAGCTAGTGCAAGGTTACTAGTCATCTAGTGTCAACAACATCTAGTTCTCTTTATGACACAGAACACATTTCTGTGGGGAGAACATTGCATTCAAATATTTCATTAGTTAATTTGGGAGGACAATAAGACTAGCAGTAATTCAACAACATCAATAGCTTGGCCACTTAAGACTACATCAAGAGGGTGTACTCTGTTCTGACCTGCGTCATACTCATTGTGAAGTGCCTGAGCAGCAGAGAGTTGGTTTCAAAGTGACATATTGGATAGTCTGATCAGTGCTAGATGGCTTAGTTGACTCCATTAATTAGTGAGAGTTAGGAGTAGCATCATTGCATATCAACATACATCATCATCATCATCATCATCACAAGTATGTACATTGTGTTATAAAATCACAAGCACTGCATCGCACCAGTTACTGATTTTATCCCCCTGTCCTTTGATCAAACAAAGACAAGAAAGAGTTGTTTGCCCTTTTCCCCACGAATGACCACATTATCAACCATTGGTATTTGTCTGAACCGTTGACCATGGAGAATATTGAAATTCAGTGAACTTTTCTGTTTTTCATATTCTAAGAAGACACCGCACATATATTCTCTCCTGGCTTACCTTGTTCACATCGCCCTCCTTCCCTTCGATCATCCTGCCCCTGCTATGTCTGCCCCATTGTCACATGCTGATATTGTGTTTCTTGCACAGCTGTTCCTGCATCAGTCTCCCACTGGCCTTGTCACTGATTGCACTGTTGTGGTGGTGCAGTCTCCCTGTTGATCTGTCGGACTGATAGGAATGGGAATGGCAGGAGTATGTACTACTTTAATCTTCGCTCTATATTGGCTTAAATTGCCAGCATCCGTCATGTGCATTCTTCTGCTGGTATCCACAACTACTTACCTTGCTGCACATCATATCATTTATTCCCATGTCAACTACATCGCCAAGTCCCCCCAGCTCTCAACCAATTGCCTCCTCTAGCAGTAACATGCTCACCATGCCACTGCCCTCCTTAACACAGCCTCAACCAATTGCCTCCTCTAGCAGTACTACCTTTGTCATTCTGCCACCCTCCTTGACACAGCCCTCAACTAAGCAACAACGCAAGCAGGGTGAGTGATGCCTGGGCTCTTTCTGCTCTTGTCCATGCACCTTGCACTGCAGCCATGACTCATGCTTAAGGCATTGTCATGAGGCAGGGGGGTGTCATTTCCATGGATTTCATGATGGCCTGCCCATGCATGGAGATGGGGACGAGATACACGACAACTTTCTGATTGAGGAGATGGACAATGTAAGCTTTGGATGTGAGGAGCTCCATCAGGTGTTGAATGCCTCTCTTGAAGACTTTGGCCTTCTGATCCCAGATGCACCAGTTCCTTCTATACATGACCTACTATCTGCACCCCCGCTCCTATGCCCCATTATCATGTCCAACCGCTGAGTGTCCTTTTTAAGGTTGATCCATCCTCCCCCCCTGTGCTACCTTGTGTGTCCTCCAAGTCAATGATGAAGCATCCATGAATCATGCAACAGATGGACCCTATGTAGGCCACTGATCTGTGTGCCTGGGCCAGGAAGGAGGCTGATGTTAAGTGGGTTGAGGAACACTGCAAGGAGATGGAACGAGAAGAAAAACAGTGCTTTGTGTTGCATTGGTTTGACTCTGTAAGTGTCATCTCATGTTTCTGTCATGACTCTACTAATATTATACCTAGGACAACACCGCTGTCAAGATGGAATGGGTGTCCAAGTGCCCTTACTATCCTCAATGGCAGCTTGCTGACGATCCTGAGCTTGTTGCCTCCTTGGGTACAGATATCCGAAAGATTGAAGTGTACAATGAATGCTTGCAATGCTGGATCCCTACTGCCCTCTCACATACCATCTCCCTTGAGTCTGGCTGTCATGTATTCCTCCGACGTTATGATGTCATGCAGTGCAATGACTTCCCAGAGCTCTTGACAGCATCAAAACATATCTCACGCCCTCATCACCTTTGGTTCAACATGAGAGGTGAGCGTGACATTGTGCAAACAAAGCTCAAGGCTAAGCAGGAGTGGGTACCACTCTCAGATCCTGAGGCTGAGGTTGAGATCATCAAGATACCAACTTCTCCCATCTGCAAAGTCAAGTGCGAATGGGAGGAGAGTCATGAGCTTTTTTCAACTCCTGTGTATCCACGACTCACAGTTGAGGACTTTAACAGCTGTCATGGAGCATCTATGTATGTCTCCTACTCCCTCTCTGCTCCTCTTACACAGTAGCAGCATCATCATCTCTCTCTCATCCAGTCCCATTCACGAAACATTCTCTATGTCAATTTCATCGTCATCTTCCTCACATCACTCAACTACCTTGGTGGAGGTGTGTGATACCCCAGCTCGATGACAAGCAACCTCTGTTAAGACACCTGCTATCACTCCCATTCCTGTCCCCAACTATAATTCTGCAAAGCCATGGCAAGTGTGGCCCCACGGCATGCACACTATTGATATGGTGGCTGGCTTTCGGCAGATGGATGACAAGCACCTGTGAGCGACGTACCTCCAGCATGAGCTGTTTCCTCTCATATTTGGAGTCCCCTTTGTCAAGGCCACCTATCATAATAATCACAAGATGTGGAGAGTGACAGATCATACTGTCCTTACTGACCATGAGGCTGCGGGTCATACACCATTGGGTCTTTGGTCACACTACCTTAGCAGTCGCCGCAGGGCACTTGGGCAGCAGAGCAAGAAGCCTGGCAAGGCCAGGTAAGTATATGTATCACCCTTTTAGCACATTCTCGTTCTTCGATTTGTTATACTCTTCACTAGTCACTGTTGTAGTTGTCGTTGGCAATGTATATTGATATCTTGACATTGCAGGTTAAGAACATTGACATGTGTGCCAATGTAGATACTGCAACCTACCCTACTATTGCACTTGGTGAAAGTCATTTATTCTTGACCTTGGGCACTATTGCGCTTGGCAAAAGTCATCTATCCTTGACATAGATACCACAACCTACCCTACTATTGCACTTGGTGAAAGTTATTTATCCTTGACCTTGGGCACTATTGCGCTTGGCGAAAGTCATTTATCCTTGACATAGATACCGCAACCTACCCTACTATTGCGCTTGGTGAAAGTCATTTATCCTTGACACTATCCTTATTGGCATGATTGCCACATCAAAAGAAAACATATATTGATATTTGACATCACAGTTAAGAACATTGAAAAATAACTAATTCTAAGTCGAAGAAAAGCTATGACATGGACGATAGGGCCTTTTGCCCTGTGCATGCAGGGTAGCTAGGGTAACACAATTGTGCCAAATGATCATCTCATCTATAAAAAAACTCATACTTAACTGGTGTCATCTCACAACAGATGTTGTGGAAGGTGCCAAACCACACATTAACCTGCTCTGCAATCAAAGAGTTGAAGTAATATCCACTGTCCTCGTCCAGCAACTCAGGATAAGCCTTCATGTCACAGTGCTCACGACACAAGGTGTCAGTTGCCTTATGCTTTGTCCAATGATGAAATGCATCGACGCACATGCCAACACCATTGAAAAATTTGATCTGACAGCTTGTAACTTCGCAGAGGGCATTGCAGTTGGAATTGTAGATGATGTGCTGTAGTTTCCGTGCACACGGAAGGGAATATACCTGCTTGATAATCAGCTATGCAACATCAGTAAGATGGTGGAACAAGCTAGAATGTTAAGAATGTTAGAATCACTTACTAAAACATTTGATACCACCTCATGATGGTACATAGTACTACACGCATTGATTATCCCGCAAGGACGAACAATGAGTTGTTTGTTGTTCGTCTGTTGGCGTCGAAAAATGGCCTTGAGCTTGCCTACAGTTTCCTTTGCCTCACAAGCATGATCTTCTTCATCATCGTCAACTCCAGTGGAAGTTGTGACTGCCGGTTGCACAAGGCGAGTGTCTCCAGTGCATCCATCATGCTCATACCACTCATCTCCATCTTGGACAGCGAGATTGTCACCAGCATCAACAGAGGCCATGACATCAGAGAGCCTCCATTTGAAGGTGGAGGGGGTCGTTGCATGCTTTGCGAAGCTTCCCAGACTGTCCATCACGAGTCACAGGCTGATCACATCCCTCCACAGTGCATATTGTCTCTAGATGCTTGTGTGCAGGGTCTATAGAACAGTACCAATGGCGAGTATTTGCAAGAGGGTTGGTGCATCGTGGGACTGCACAGCATGGATGCCCCACAGTGACACCATTAGTAATGATGACCTCTGTGTAGCTGAGTGTCCCATCAGGCATCTCAAACACCTGCAGGCAGCTGTCGCAGGCATGTGGAAGCTCCTCTTGTCCATAAGTGATGATGCGCTCAGTGCACTCGTGCATGGCACTCATGAACTGTTACAGTTGTACATGCCCCTATTCATTCTCTCTTTGTCTCCTTTACTTGTATATTACATAATGTGACTCTGACTCATATGCTCAACGCATCTGTACTATAGTTGCCTTCCTTCTCTGGATATGCACTTACGTTCTCACATCTCTCTTGGCCCGTGCGCACATATTGACCTATTTAAGCATGTTGTATTATGCTTGTATACTTTACTTTAATCTTACTGGGTTTTACCTGGAATATCCTTTGCTTAGGCCTCCAACCTAAGTCGTCTGAATCGTCTCTAAGTCTAAGCACTCCTTAGCCTTAGTCTCTGTTCTACCGATTGTCTTAGAGTCGCGACTCTTCGACTGAACCCTTGATCCTACTTGGAACCTTTTCTAAGTAGTAGTCTCCATTCTCTTTTGAACATAGTTGAACTTCCCAGCAGACCGTTGTAACGAACATATTGGTGCTGGGCTTAAAACCCCATATTTTGACACCTGTCTCACATCTACAGGAGTTACCACTAGTCCATGGCCTTCTTACCCCTCTAGCAGTAACCGGCGGCATCCCACGCTTACCGCACACCGTACCGACTGCCACACCACATTCCATGAACCGATGTCCTTCCATGTCCTTGCCGCGTCTGCATAGCTCCATTTGGTGCGTAGTTTGTTTCCTGTTCGTTATCACTGATTCCACGGCAAGCATTATTACATGTTGCCTCGTGCCGCAGCGCCTCGCACTATGTTTACTTATGGCGGTTACTACACTCCAGTGCTACTGATCTCGCCTAGAGTATCCCGAGTACATACGAATTAGGATATAAGCACTGCGTACCCCACACGATAGAGCACCTGATTTTACACCATTGCATGTACTATAGGTCAGGATTATTGTCTAGCTCTGGATCAACCCAGTAGTGGACATAGTCTTTAAAGTTCCCTTATCGCTCGTTAATACATCACGCTTGTTTTCCATTACCGCCGGCATACCGCTGGACTTTTGATTGTTACTTTTGACTGAACTTCTCACGCTCCACTACTTTACCGCTGAAAGTACCGCGGACTTCTTTACTGTTTCTTTGCACCGCTCGCAACCTTACCACTACCGCTGAGACCACCACTCGACATCACTTGCTAGACACAACTGTTACTGACTTTATCTTGATGATGGTAGCACCGCAACGCACGACGCTAGTTCCGGCAGTATCATCGCTGACCGCAGCAACTTACCGCTGACTTCGATGCTTGTTTTGCAAATAAGTTAGACTCGAACTTGACCATACTAAATAGGCATCCCCTTTAGGGTCGAACGCTCTTGTTCTTACAAGTGAAGCAGACTAGACGGAGCGCAAGACTAACATACTAGTTTAGGCAGTGGTTTATCTACAGCCCAAGCTAGGTTGTATCTTTACACCGTACAACCTGAATATTTTATCCTCCTCAGTGGCAGCCTCTCCAGTTGTGGGCAACATCCAAACGAGATCCTTGACAATATCCCATAGGACATCAACAGCATCTTCAGAGATAGCAACTCTTTCAGCCAGAAATTCGTTGATGGAGGGGGGTAGTATGTCGGGCACAATGAGGACAGAGATGGTGTGCGGCTGAGGTTGCATAATATCATCTTTGAGAAGGCTGGTACACCAGAGAAAGGTGGTGAAATCAAGAAACGGCATGGTGGCAAGCTGATGGTGTCACTACATGGCAGCAAAGAGGGATGTGATGTCCATGGCCCGTGCGTTAATATGCAGCACCTCTCGGCGGTGGCAGTGGGTGTGATGTGACTGACGGGAGTGACTAGCGGTAGAGGTGGGTGTGTAATGGTCAGCCATAGTTGGGGGGTGCCGGCATCTTCGAACTCCGTCAGAGCATCGCCACCTGTACCAAGAAGACAGACTTGAAGTCTGCGTAGACTTGTACCCAGACTGGCCATTTCAGAGATGCCCTCATCACCATGCAGCTCAAGACACGGAGCTCCGGGGTCGGGGATTGGCACGAGTCCGGCCATTACCGATAGTAGTAAGTCACCGCACTTGTGACTTTTTGTGACACAAAATTAGAGGTCTACCAACAAATAGTTCAAGACTAGAACAAACATTGATCGAACTTCAAAATACGTCGAACCTACGGTAACCTGTTGTCCACCATACGATTGGGATTCGGAAATAACCTTTGCGATTCGATGAACCATCATTAACCATTGGCTCAGCAAACCACAGCACACTCCTCCCCGCATGGCACAGTTTGATCAGACTCGTATAGAATGAATATGCTTTTCTGTCTGAATCATGACACACTTTTAGCGGTTTGCGTTGCTTGCAATACTATAAAATATGCTGGGTTCTACGTTTTGCCTTAGTTTACTTGGTGAGTACTAACGTCTACATCTCGGCTATAAAAGTCAAGTCAACAAGTTGCAGGTTCTATTGGCATCCCTGCGAAATATAGATGATTGCATAGCAACAGCGACATGAATCGCTTCAACGGCAAGCCGACAACAATGCGAACTTTGGACTTTGCAAGTGGGACCGGATAATGTCCCTGATTGTCAAAGGACCTTCATGCATTGCAAAAGAATATTGGAATGGTTGTTTTGAGTTAGCATGCCAGGTGAAGCTTCTGTATTTGGCTTAATGCATTGAATGTTCCTTGGACATTGCTACTCACAAGCGGTAGGATGAACTTGATATGCTGAGCGACATATTAAATTGCATATTGAATTGCGCACAAGGATGAACGTTCACCGTGAACTACCTTTTGTCCTGAATCAATCACGAAATTCTGAATCAGTCAGATGATCGTCCTGTGTACTTTGCGGGATTAACGTTCAAAACCCTTGAAGCTCCAAATCCATGAGGCTCACGGGCCTTTTAGTGACTAACAGCTGAGCCTCGTTGAGTCAACGTGTTGCCTCAGGCTGTACCTTCAAATGACCAAGTCCTTCCTGACCTGCTCGTTCGATTGTACTGATATCTTCGTTTCCGCCAGTTACTTGCTATAATCAACACCGATCATGGCCCACCCTGCCATATGGAGAGGAACACAGTTTTTCTATCCTATTGGGAATACATCTGCAGTTTGCCTCACACAGGATCTTTGTCCATCTGAGAAAGCAGAGGTGCTGCTTCTTGGATGCGGCGACCCGAGGCATATCTTTTACACCGTATATACAAACAGCGCTGGTTTGCAAGGTAAAACCACGTGAATTTTGATAAAGCAATATGTTAATGTTCTGTACTCAGCGTCACGAAAACTGGACTTCACCTGTTGCGACCTTGAGGGTGCAGTCATTGGCAAGGACAAATTTAATACTTGATGCGTCTTGTTAGGCTAACGTATCAAATAGCTCGAAATGCTATCTTATTCACTCTCCTTGCCGATGAAGGTGCTGTGCAAAAAGTGCCGCAAATTTGGAACATCTTTTTCCACTTTTATCTCGACAAAGCGTCCCATGACCTGCTTATATCACAATGCAGGAAATTGGTCGAGCTATCCAGCGATTTGGATAGCTGGAACAATGGTCCTTACGGTCATTTCCTTCGTGTGTGCACTGAAGCTACCCTCGCCGAGCTACGGCGCCTTTGGCAGCTCTACGTCAAAACAACAACTTACTCTCCTAGCGAGGCAAAAGCATTTAAATCTGCATATGCTGCTGACGTCAAGGCTTCAAAGGTGAAGTCCGACTTCGTGTGCACATCAAGCCGCGCAGCCGGGCCACTGTCGATGTATGCGCTTAAGATGGCGGGTGATCACTACAACACTTATTGGGACACAGGCGTATTCTCTGCCGTCGCCAAGAGACCCCTAGATGCATCGCATCCGAATCCAACCTTAGCATTTTCCATGGTCGGTGACAAATTTGGGGTCCACTATGGAACAGACCCTCTTTCTTGCTTTCATTTGGCGGAAGCGCTTGCGCCAGCTATCGGGAGCGCTCGCCATCCAGAGCAAACTACTCTGAAAGACATGGCGAATGTCTGTAAGACGCAATTTTCCAGGTGGTGCACTTCAGTTTCCAAGGTCTTGGGCAGTCAAGGTCCATCTTCTCCTAGCTCGCTCATCATACGTTTCTTTGTGGGAGATGCTTTGAGCTTCTGTCAAGCTCTTGGCTACTCCCGCACCATGAAATCGACATCCACACCATTCCTTGTCGCTCCTTGGAAGAGCGCGTGCATCACCTTGGATCCTAATGCCTACGAAACTAGTGCACAGTCACCCGCACCGACCATGTTCAACATCATTGATACTTCCAACCTTCTCGATCACGTCGGCGTATTGAACATCCTCGTTGTTACTTCTCCTATTCTTCAGCAAACTCCATCCGCTACGTTGTACACAGAAGGTCTCTCCGGGAGCGACCCAGAAGACGCGTTGCCACAGCAACTCTGTGGGGATATTGCGACTATTGGGTTACTCCTCGGCCTTATTCCCGTGTCCTTCATTTCGCAGTTCATGAACCGGTCGAATATGCATGAACTGCTCATGCAAGCTGCGAACGAGAATGCAACTCAAAATCACGAGCGCCTCGCTTGGAAGCTGCTCAGCCGGGCTGAGAAACTCATGATCGACGTTGACCGCCCCATCGACATCGCCCCGGAACAGCTTGCAGGCGTCCTCTTTAATGTTTACCTCGACATGTTTTTTTATCAGAACATGGCACGAAAGATGTCCATGCTCAAGTTGTCTTCGTCGTCAATCAGAATATCTGGGGACATACACTACCACCGTCGTGCGTACGCGGAGGTTTTGAGTGTCGTCAAAAAGAGGGTGATCACGGACTGGGACTCAACCATGAACATGCTTCACGACAAGATATTGAATGATAGAACCCTTCTGACCGGGATGAACCATTACCAAGATCTCTGCTGCCAGCTGCACCTTCTTGGCGTTTTCACTGTAGAATGGATGTCCCTACAAAAGGTGCAGGAAGTATGTCGCCTTGAAAGGCCTCTTGTCTTTCGCAATTGGAAGACGGTCCCGCAAACCGTCTGTGTCGTCCTCGTAATTCCTCGGGCTCGCCTCCGATCGCTCTTACCCGATCTTGACAAGGCTGGAACACCTATATTGCAGTGTGATTTCAGAGGAACAGTGACCTCAAATACGTTTTCATGCATCAACACAGTTTTCGGAACTGTCAAGATCAGTGGCAAGGGCGATGGAAAAACTGCAGTTATTGAGGAGGACACTGCTAGACGGTATGGAGCTTCCCCTCTCGTGGTGTGGTTCTGGGTACCATCTGTTGTGATCTCAAGCGAGGATCGCTTGTCGGTCGTTTTGGCTGTTCTATCCACCCCGGCATCCATGTCACTCACCATGAAATTGGGGTTTGACCTTTCCTTATTCCGTGCGGACATGGGAGATGAGCAATTCGTGCACATCCTGCGACAGCGTCCTAATGCTGTCCTAGGGAGTGCTGAGGAGAATAATATGCAGATCAGCGGCCGTCCTACAAAGACGCCTGGCGCCACATTTGTGACGTTCGATAAAGAATGCAAGAAACCTCTATCATTCAGCACTCGGGTGGATATCATTGAACCAGAGATGAAGGCTTCCCTGACTAGCGGTGCTACTCCCACTGTGAACCAAGTTTCTATGCATTCAATCGCCATCGTTCTTGGAGAGAAGTCTTTGCAGTTACCTTTCCCGCTTCCCATCGACGCAAAGAAAGCCAAGCTTCGCGTTGCACGAAAGTCGCTATACATCGAAGTACGTTTCCTCTATCTCTGCCTTTCCAAACACTCGGTTTTAACTCAGCGCAGGTCACATTGCCCTTGAAACTTACTCTTGGAGAAACCGACACAGACATGTTCCCCGTCATTCCCCAGGAAGGCGATCTTGCCCTGTGGAACATGCATCGAGTTAACCTCGACCAATGCGTGCCTTTCAGCATCACCAACAAAAATGCTCTCAAATGGGTCAACCCTCACATCTCCTGCATGTTATCTGAGCGCGAAAGACGCATTCCCGAGGGTTTGACAACAGGGTCTACGCTACTGGATATCAAGCACACACTTCATTTGATATTTGGGTTCGCAAGTGGTACTGCGGATGACAAGCCCCCCCTATGCTACGCCTTGAAGGACAAACAGAAGGCCTTCGTTATGTTATTTATCACAGACCTCCGGTTGGACCTCGGCTCGCACGCCATAGTTGCTGATGCTTGGATGATGCCGTCTTCTCCATCATCTGTGAAGGCCGAGGCTTTCCGCAAGGTTTCCGGACATGTGATGTCTGGCGACAATATGAAGCAATTGGGGATAGCTGCTGAAGAGAGGAAGGCATGGATGCACCTCCTCGCGGCCGCAACGGAGCGGTGCCGTACTTGGGAGCACAAGACCAGCTGCGAGTACCGCGTTCAAGGTGCTATCCCTCTAACTTTTGAGCCAGACGAGAGTCCTATTTGCTCTTGCGGCACCGGGGTGGGGGCAGAGGCATTTGTGAAGAAATACCCGATGCTTCGCGCGCTTGCGCCGCATGTGACGAGGGCAGCGATCAGTCCACTGTTCGCGCTGTCGTACATGGAAAGGGTCGGTCCTCCGCAAGATGCCGTTGCTACGAAGACTCCGGCGATGCCAGCGCGAGCAGCAGCAGTCCGTCGTGTATGCGCTGCTTGTGGAAAGGAAGGAGGTGCGCCTGGGTCCTTGTTGATTTGTAGCAGGTGCAAGGATGTACGGTATTGTTCAGCAGGCTGTCAGCGCGAGGACTGGAAAGGGCACAAAAAGTGTTGCGTGCCATCTTCCTAAAGAGATGGATAGATGCTTAGTATGTCGACTGTTTTGCTGTATTCACGTTATGTAGTACTCTGTAGAATATGGATCGGATTGTGATCAACATGTCAATTAAAATCAGAAATCGATCATTGTCAATCAACTATATTGTTCGACCAGACTGTATCGCAAGTTCTTGACGAGTCCTCGTAGATGCCCATAAACTTGGAGGTCATGCTGAGCTAGGGAAGGACAGAACCGAAGAGACGCTCCGGGTTTTACTTGCAATGACCGTGTACAATACTGTATGGTCCGAATTGTGCTCACCAAGATAAGATTTGAACGACTAAAGTATAGTGCCTCGGCCGAAGGCCTTTTGTATAGTAGCTGTAACTAGAGAAAGAAATGAGTTTAATATGGGAAACGGTGAGTGTAAATCCAAACGGGACGGCCTCCATTACAGTAGGCCAACCTAAAAAATGTAGAATGTCCTCCACTCCTGAATCTCTTTCTTCCCCCAGATGCTGACGAATCACATCGTCTTAAACAAACTCTTGAAGGCAATGATTGCGCTAATGCATTGAATTGCGCTGCCTGCTGTGGTCGCGTATGCTAACAAGCTCAAGACGCAGACCCTTCTCCTGACAGCCGCCTTCCACCAATCCGAGTTGCAAGAGGCGCCATCTGTGCGTACCGTTACTGAATATTATCCTTATCGTGTGACTAATGTCAATGAACCAGGTGGATGCCTCTCTTCCCCCATTTTTGAGGACGTGTCGTGATAGCGATCTCACTGTTGCTCTTATCAGCGCTCAACGCTCACACCGCCGGGCAGAGAATAAACTTATCAAGACCCGCCTGAGGCGTATTAACATCGAAAGAGAACTCTATAGTCATATGCAACTTCGGACATGTCAGAGACTTCGCAAAGCTAACACCAACGTTGGTGTTACCCGTGCTGTGCTACGCGTATCTGGCATAACACCTCCAGCGGATGATCTGGATAGTGAAGCATCGCATTCATTGGGTGTGTCAGGCCGAGATGAATCATCTTGAGATCTATTGCTGTTCTTAATATCGGGAGATGGGCCGCTAAAATTGTAACTGGTGACTCTGAGGCAGTCTATGACTTCGAGTTTCAGGAAGAGACGATCTGAAAAGAACCTCTCAGCAAATGTTCTCGCATAACACACGAACGTGCATATTAAATTAATTGCAACATAGGATAACAAGAACAGGCGTTTGGTATACAAACGAATTACTGGATGTGTTAGGTACAAAATAGAAATACGACACTCGGGTATCTCCAACATTACTCCACCCTCTCTACCGAAGTAGAGAGTCCTGCATATGATGAACTTTGTGATGACAAGTGCTGCTGCTTCTTAGTCGAGTTACAGAATTGATAGCTTGGAGGGGGTCCCGATAATCTGAGCTCCGGCTGGACGTGGACATCTACGATCTCATATTGTACCAGGTGCGACATGATCATTGACCACGCCTCACGGCTGATGTTCACAGAGCTTTTCTTCCCATTTGCTAGCACATTCAGCGAAAAGGATATCCGGCTTTTGTCAATCCCGGTTAGATCACCTTCAAACGCTGACCTGGCAAATGTGACTGCTTGCTGGAATAATTGGGCCAATCTCAGTGGATGGTACTTGGAGTAGAGCTGAAAGACTCACGTCGAAGTTCTCTGCTGGGGGGACATATACCATTCGATTATTCAAACGATACGTGATGACATCTGCGGGGGTTGGTGACTGGCGTCTTTTAAAGGTTCGCATGGCAAATGATCAGTGCGCAGAAGAATGGTTGCAACATTGGAGGTTGCACCTTTTATAACGAGTTCGTTTCCACAGTTGTCCACAGTTGTCCACAGTTGTCCACAGCGTTCGGGAAACTGTAACTTGATCACACGTCCGAGACTCCGAATTTATAATTTATAAGCGCTGATTCAGGGATACCGAGGGATCGGATGACGTCAGTGGTGTTATGTATCCCATGGTCGGGGCCTCTTTGAGCCTCTTTGACGCAACCGGTTCCTCAGGCTCCTCTTGTACATGATGATGAAGCACGAATTCAATGCGGGTAAATTTCTTACGAAGGTGCCCGGAGTCGTGGGATAGTGTGAACTGGAGCCTGGAGGACGGAATAGACCTGTTGAAAGCTCATTGGCTGGTATGGTGGGCTGTAGGAAGTGTGAGCCGTTCCTTGGCGAGTACTTGAATGAGAGATACTGCTGGTACTAGGCCGCATAGAAGATACTTGAAAGTTGAGACACGCCCTGAGGGGAGCCGAAAGCTAAGCGGCGTGACTCGTGACTGAGTGTGACGTTTGTTGAGGGTGTTCTGGCAGGTGTTCTGGCATCATTCGACTTCATCAAGGTATTTTATAACTTTACTTGTAAATTGTCCGTTCTGCTAACAAAAGTCTGCTAGCTGTTCCGCACAGCCAACAAGTTTTTAATTTTCATTGCTTTAGTCTAACATTTTTCTGACAAAATGGGTGGCGCTGGTGCGTGTCTCCTCACTGATCCAAGTCTCTTGGCTGATGCTTGCTGCAGGCTGGTTGTTCTTGTTCTCTGTGTTGATGGCAGCTGGTCTACTTTTCACGATGGTTTTCTTTGTCAGTCTTCTTTCTATCGTAATACCCACCCACCCACTCACTTTCACTCCCCAAGATCATCATGTTCTCAGACCTTGAATGTGATTATATCAATCCCATAGATCTTTGCAACAAACTCAACCAAGTACTTACTCCCCATCCCTACCCAATAACGTACTCACTGACACGCCCCCAGTTCGTCCTACCAGAAAACATTGCACACGCATTCCTAACAATCCTCTTCCTCCTCTCCGGTCAATGGTTTGCATTCCTCCTCAACCTCCCTCTGGTTTTGTACAACGTCAACAAGTACGTCCAATATTTTATCTTGCGCGCTTTTTTTTTGTACACCGGAGCTGACGCGTCGCACAGAATACGTAATAAGAACCACATGTATGACGCCACAGAGATATTCAGAACTCTCAGCGGTCATAAGAAAGAGAGCTTTATGAAACTAGGTTTTTACCTCCTTTCATTCTTCTACTATCTCTATCGGTGCGTGGTCTTTTCACAACTGTCCCACGGTAACCGACGAGATTCTAGGATGATCGTCGCGCTTATCTCTGAGAGCGAATAATTGCAGGAGGTGGCTCGATGACGGGTACCTTTCCGGACAGTCGGGTTTTGATGGGTAAAGTCTGTGCACGTAACTACAAGGCGGTCACTGTTGTTTGGTTGGCTATCACGATCTACTTTCTTCTTATTATGCCCAGTTCACGCTATCTCATGCCCATGCCAAGCACAACATACTTGGCCGTACTTCAACCTAGTTGCGCGAAATACTGACTGAGATGAGATGTGTGATCACAAGTGAAAATACATATGCTATGATAATTCGCAACCCAAGATGAAGCTAACGCATGTTGAGTCCGGCCAAGCCTCAGACTCTTTCATCCATATCACGCCCACGCCCAAGAAAATCCGTCCCATAACTTGGGCCTCATCCATCAATATCCATCCCTACTCGTTCTCCACCACCACCACCACCTCTCCTTCCACGACCTCCTCGACCACGGCCCCTACCCCCACGATGCCACTTCTGCCCATCCGCACGAGAATTCGAAGGCGGCTGCTGGCTATACTGCCTCGGATCTGCACCAGGTGGCGCAACCAACACGCTCGCTCTCGGGTCCGAAGCAATAATCGAATCTGACCGCATTTTTCTGCACCAACGCAAATAAAAATAAAAAGATAAAAACCCCAAACCAACCAAATACCACTTACGATGAATTCCCCTCATCTCCACCATCCATAAGCACATCCACGACATCCACATCTGCAAGTCTCCCCGACAACCCCACCGCTTTCGTCCCCACGATGCTCACTTGCAATATTTTGCCGTCTGCAGGCTGCCCATTAAATTTGTTCACAGCTGCGTCTGCATGCGTGGGTAGTTTGAACGTAATGCGTACGATGACGTTCTCCGATGCTTTGGGAGATGCTGTTTCAGATGAAACTATTGTACCGCATCGTTTGAAAATAGCCTATCAAACCAACCCAAAAAAGCAACCATAAACCCCAATCTTAGTCTCCTCGAACAACAAAATACAAAGCAAAACCACGCACCTCGACATCAGCAGCAGTTGTACCCCTCACAAGTCCCTTAACCTCCACCACATTTCCCAACGGCACCGCACTGGCGCCTTTGATGCTCAAGCCCTGGCCTGAAGCTTTGCTGTCCCCTGCTGCATCCCTGAGCGCGCGCTGCGCGAGGCGCGAATCGGGTTTGCGAGGTTGGGCGGCGCTTAGGGTGAGTCTTGATGATAAGCTGGGTTTTTCTGGGTCTTCGTAGAGGTCATGGCTCCATTGCGCGTCTGGGTCGCCTTTGGGGGTGCGATTTGGGCGGGTCTATGTACAATGATTGGAGTGGCCGTTATAATCGAAAAAAGAATATGTGTCCGGGAGAGGAGCTTATTCTTTTGTTTTATTTTAGAGTAGAAGGAAAGGTGGACGTACGTATGGGGATGCTCGACTGCCTGATTTTGTACGGACGGGGCCGATGGAGGGGGCTCCGACTCCGTTATCTATTGGGACATTTAGGCGTTCTAGGAGGGACATCTCAGCGTTGTCGTACTGTGTCTTTGAATGAATTTGGAGTGGATAGACTGAGAAGGGGGTATGTAAACTGAGTCGCGGTGTAAACTAAAGTACTGCCAGTACGTTTCGCTCAACATAAGCTGTGTGTTGTTGTTTGCTGTGTGGCACTGGTAATTTGTTTCAAGTTGGGTCAGAACAGGTTTATATATAATTCATACAGGACGCATGTGTTTTGCTGTAGGATAAAGGTTCTAGTAATCGTGATAGTAATCGTAATATGTGTATTGACAAAACGCCGCTATCCTCCCTCTGAGAACTTATACTTACTGGAAGTGAATAGTTCAGTTGACTGTCCCTTTGTAAAAACACACTGCCCAGGGTGAAAAGCGAGGACACAGGAGGAATGACTAGAATATCCATGCTCAATTTTCGTAATCTGAGCAGTGCTCTCAGAGCGCTGAGTGATGGCACACCAATCAAATGCAAGTCACGCACCTTTCGAAATCATTTCGAGACGTTACATATCCTTCATCAACCAGAATAACCAGAAGCGGCGATACCCTCGACAGATAGATTAGACGTAGGGCGATGCCTAAACCCTGAGACGGTATCATTATCTACTGGAGACAGTATCGATTCCAGCGAGCGCAAGATTGCACATTTGGGTGGGTGGACATTGAAGCGGACTTGAGATGTATGACGGATCCGGCGCAGACTTGAATGACTCCTTTTCTTCGGATGTGTTTTTAGATTTTGCATTGACTCAATATTGAAGGTGTGGTCGTCCAGCATCTGTCTAGTCACTATGGCATAGTGCTAGCTCTGCGTCCAGGTACGCACAAATCCCTTCAAAAAATACTTCCTGGACATGATTCCTGCAAACGGAATTTCGTATCTATTGTTCTCGACTGTCTCGCTCTCTACGAAACTATGCCAATATTCCCCTCTTTTAATGAAAACTTATTATAATTTGTTCTTGTATAATGTTCGAATGAAAACAACGAAGACTGAACCAACCATGGTGTCAAAATAAGATCCTTGTAAACTCGCGAGTAAGATCTGGGTAGTGAAAAAGATTATCTAATCTGCTAAGTTGAAATTTTTATTAAACTTGACATGAGGCTTGCTATTAGCTAATAGCTTAATCGGAGCACGATGCGAAATTGACTGATAGAACTCACAAACCTCACAGGTGACGTGGTGACTGACCACGAGCCATTCAATGCAGGTCACACTTATCTACATAAATTGGAAATGCGTTATATAGGACCAATCTCCAAGCCCTTTCCAACAAACCACCATCTGCTGTTTTAGTGTCTTTCTGTATGACTTCTCAACGGTTGGAAGAATCCTTGCAGGGCAAAAAGAAAGATATCCAGGAGGGTAACGCAGTCGGTTTTCTCCAACCTCTACACCTTCAGCTCGATACCGGTAATGGGTATACTAATCTTCGTCAAAAATGGTGGCAATTATGGTAAGTAAAGCTATCTTGCAAGCGATGCCCTTCATTAGACCGCGATCAGGTTACCCAAGGACCCACCGCCTCCAGCTCCCCCGTCTCTGGAGGATGCAACGGTACATGAACCCTCCATGCTAATTTCCTAAAGGATTTTCCTAATGACGCAGTGATCTACAGCTGACGCCTCTGGCTAATGCTTCCATTTTCTCTCAGCTTACATACACCTGGGTAACTGAAATAATAGTCTGTTTGAACCCCGATCCCAATGTATACCGTTCTGACGCATATATTTAGGTTCTCGGATACCAACGCACATTACAAGCGTCTGATCTATACAAGCTGGACACATCCCGAGAATCAACCGTCCTTGCCGCTAAGCTCGAAGCTGCATGGCAACGGCGTGTTAGGGAAGCAGCCGACTGGAATGCACGTCTTGTGAGTGGAGAGCTCAAGCCATCTCTCTTCAAGCGCATCGGCTGGGCCTGCAGTACAATTCTCAGGATACCAGACACAAGTCCGTCTGCGCAACTTGCAGCGTTTGAGAAACATTGGCGAGAATCTACAGGGCGGAAAGAGGCCAGTCTTACTTGGGCTTTGAACGATGTCTTTCTTAGGATGTTCTGGATCGGAGGTGTATTCAAGGTATGAGTCTATCTCATAAATTGTCACTGTTATAACAAATCTACTCCACGACTCAGGTCTTTGGTGATACGATACAACTTTTGGGTCCTTTCGTCCTTCGGGTAAGTAGTAACCTGGGTTTGGTTGTAGTAACCTTTGATGTTTATTCTTCCCCTGCAGCAAATCATTGCTTTTGCGGAGGAGCGTTCCGCTGCAATCATTGCCGGAGAACCCGTTCCCAATATCGGTCGCGGTATCGCAATGGCTGTCGGGCTCTTTGCGCTCACCTTGACGGCCAGCATCTGCAACCAGCAGGTTTGTAAAACTGTGCGAGTTGAAAATAAGCTTGGCTCAGCTTATGCATTTCAAGTTCTTTTGGCGTTCAATGGCAGTAGGCGTACTGGCTAGAGCCGCACTAATAACATGCATTTACGAGCGTGGAGTGAACCTCACAGGTAAAGCGCGTGTCGGACTCAACAATGCCGCGCTGGTCAATCATATTTCCACGGACGTGAGCAGGATTGATGCAGCCGCTCAGTGGTTTGTGAGTCACATACTTAAACACACGCGCGTGTCGACTAACCATTGTCACTCCCTCGCTACTAGCACATGGGTCAGTATATAGGACTAGTGACATTCATATTTTTACTGTTCTCAAGCCTGGACCGCGCCTGTTCAGATCATAGTTTGTTTGATCATTCTCTTAAGTCAGGTTTGTTGTACGGTATGAAGACTTCGGTCTGTTCTAACGGCGCATAAAAACTAGCTCGGGCCGTCTGCGCTCGCCGGTTTCTTGTTATTCGCCCTCATGATTCCACTTCAACAATGGTTAATGGCACTGCAGCGCCGTATGCGCTTAGCGTCGATGAAATGGACTGATCAACGAGCCCAGGTCTTGCTAGAGGTACTTGGTACGTAACCTTAGGGCTTTCAGTGGGACGTGCAAGGATGCTGAAGAGATACACAGGGGCCATGCGTGTTGTCAAATACTTCTCATATGAAATCCCATTCCTTCAAAGTAAGTATATCGAGTCGAGGAACATCAACAGCACACTCATGAGTGCCGCTCAGAAATATTCGAGCTTCGAAAGAAGGAACTGTATGGCGTGCGATGGATTCTTCACGCGAATTCGGCGAAGTAAGCCCAGATGGTCATAGCATGGCAACGTCTGCTGATGCAATCCACCCAGCTTGGCACTTGCTTCTTCGGTCCCAATCCTTGCTGCTACACTAGCTTTCGTCACGTACACCCTTACAGCGCACACATTCAACGTTGCTATCATATTCAGTTCGCTGAGTTTGTTTCAGGTGAGATCATGTCCCGCAGCGTACACAACACACCCCAATCGACAGATAAATAGCTTCTTCGACAACCAATGCTCTTTATGCCTCGCGCTCTATCGGCCATCCCTGATGCGTCCAGCGCGATCCAGCGGCTTACGCAGGTGTTCCACGCAGAGCTTATTTCTGAAGATACACTTGTGATCGACACAGACCAAGAGCCTGCACTTCTGGTGAAGAACGCGACATTTGAGTGGGAGTCATTTGCAAAAGGTTCTGGCGATGCTTTGAGCTCGAAGAATGTCGCACCAGGCGACAGCAGTCTATCGAAGGGCAAGGACAAGAGCGTGAAGGACATGACGAAGGAAAAGTCCGCTCCTGGAAAGGGGGTTCCTCCCTTCAAGGTAAAGAATGTGACCATGACCATCCGACGAGGCCAGCTCGTCGCCCTAGTTGGGCCTGTCGGAAGCGGCAAGGTAATCTTCTTGAAAATGAAATTCTTGAAGCGACTGCTGACCCATGAAAAGTCTAGTCTATTGCAAGGTCTAATAGGAGAGATGAGGAAGGTCTCTGGGCATGTCTCGTTTGGCGGGCGCATTGGTTATTGCCCGCAGACCGCATGGATCCAGAATGCTACGTTGGTTAGCATGGTGTCGCTCTCGAAGAACGAATATCTAACATTTGACCACAGCGTGATAATATTACTTTTGGGCAACGATTCGAGGAAGACAGATACTGGCGCGTTGTCGAGGTTGCTTGTCTACTTCCTGATCTCCAACTGCTCCCAGATGGAGATTTGACTGAGGTATGGTGGATTAATCCAACTTGATAACATTGTTTATACTCTATTTCAGATCGGGGAAAAGGGAATCAATCTCAGTGGTGGCCAAAAGCAGAGAGTGAGTTCGTGGCATCTACCTGTGGTACCACTTGATACTGATCTTCCACGCAGGTCAACCTTGCTCGTGCTCTGTACTTTAACCCTGAAGTTGCCATCCTTGATGACCCGCTCTCAGCCGGTGAGCAATGTGGTTTATCTTATGTCTGTCATGTTGACAAATACCTTCAGTGGATGCTCACGTCGGAAAATCCTTATTCCAAAATGCCATCGTGGGTGCTCTGCAAAAGCGTGGCATTACCGTCATTCTGGTCACGCACGCGATCCACTTCCTCTCTCAAGTAGATTACATCTATACCATGAACAACGGTGTCATCACAGAGAGTGGGACCTACAAGGAATTAATCTCCCGCAGTGGAGGCTTCGCGCGTTTGGACCTGGAGTTCGGCGGTCGTGTGTCAACGGAGAACGGTGAAGGCCAGGTAGAGGAAGTCACTCCGCAAACAGGTATTACCATCGAGGATGCGAAGTTGAAGTCAGAACAAGCCAGAAAGGAGGCTACTGGCAGTGGCAAACTCAAAGGTCGCTTAATCGTCAAAGAGAAGCGGTCGACGGGATCTGTGCAATGGGAAGGTGCGATCAAGCTCATCCGAAGGGTTTCCCTGGATTGAACCACTTTCAGTCTACTGGACCTATTTGGTTGCGGGCCGCGCTTCAATAACAGGGCCTCTACTTCTTTTCTTCGTCATTGCGATGCAAGCAAGCCTGATTTTGAACACGTATGTGCTAGTTTGGTGGGGAAGCAAGTCGGTGTCTTTTTATCGACTTCTTTATTTCCTTTCTCAATCCTAGCGTAGTGAATTCAAGCAACCAATCTCATTCTATCAGGCGCTGTACGGCTGTCTAGGGGTTGCTCAGGCAATCTTCACTTTTTTTCTGTAAGTCAGTTCCAACCCCAGATGGCGGTACGCTCACTGAATGCAGTTGTGCCGGAGTGGACATCATTTCCTATTACGTGTCTCAAAACCTGTATAACAAGTCTGTTCACAATGTCTTTCATGCACCAATGTCCTTTTTCGACACTACAGTGAGTGGCCGTGTATGAAAGCGCTCAAATAGATCCATACTATGTTCCTGTAGCCTATGGGCCGAATCTTGAGCATTTTCGGCAAAGATATTGACAGTCAGCATCTCACTAATTTGTGCTATGCTATGCTTTGCTGAAACCTTTTGCTTAGGTGTCGACAATCAATTACCACGTGAGTCATCTGTCACTGCACGGTTAGATGTTACTTATGCATGGTCCAGATTCGATGAGATTGTGTACGTTAAATGCACACTTTGCTTACGGAGACTGACCATGGCGATCCAGTTATCTATACGCTGTCTAGCCTTCTAGGCTCCGTCGTCGTTGTCGCTGTCCTTGAACCATACTTTGGTTAGTAAATAGGCATCATTTGCAGGAATATGGCTCAGGTTTGTCTAGTTATTGTTGTGTTATTCATCACTCTCGGTTATAGCTACTTCGCTGCGTTCTATCGAGCCAGTTCTCGCGAGGTTAAACGCCTAGGTTTGTTATTGTGTTTCTGCCCTAGAAAGTCACTGCTAATATTGGTCATCAGACTCTATGTTTCGCTCTCTTCTGTATGCCCACTTTTCGGAGACTTTGACAGGACTTCCTACCATACGAAGCTACGGAGAAATGAAGCGGTTCATTACCGCCAATAGATACTACGTTGATCTGGAGGACAGAGCTTTGTACCTCGTGATTACGAACCAGAGGCAAGTAACCTTATACATATCTTGGCGGTCGTTGGTTCATTATATTCCTCAAGATGGCTAGCAGTAAGGTTGGACTTCATGGGAGGCATATTGGTCTTCCTTGTAGGTGTCTATTTAATGACAAAAACCGTGACCTCATATTCTACGAACGCTAGGTTGCTCTTATGGCCGTGGTCGATGTCTCTGGAATAAACGCAGCCCAGATAGGATTGGTACTTACATATACCAGTGGGTCACCTGATGTTGCCACCAAAGTATGCATGATGAATTTCGTATCAAAGCCGTCCTATCACAAACGTGTAGTCAGTTAACCAAACAAACAGCAGACGTTGAGGTGAGGCTTTCCTTATCTTATAATGTAGACCATTCAATCGCTGTTTGGCTCAGAATTATATGAACGCAGTGGAGCGATGTGAGTGGCTGATTTGATGACACATTTCACTTACACCTCGCAGCGGTAGAATACGTCGCAGGTGACACGATACCTCAGGAGGCTCCGCATGAGATCGAAGAACGAAAGCCACCAGCGCAATGGCCTCAACATGGCGCGATCGAATTCAACGATATTAAAATGGCATATCGGCCGGGCCTTCCTAATATATTGAGGGGAATCTCGGTCAAGGTCAGGGGAGGTGAAAAGATAGGTGTTGTCGGAAGGCCAGTTGGTTTGTCGAATCTACATACATGTACTAATGTGGTGTCCCTTCAGGACTGGTGCTGGCAAATCTTCGTTGATGCTCGCACTATTTCGAATTGTTGAGTTGTCTGGTGGTTCAATAACTATCGATGGGTACGTTGGTCATCCCTCGTGATGAATATTAATTGTTACCCCTTCCAGGGTCGATATATCTACAATTGGTCTTAAAGATCTCCGCTCCAAGATTTCTATTATCCCACAAGATGTTTGTAAAGTTTCCATGCACCAGCTAACACAAGAAGGACTGATGTACAAACCTGATAGCCTCTTTTATTTAGCGGTTGGTCTTGTGAATCTACATGTTCTCGTTTGAAGGACTTAAATATTATCAGGTACCATGCGTTCCAACCTGGATCCATTCTCCCAACATAGTGACGCAGAGCTGTGGGATGCGCTGCAACGATCTTATCTGTTTGATTCTAGTATCACCTCGAAACAGTCATCTTCCATTGGCGGCGTCAGAGGGGAGCAAGCTCTTACCAGCCGCTACGGTCTTGACAGCACCGTTGAAAGCGAGGGAACGAACCTCAGTGTTGGAGAGAGATCTCTACTCAGTCTAGCTCGTGCGCTAGTGAAAGACTGCAAAATCGTTGTGCTTGACGAGGCCACGTTAGTCATGTGCTCTTCTCCTGGATGCATGATGTTTGATTTTTTTCACTGGCAGTGCCTCTGTCGATCTTGATACTGATAACAAGATCCAGTACACAATCCAAACGGAATTCCGGGGTCGCACGCTACTTTGTATTGCCCGTGCGTTCTATCATTTTTGCTCTTGGTACAATACTGTAATATGATGATACTTCAGACCGACTTCGAACTATCATTTCATACGACCGGATTCTGGTCCTCGATGCTGGCCTTGTTGCAGTGGGTTCCTGTTTGAACGCCTTCCAGCGGTTATCAACTCACACCCTCTTGAAGGAATTTGACACACCATCCAATCTCTTCAAAATAGAGGGTGGACTTTTCCGCGGAATGTGTGAGGGGAGTAATATATCATTGAAAGATATAGAGACAAGTAGAGGGGTTTGAATAATGACGGTGTTTCATGTCGATTTCTTTTCATATTGGTGAGGCCCCACCATGATGTCGCCCTTTACTTAGGCTTGAAAGGATATAAACCTTCTTATCTTCAGATAGATACGCAGGTGTCCACGAACACGAGCACAGAATACACATCACCCAATAATGAGAACTTGTTTTGCTACAAAAATAAACTTATTGGATGTTTATTGAGCTACATTTCAATTTTAGGGGCTAGTACCACACTGTAACAGTACTATATGACTCGGAATAAAATAAACAAGGCATGCTACAACAGTCTCAATCTACCCGAGACACAGCTCTCATGTGTTCCTCCCTTCGCAAATTAATACTCGTGATGGCGCAAACAAACGGTTTCGGTTGACTGTCAGACAAACAAAATCAGCACTGGCCAGATATCAGTGAAATAAAACTAACACGGCGAAACCAGTAGTGTATTCCGGAATCACCAGAATATCTTTGCCTTCCGAGTCTTTGGCTTTCGTGATCCGAACAGTGGACAAAATGGAAACCATGGCAGCCCATAAAGAGAGCTCGGCGAAATGGCGTCCTGGACAAATACGCCTACAGGTTATCGGATTGAGACATAAATTAATGAGCTTTTGAGAGTGACAATTACCTTCCGAAGCCAAATGCGAAGTGTCCTGCAAGAGGATCATCTTTTAACTTCCCCTCAGCAGTTAGATGTCTTTGAGGATCGAATCGAGATGCATCGGGATAGAGGCTCTCGTCCCGAGATATGGCCCTGGTTGTTTTTAGGTTGCAAACAGAGACAGTGTTCAGGCAAAGTACATACCATTCATTTACCAGGACCATTGACCCTGCGATGCTCTTCAAGTGAGTCGTGTTCATCGGTGAATAAAAGACGAACCTTTCGGAATTATGTATCCTTCGTAAAGATCATCTTGAGACGTCATATGTGGCAACCCTTTCCTCAGCGTAAGTAAATCGATCAAATAACCAGAACAAGGTGGTCGACCTAGTGGTACGATGGGTTGCCATCTGAGAACTTCTCGACAAATGGCTTCGATGTAGGGTAGTAATGGTTTGTGCTCAAAACTTGGGACGTTATCCCCGCAGACGGCATTGACTTCAGCAAGTGCACGAGATTGCACGTCTGGGTGGAGTAGCATAGCCAGCACGAATGAGTGCAAAGATGATGTAGTCTTGGGAGTAAAACGTTGAGTGAGTGTCAAGATACTGACTACATAACCTCACTGTCTCCATTCCACCTAAGTTATACAAGGTGTGAAATTATTATGTATTTGTAGGTTCGATTGTGCGTTGACTTACCAACGAATCCACTAACAGCTACACCTTTCATGAACTCTTCTTGTGTTGGAGAAATATCACCCGCGTTCAGGAACTTGGCCACGATAGAGGGTGGTCGCCTATCATCCGCCTATGATTGCGTCCAGTCAATACATCGAAAGAGGGATCCGTAGTACCCACCATCTTTTGCTTTCCTATTTCGAAAGGTTCATCCATCATCTGACGAACAAGTTTCCTACAATAAGGCGCCAAGCGCCGATCTGACGCCCCTGGAAACCACGAAGGAAGATGACCCACTATCACAACGCTAAATGATCGAAGTGTGATAATCCATGTCCAACACGTACAAAAAGGAAAAGCCATCAGTAACGCAGCTCTTTCAGGACTCATCACTCTCTTGCCTATCTCCGTAGCCTCCCGAGTGCGACGGATCAGAGGGTCGCCCTCCGCACCAGATGGGGTTTCATATCCATATATCGCAGCGATTATGAGCGAACCAGAATACCTAACATGCGCGGCATGAGAGGCTATGAAAAGTCAAATTGAGGATAATCAACAAACATTTCGAGGTGCTTCTCGAGTTTATGAGGAGCACTAATGAGATCGATGACGAGTTCATAAGCTTTGCGGAAGTATAAATCATGATACTCTGCAGACGCTTCTGCTCCAAAAGTTTGATGGAAGAGCTTGCGGTGAATCCGAAGCGTCTCCCCATATGGCAGATATGCAGTATTGAAGGAGATTCCAAATCTTTCCTGTCACGTCAGTAAATTGCATGTATTAATTGGCTACACGTACTCTTCATTTGCTTGGAGGAAAGGACGTTCAGAGTATGTGGCAGAGCGTCTGTCCAAAAGCTCCCGGGCAATCTCTATGGAGTTGATGATGATGATGTGTTGTCCCAGCAGACGAGAGTACACGATATTACCTGACATACCATCAGTGTTAGGCTTTGGCATTGACAAGGAGTGTCAGACGGCCCACCGTGTTTTTCTTTCCAGTTAGTATATGTAAGCCAAGGCTGAGAAACATCTATATCGAAAGCGTTGCCCACGAATGGAAGCAAACGAGGGCCCGGTGGAAGTGGCAGCAGATTCAAGTTCTTGCTTGCCGACCTCCATGCTAGGACAAGAGGAACGATCAAGATGGCGCCATACAAAGCGAGGTGGGTGTCCGATGGCATGATCAGTAGTCACGCTGTTTCACAACGTGTCAACTTATACAGCCTGAGTGCTTGGACTTAGTCCTGCCGATTTTGGACAACCTAAAATCCAGAAGATGGGCCAGAATTTTGAAGAGGAGTAGAATACTGAGTACTGTGTAATGCCATACTTGCTAATTTACGTACGGCTGACATGGGAGGCGACGAGATTCCGAGACAGTAGCTCGGGTAACTTGAACTTCGGCCCGGGAGCCTGTGAGCACTAGCCGTCGTTAGTGTCTTTACATATAGTATTCACAACTTGAAACTTGACTACATACCGCAGTAAGTAGTACATATAGAAAGATGAAATCACTCACTATCGTGTAAATCATGATGGAAACTCCTTGCGATTGGGGAATCCGAGATCGAAGGCAGTCATGGTTTTAGCGCTCGAATGAAGCTTCACAGGTCCTTTAAAAAAAACTCCTCTCCGTGATCCAGACAACAGAATGGACGGACCCTATCTTGGTGGGCACGACCGTGCAGTATTATAGAAGGTTACAACTAAAATCCGGAGTGTTTCTAGCTATAGTTTCCTTCCCAGAATCAGCTGATCAGCGGCGTGACCTCTATGGGCGTCTACGAGGATTCGCAGTACAATCTGGTCAAATAATAATATAGTGGGTTGATTTCTGATTTTAATCGACATGTTGATCACAATCCAATTTATATTCTACAGAATACTAGTACATAGCATGAATACAGCAAAACAATCGACATAGCATTTATTCGCATCTCTTCAGGAACATGGCACTACGCAGCGCTTCGCGTGCCCTTTCTCGACCCTTTTTTTTTAGAAAACAAACGAAAAAACACGGAAATAAAAGCAAAGCAAAAAAACGACAAAACACAAAAGTACCCGCCTAGGCGTCAGCAGAGTCTTCGTAGTAACGACACCTACATTTTCCATGTACGACAGCGTAAATAGTGGACTGATCGCTGCCCTCGTCACATGCGGCGCAAGCGCGCGAAGCATCGGGTATTTCTTCACAAATGCCTCTGCTCCCACCCCGGCGCCGCAAGAGCAAATAGGACTCTCGTCTGGCTCAAAAGTTAGAGGGATAGCACCTTGGACGTGGTACTCGCAGTTGGTCTTGTGCTCCCAAGTACGGCATCGCTCCGTTGCGGCCACGAGGAGGTGCATCCATGCTTTCCTCTCTTCGACAGATATCCCCAATTGCTTCATATTGTTGCTAGACGTCACATGTCCGAAAACCTTGCTGAGAGCCTCAGCCTTCGCAGATGATGGGGAAGACGGCATCACCCAAGCATCAGCAACTATGGCGTGCGAGCCAAGGTCCAAACGGAGGTCCGTGATGAATAACATAACAAAGATCTTCTGTTCGTCCTGCAAGGCGTAGCATAGAGGGGGTTTGCCATCTGCAATACCGCTTGCGAGCCCAAATATCAAATGAAGTGTGTGTTTAATATCCAGCAGCGTGGACCCCGGTTTCAAACCCCGGGGGATGCGTCTTTCGCGCTGAGAAAACATGCAGGAGACGTGAGGGTTGACCCAGTCGAGAGCCTTCTCATTGGTGATGCCGAAAGGCACACATTGGTCGAGGTTAACTCGATGCATGTTCCACAAAGCAAGATCACCTCCCTGGGGAATGACAGGGAACATGTCTGTGTCGGTTTCTCCAGAAGTAAGTTTCAGGGGCAAGGTGACCTGCGCTGAGTTAGAACCGAGTATTTGGAGAGACAGAGATAGAGGAAACGCACTTCGATGTATAGCGACTTTTGTGCAACGCGAAGCTTGGCTTTCTTAGCGTCGATAGGAAGCGGGAAAGGTACTACCCGCAAAGACTTCTCCCCCAGAACGATGGCGATTGAATGCGTCGAGACTTGGTTCACAGTGGGAGTAGCACCGCTGGTCAGGGAAGCTTTCATCTCTGGTTCAACGATGTCCACATGAGTGGTGAATGACAGAGGCTTCTTGCATTCTTTATCAAACGTCACAAATGTGGCGTCAGGCGTCTTCGTAGGACAGCCGCTGACCTGCACTATATTGTTCTCCTCAGCACTCCCTGGGACAGTATTAGGACGCTGTCGCAGGATATGCACGAATTCCTTATTTCCCATGTCCGCACGAATAAGGAAAGGTCAAACCCCAGCTTCATGAAGAGTGACATGCATGCCGGGGTGGATAGAACAGCCAAAACGACCGACAACTGATGCTCGGTCGAAAACACAACAGATGGTACCCAGAACCACACCACGAGAGGGGAAGTTCCGTACCGTCTAGCAGTGTCCTCCTCGATAACTGCAGTTTTGCCATCGCCCTTGCCGCTGATCTTGACAGTTCCGAAAACTGTGTTGATGCACGAAAACGTATTCGAGGTTATTGCTCCTCTGACGTCACACTGCAATATAGGTGTTCCAGCCTCGTCAAGATCGGGTAAGAGCGACCGGAGGCGAGCCCGAGGAATGACGAGAAGGATACAGACGGTCTGCGGGACCGTCTTCCAATCGCGAAAACAAGAGGCCTTTCAAGGCGATATACTTCCTCCACCTTTTGTAGAGACATCCATTCTACAGTGAAAACGCAAGAAGGTGCAGCTGGCAGCAGAGATCTTGGTAATGGTTCATCCCGGTCAGAAGGGTCCTATCATTCAATATCTTGTCGTGAAGCATGTTCATGGTTGGGTCCCAGTCCGTGATCACCCTCTTTTTGACGACACCCAAAACCTCCGCGTACGCACGACGGTGGTAATGTACGTCCCAAAGATTCTGATTGACGACGAAGACAACTTGATCATGGACCTTTTTCGTGCTATGTTTTGATAAAAAAACATGTCGAGATAAACATTAAAGAGGACGCCT
Organism: Suillus spraguei; assembly: GCA_016800925.1. Classification (NCBI taxonomy): domain Eukaryota; kingdom Fungi; phylum Basidiomycota; class Agaricomycetes; order Boletales; family Suillaceae; genus Suillus; species Suillus spraguei. The sequence continues at coordinate 288,833 of JABCPU010000025.1, forward strand.
GCAAGCTGTTCCGGAGCGATGACGATAGGGCAGTCAAGGTCAATCACGAGTTTCTCAGCCTGGCCGAGCAGCTTCCAAGCGAGTCGCTCGTGATTTTGAGTTACATTCTGTGTCGCAGCTTGCATGAGGACTCATGTATATTCGACCGGTTCATGAACTGCGAAATGAAGGACACGGGAATAAGGCCGAGGAGTAACCCAATAGTCGCAATATCCCCACAGAGTTGCTGTGGCAACGCGTCTTCTGGGCCGCTCCCGGAGAGGCCTTCCGTGTACAACGTAGCGGATAGAGTTTGCTGAAGAATAGGAGAAGTAACAACGAGGATGTTCAATACGCCGACGTGATCGAGAAGGTTGGAAGTATCGATGATGTTGAACATGGTCGGTGCGGGTGACTGTGCACTAGTTCCGTAGGCATTAGGATCCAAGGTGATGCACGCGCTCTTCCAAGGAGCAACAAGGAATGGTGTGATGTCGATTTCATGTGCGGAGTAGCCAAGAGCTTGACAGAAGCTCAAAGCATCTCCCACAAAGAAACGTATGATGAACGAGCTAGGAGAAGATGGACCTTGACTGCCCAAGACCTTGGAAACTGAAGTGCACCACCTGGAAAATTGCGTCTTACAGACATTTACTACGTCTTTCAAAGTAGTTTGCTCTGGATGGCGAGCGCTTCCGATAGCTGGAGCAAGCGCTTCCGCCACATGAAAGCAAGAGAGAGGGTCTGTTCCATAGTGGACCCCAAATTTGTCACCGACCATGGAGAATGCTAGAGTTGGATTTGGACGTAAAACCTCCGATGGTCTTTTAGGGACGGCAGAGCATATGCCTGTCTCCCAATAAATGTTGTAGTGGTCACTCGCCATCTTGAGTGCATACATCGACAGTGGCCCGGCTGCCCGACTTGCTGTAAACACGAATTTGAATTTTGCCCTCGAAGCCTTGACGTCAGCAGCATATGCTGATTTAAACGCTTTTGCCTCGCTAGGAGAGTAAGTCGTTGTTCTGACGTAGAGCTGCCAAAGGCGCCGTAACTCGGCGAGTGTATCTCTAGTGCACATATGAAGGAAATGACCGTAACGACTGTTTCTCCAGCTATCCATATCGCTGGATAGCTTGATCAACTTCCTGCACTGTGATATGAGCAGGTCATGGGAAGCTTTGTCGAGATAAAAGTGGAAAAAGATGTTCCAAATTTGCGGTACTTTTTGCACAGCACCTTCATCGGCAAGGAGAGTGAATAAGATAACATTACGAGCTGTTTGATACATTAGCGTAAGAAGACGGAACAAGTATTAACCATGGGCTTGCCAATGACTGCACTCTCGATGTCGCAACAAGTGAAGTCCAGCTTTCGTGACGCTGAGTACGGAACATTAGCGTGCTACCCTATTAAAAGATTCACGTGCTTTTACCTTGCAAGCCGGTGCTGTTCGTATATACGGTGTAAAGGATATGCCTCGGATCGCCGCATCCAAGAAGCAGCACCTCTGCTTTTTCAGATGGACAAAGATCTTGTGTGAGGCAAACTGCAGATGTATTCCCAATAGGATAGAAAAATTGTTTTCCTCTCCATATGGCAGGGTGGGCCATGATCTCGGTGTTGATTACTAGTAACTAACTGATGAGTACGAAGATGCCAGCACAATGAAACGAGCAAGTCAGGAAGGACTAGATCACTTGGAAGGTACAGCCTGAGGCAACACGTTGACTCAACGAGGCTGTTAGTCACTAGAAGGTCCGTGAGCCTCATGTCCATGATGAATTCGGCTCCGAGCTTGGTTCTGAACGTTAACTTGTAGGTTAGTTTGCAAAGTACATGGGACTGACTGATTCAGAATTTCATGATTGATTCAGGACAATTTGAAGGTAGTTCATGGTGAATATTCACCTTAGTACGCCTTAATTAATCATCGCAGTTATTGACAACAAGCTTTCGGTTTCAGCAGAGGTAGATAGTTTTGTTACGACATGTATAAACACGAAAGGCATGTTGTCTAACAGGTTATGCTGTGTTGTTGGCTTCAGCCTGCAGTATGTTGTTGCGTGTTTATATTAATTATTATTGACTTATAGTGATTATCACAAGATATGTCTGACTCCTACTACTACCAGCTGGCACAACTTATTCTAGTACTAGTATAGTCTCGCGGTTAGACTCGGGATCCCTTTGGATGTCATGTCAATGGGCTCGTGGTACCGCAGCCTTGTCCCACGAATCTATTCATAGGACTCTGACGCGCTAAATTATGGCGGAATACATGGGATCGCCAAACACCCAAGTTTGCCACGAGTATGAGTTATGTCCCTCCACCGTGATCGTACCTGAAAGTTTTTCGAGTAGAATGATACGGGCAGAAGTGAGTAAGTGTCATTCAGTACTGGTACGAAAAGTAAATTCTTTTATAGCTTAGCGAGTAGTTCATCAAAGCAGTACGCAAGGATTTTGTGTATTATGTAGGTTAAGTGGCTGGCCTAATTGGTTTTGGAACAGTTGTTATTACCCGTCTACGGGAATGCGCAGTGACTCCACGGTGGTTACAAGATGCACTTAACCTAGGGTCTCACGAAGGCAGATCTAGTGAAGTAAGAAGCGTTTTGCATACCGCTTTTTTCATTGACGCGTGTTCGAATGGTGGCGAAAGCGTAGTACGACATGGATTTTGAGGGTTTATAAAACTACTGTACTTACAGGCAAACTTTTACGCTTGCAACAATCTTGACATGTGGGTGAAAACCCATCTCGGAATCGGATTGCCTGGAAGTACTAACTTTCATCTTGTGCGCTAGTGACAGAACTTAGCTATGAAGTCACTATTCCGAGATCGCTACACCTAGAAATCGAGTGAAAATCGCAGTAAGTCCATCCACAGTAATCGTACAAGGTTCCTAGACTGAATCCCGCAGCCTAAGGATAGTTGTGCTGTAGTGTGCATTATCATCCGGGTCAGCACTAGTGTAGAGTAGTATGCCATCGTGTGCAAGACCGCTAGTCAATACAGAATCATTTCTGCAATCTTGCTAGCTCGCTCCCGACTTCCCGAAGCCGAAAGTGATTGTCTCGTCGACCAGTAAGGTTCCCCTGTCGTTGCCAGTGTTAATCTGCGATCGAGTAATTTTGGGTGTATATGGAAAATGTGAGCTTTGACCCAGATAGTCATCCCACGGCTGATCTGTCGTACCCACAGCTGAAACTTCGGAATTCCCTCTTTCTTGCAGGAGTGGACATAGATATCGCCAACCTTGGGTGCTATGCACTCGCGAGGGTACCGAAGCTCTGATGAACTCCTGGACTTGTACCAACCCATGAAGAGATCCTTGTTGTTAAGCTTGCGTTCTATTCGGAGAAGTTTCAAGGTGGTATTCGTGGCTAGAAAGACGCGTGGCTCTTTCTTTGTCACAGCCTGATCCTTGGCCACCGACTCCTGTCTCTCTATTTCCGGGTTCTCTGTTTCCATTCGTTCGATTTCCGTTCTCTTTGTTTCCTTGGTTGCTGACTCCATTGTCTTTATTTGCATTCTTTCTATCTCCAATTTCTCTGCCTCCCTGTTCCATGCCTCTCTTCTTGAGTTCGCCTCTCCTTTATCTGTTATCCTTTGGTCTTTCTTCGTTATCGTATCTCTCATTTCTGGCCTAAAAATTTCTGACATGAACGATGCGTGTGATTCATCGGCAATAACGATGGGGTGTACACGACTACCAGACGCGGAAGGCTGCACGTTAAGGCTGGCAGGAGCCGGGACACTCATCGTTTCATCTGTAGCTCCAGAGTCTGATGGATGCCTAGAACTGGTGTCAGATTGAATATGCGCGTGGATAGCGGAACCTACTTGGAACAGACCCTTGGGGGAACATAGACCTAGAACTGCTGTCAGACTGACTACATCCACGTGAATAACAACACCTACTGAGAAGAGAGTATTTGTGGAACATCGGGAACTGATTGTTTGTGATTCACAACTGCAGCATCGTGCATGGGAGCTGGCACGGCACCTAGATTCTGATCTGGGAGCATGAAGGTTCAACAAAATTGGTGTGATCTGGCACAACCTGTTGCACGCATGGCCGGAGACGTGTCCCACAGTCTGAAAGTGCAATGCGCTCGTGCTCTGGCAGAATCTGCTGCACGCATGACTGGGAATGGACTCTGCAGACCTAATCAGAACTCATAAGGACATTTTATTATGATAGACTGACCTCAAAGTCGATGACTGGACATAACGTCCTCTACAGTCCAGTACCTGTGAGGGTTGTTCAAACTGCGTTGTGGCACTTTAACACAAGGCGCCACAGAAAAAAATCTGTTACTGACTGCTTCAATATCCAGTTTCCATCTTGGTTGCCGCTGATTGGTAGAAGGAATGGCTAAGGACACATCAAGTCCAGGGTACGATAGCGTTTGTGCCAGATGTTGTGACGAATCTAAAGTTGGCTCGGGCGTCTGAAAACTCAAGAATGTCAGTGTAGTTCTCCAGAAAGGGTAATCGCACACTTGTGATCGGACTTGCACGTATGGGTTTTGAGATGGATCAGTGTAGCGCGCGAGAGTCTCCTGCAAGCTCGAGCTGAACATCAGTACTTTCTAACTGCAGCCGCCACTGAATCCGTTATCAAGAGATTTACGAAGAGGAAATCACTGATTCATATTTAATACTCGTTGCCTCATGTCACTGTTGATCAAAGAGCCACCGACCACAGGTAGATAAGGCGTTGTCGCGTTTGCGCTGGAACCACACAACATTTGCTCCATTTGGTCACAGAACTGAAATCTTGACTGAAACTCTAAAATTTACATAGACAACAAAGATACACAAGCCAGACCTGTAACACATTGTCACACAACTCTGCTGTCCGATGAAAGGCCTATGGTGTCATTGCATCTAACAAAAGACAAGTCAGAAACAAGTTTCCAGGAGAACAAAGAATGTCAGAATGTCTAGTTGTGGAGCACACCCTCAAAAGAGGTCAACTCCTTGAAGAAATTCAACGAAAAAAAAAACCAACATCATAAATCAACCAAAACGAAGCAATCACTTACCATAATAAAAAAACCGCGCAAAATCAGATGGGTCGAACGGCGAACGTTCGGAAGCTCGAAAAATAACGCCCAAAGGCAGGAAACCGCATCGAATGAGAGTGAGCCCCATTGAGTTGATGATATGCCAGAAGCAGTATCGACAATCGCATAACTATATCTATGAGCAACGAAGTGCCAACTGTCTTCCAAGAGACTCAAACACGACCAGGCTCGTATCTTTGCATAGTCGTGCAGATGGAAGAGTACTTGGAGTCAAGAAAGCAACAGGGTAGGCAAGCGGAACTAGTCTTGAACCTGATGGCAAAGTCCAGTATATCGACCTTCCCGACCAGTCTCATTCCCCGCAGCGCTCTTGGAGCTGGGAGATTTCCATTGTGAACGAGAAGGCATAACCCTGTTTCTCCGGGGACTTTCCCCGCAGCCAAAGAAGAAAGTAAAACCTTTCCGTGCGTGTGCTGCGACAGCGAATCTTCAGACGATGCGGTTGAAGAAACAAAATTTTGTGACAACTACTGTTATGGGCATAATTGAGACTCCGAACCCACTTTTGCCGGGATGCCGACCGGTGCGGGATACATGCTGTACTGACTAGCCCTTGTTAACCGACTTTCACCGTATTCTCCTATGAGTAACTCAATGGACTCTCCAGATGCAGAAAATAAGGATTCGACTGGGAAGGAGCTACCCCATAATACTTCCACTCAATCCACCACGCGCAAGGAACCTCAAAGCCGCCCAAGTATGTGGCCACTTCCCTCTATTTCAGTGACTCGACACCCTTCCGGCAAGCTGCCAATCTTCTTCATTTCCTGAATCCAAGTTTACCATAATCCGTATCTTCACAGGAAAGTTTTCACCACAGACCGACGAGCGCTGCTTTTCGTACTGCTCTCAGACTACCCGTGGACGCACTGAGGCCGTGAACCGACGTGTCGTTCGGTATGCTTCCGCAGGGTCTTCGCTCATGAAGTTAGAACAGCGATCGCCCACGATGATGCGCTAAAGGAGAAAATTGCTCAAAAGGATCATGGTTTCCCCCTCCCACCTGAGGGCCAGCCAAACGTAGACAGCTTATCATCGCCCAAGTCTGATGACATACGATATTGGGAGGAGGGCTGGTACCTCTGGACGAGTAGGAGTCGGTGGGCGACGCAGGAGAGATTGGATCTCATGATGTGGGACCTTGACCACCAGGATCATTGGCAGCGCCACAAGGACGAGGTGCAGAAGCAGTGGGACGATTATTGGGCAGAGCATCAGAGACAGTCAGGGGAGCGGTTTCACGGCACGCCTACTGCTGAAGACAACATCCAGCTCGAGGGCACGCCATATCCCGTCGATGGGCAGATGTTCCCTAAGCAAGAGGCCAGGCACCCGTGGTGAGTCGCTTAGCGTTAATCGCAAATTAAGCTTAATCATGTTTGTTCCAGGCAAGAATCTTCTTTAGTAAAACTACCACCTCCCCTCACCCCTCTGTTGGAACCAATCCACGACCTTCTTTCACCATCCTTCAAGGTTTTGGCCACTTTGCAACGTAGTGTTGAATCGGGCGCCCATGCTGAACTCGCTGTTCGCATGTGGGAAAAGGCAAGGACGCCCGATCCCTTTGTCCTTGCGAGCACAGTTTGCAGGAAAATGTGGGAGAAATGGAAAGAAGGGCCTCCAGACTCTGACACCACTTCGGACTTTTGATAACTTTGTCTACAGTGTTATACCTCCTATAGACTACTACTCCGACTACTGGTCATGCTTTTTTGGGCCATACAATATGTATTTGTTTCGATCTTGGATGACCTGGTGTACCATGATTAGTTGTAGCTCTGTGAACAAAAAGAATTTGACTAGAGTGAGATTCGAACTCACGCCCTTTCGGACTGGATCCTGATTCCAGCGCCTTAGACCGCTCGGCCATCTAGCCATATAATGGTAAGTCCGATTACAGCTACAAATCGATGGGCCAAATTTGAGTGGTTAGCGCGAGATCGAACTGGAAACTTTGAAGCTTGAAGTTCATCAAACGTACGTCATCATATCATGGATTTATCCCCGCTCTTGGAGTCATCGCGCTAGTTGAGTGGACCCCAGACATCCGACTGAATGTCGTCAGGCATGACATACCTCGGCACCAGAGCATGAGCTCGAACTCGCGCGGCTTCAGAGAGCAGTGGACTCGGAAGGCGGCGGAAAGGACTCCGACATTATGGCGCTACTGCTGCATCGGGCGCGCGAACTTAACTTGTTCCCGATACCAGCAGGAAGGACCATTTTCCATGGAGTACTACATGCAGCAACCTCACAGATTGTCGTCATTTTCGCTTGTTACTTGTGCGCGATGTAAGGCATTTCAAGGTTTACAGGTGTCCACGCGGATAGATTCAATGTAGATGAATACATGCTCATCAGCAGGCGCAGGTCGCCAGCTTTGTGCTAATTCACGGCCGATGACGACGGGAAACAGGATCCTATCCTAGGTGGCTTAAATAGAGAATCTAGAAGGAGTCGAACAAGCGGGAGTGGTTCAAAGCTTTCATCTTTGACGTGAGGAAGTGTAAGAATCGCTAAGGCTCCGGCTGCGAGTTTCGTAGGGTGTGGGACCTGTTAAAGTATAAGCGCGCTGAATAGTTAGACGATCGTTCGCGATAGTTATGCGATCAGGAAAGGGATAAATCTGTGATGATAAACGATAGATATTGACGATACTGATGATAACGAGCGCGAGACAAGAACGAGACTGTGAGACTGATCTAATTGCCATGAGAAACGAGTGTACGTGAGCTATTTTACACTGCGGTGGTCGTTGATGGTGGTCAAGATAAGCGTTACTTCAGCTATTTCCGGCCTGGTAATCACTACAACTGTTGACACTTTAGCGCATCAGCGCGCTTGCAGCAAGATCTTACTTTACTTTTATTTTATTTTCTCCGTTATTTCCTTCGTACCTGGTTTAGTACTTGTATCACCCACAATAAACGCGGCCATCATATCACGAATTGCACAGCAATCGTCCCGCAAATTCGAAGACTTGCGCATCAAAAACGGCCGGCGGAAACGGTGACTGGTGTCACCTGCCATCTGCGAAGTCGGAGACACAGTGAGTGAGGCTTGTCCCCTGTTCCTAGTTAGTAATATTCTGCATAGGTATTGTACCCCAAATGGACCAAAATCGAGTCATCCTTGAGATCGCCATAGAAATGTGGTTACAATGGCATTGCAACTGTCTGGTAAAAGTACAGCATGGTGCGGTACATTACAATGTGGTTGCTATACTATTACAATATGTTGAAAATTAGCAAGATTCCTTGCAAACTCCTTTCATTAAAGACAACCACTTTCGGAGATGAGTGCGACAAGCATAGGTGCCAATGCTTCTTGTTGTGCGAGATCCATATACCGAAATCATGATAGCACCCCTGGTCTAATTCTAAGAAGCACAGAGCAATCAGTACTATCCAGCACACTCATCCAACGAGATATCGCGAGATATCAGAATGGATCGGATTCTCCACAAAACATTTTTGTCCTTGAGTTGAAAGATTCAGGGGTTTTTGCGTCAATGATATACTCATCGCCTTGCAAGGCCATGTGTTTAACTGCAACGCAATTTCAACACCGCCCAGACGAGTGGCGCCAGAATAAATGGACCCGATTGAGACATACGGTATGACCATCGCCGACCAGAGTTCAGTGAAACTAGCAATGAAGGATGTACTTATTTCAATTAGGAAGGGGGAAAGTCCAGACTCCAGGGAGAGTGAATCCATGCTCATGGATGCTTCCAGTGTTCCTAGAAGCAGACAAGCGGACGCCGTCTGATAGTGAGTTGGCATCTACGACAGATGTTAGCTGATGCAATATTGTCCCAGATTGAGACACAAGGTTGGCGTTGACTGTTGGCGTATGAGACTCGTGATGACGGATGATATACAACGCCCAACTGTGACGGATGCCGGATAAGCGAGAGATTCGTACAGGAACCAACGCCATGATAAGCACCAAGCCTTATCGAATAAATCAACTCGGATTTCTTTCTCATTGCCGTACATCATGATCAAGTGGGCCAATGAACTCACATCCGCTGGGAGAGATGAGTGTGTATAAAGTACCATTTGCATTAGTGGGAAGAATCACCGTCATAATAGACTTGGTACGAATAATAAATTCATCAGCCGTACTGACATGTCATATGCGTGAAGGGCCCCGGGGCCGTGAGGCGGTGAGACTCAGATTTCGGAAGCCCAATGCTCCTTGCCTTAAAAAGTAAGATTAATTTAATTGAGTTCAAGCGTTTAGCCGCGGTGTTTAAGCGAGTTATTTTGCTGCTGATTAGTAATCACCCCAATTCGTGCTCAGGATGTCAACCAACTGTAAGGCGGGTGGGAAGATTCATTCTTTTTCTCACCTTCTGTCGTCAAGTACCATTGGGCGTGCCACACTTGCCCATGTATGCATCGAACTCTCATGTTTAAAATTATCGATATCCACGGTATTAAAGTAAGTAACGATTGATGCACCTTTCTCCATGGCAGGAAGTGGTAGTCGTCATCGATATCACGGTCTATCAGGGCTGCATTTCAACGGGATTAGCGTGTCAATTCGTGATTTCTAAATCCATTCGAAACTTACTTATCATTGACAATTGACGCTAACCAGTCTGCTGGCAGTCGCACCCGATGATCGGGTATTCTATGCCGAGCTAGTTTGCTAATCAACCAACCTGGAACAGCCTGAGATCACAATAATCCCAGAGTCAACAGACTGCTTAGGCTCCGACCCCCGCTATCGCTCATCGAGATGCTGCACAATCGGGTCTGACACTGTGTCAGAAGGTTAACACCAGCAATGATATCTCTATTGGCGAGAAGTTAGAACAGATTGTAGTATTGATAACATTTTACTGATAAATTATGTTCTCGACGGGATTTGGGCCAGAACTGTTCAACTTGAAATATGTCACATAGCCTCGGTTTTCCATGCAAGTGCTGCAATTTTCGGAACCACTCGAAACTCACTGTTATTCAGTGCCCCGCTCACCTGCGGGCGCACGCAGTGTACATCAAACAGTGAACCCATGATACTGCGACGGTAGATTGCTTAGAGTCAGTTCGGTAACTCGGTATTTGCCAGGATGTGCAATGTAAGTTGCACCGGCACTGCTTCGGCCAGTCGGAGCTGCAATATCTTATTAGCTTATGATTCCAGGTTCGTGATATGATGTATCTTATCAATTCTCAGGAGAACAATTCATGCGCGTTAATTTCTTGGGGCGCAGATCTGCGAAGTCTCATGTTTGATAGCCTTATGGGGAAAGACCCTGTGCGAAGGTCTGTCCGAGCGACGCATGTGGAAATCATCTGATTAGATGACCGGGCCCCCACTTCCTGGGAGGCATCACAATATTTTCGTTCCCTCAGTCGTCTTCTCGCCAGAACAGAAACGTCACAAATGGGAAGACTTCAAGTGAAGCGTTCAGTCGTTCTCCTGTGGAAGAAATATAAAAGCTTGCAAATTAGTTGCTCATCTTTTCCATTACATTTTCACCCTTCCGCAAGCATTCTATAAATACTACGACAATGTCCAACAAGGCAAAACTTGAGGCACTCTTGACTCTAATCAACACATCCGCACGAAATGCCATCGCGTTGTATGAGCAACACGGTGATGTACCCTCCATCGACCAGACGGGATTCCACCCATTGGACGAGGCGGTCGACCAAGTAGCTTTGAAGAGTGCTATTCGTACTCTTGAAGGTGCTTGTGCTCAGATATGCACGACACTTGCTCCACCTGCCCATACCGTAATTAACGTGAGAGCTCGGATAATTGAATGCACCTTATTTTTGCTAATCAGATTGCACGCAGCTTGTCCAAGCGTATGACTATGCTTGCGTACGAGTAGTTGTGCGGGAAAACATTTCAGATATTCTGTTGAACTACCCGAAGGGTCTTCACGTCAACAAGCTCTGCAAAATAACCAACATAGAGCCAAAGAAGATGTCCAGGACGATGCGCCTCCTAGCTACGAGAGGTATCTACAATGAAGGTAAGGAGTCATATATTGCCTAGTCCGATTTTTTCTCAGATCCTGTTAGTTGACCAGGACGTTTTTGCCAACAACCGACTGTCTCTAATCCTGCTTAGCACCAACCCTATCAGAAATATGACTTTGCTTCACATGGAGGCGGTTGCCAAGGGAGCAACAGTTTATTATGAGACACTCAAACATCAGAGGGTTGGGTACTCGTATGAACCAACGGATGCCCCTGTGATGTTTGCCATGAACACAGAGGGAACCGAAGGAACGTTCTTTGACTGGATGGCGCGGAATGTATGTTCTTAAATATTGCTCATCACAAGGCCATACTCATATGATTTACTCGTAGGACGGCCAACGCGAGGTAGGGTTTTTGGTCCCTTTGCACGATCATCCTGATATCTTTAATAGTCTTACCATACCTCGATGAGAGCACTGAACACTATTATGGGCTCCCTCGCTGTCTTGACTCGTAAGTATTTGAGCACGCAAAAACGGGAGAATGAGAATGTTGTGCTTACCTTAATACTAGATTTCCCATTCGAAAAGTACTCAACAGTCGTCGATGTTGGAGGAGGTATCGGAGCATTCTCTCTACCTTTGGCTAAAATGCACAAGAACGTTAAAATTACAATCCACGATCTTCCCGAAGCTTTGGTTCAGGCGAGAACCGTAAGTCGATAAAAGAATGTGCCTGTCACCAAATTGATGGAACCTAGATCTGGGCAAACGAATGCCCTGAAGCCCTGGCAGAAAACAGGGTCGAGTTCGAGGAATTGAACTTCTTCGAACAAGTGCCCGTGAAGGGCAAGGACGTCTACTACGTAAGTGCTAAACTCTGTAGGCGTCAACCTGTGAAATTAACAATGACCGCAGCTTAGAAATATCATCCACGACTGGCCTGATCGCGAATCTGCGGTCATTCTCTCAAATGTTCGCAAGGCGCTCGGTCCGAACAGCCGCGTCCTCATCCGTATGTCAAATATAGCGTAATCCGTCGTCCCACAGTCTGACACATTTTAGATGACTATGTGCTCCGCCAGCTCAGTCGCGAGCAGGCAGTAGCAGAAGATTCAAAGTCGGGAGTTGTTTCGGTATGTCATGTCCGTTGATCTACATCCTTCTTTGTTCATGCTCGCACCTAGGCTCCTGATCCTCTTCTCGTCAACTTTGGTGTTGGAAACATACGTTCGTACCAACAAGATTTGACTATGTTGTTTTTGCACCACGCAAAGGAGCGACCATTGCAAGACAGCCTCGCACTCGCGTGAGTAACGTTTGATTGCTACCCCGATTTTACCTGATTTGTTCGGGATAGCACTGCCGCTGGTCTAAAACTGGAAAAGGTCTGGGACCTTGCCGAAGCATGCGTCTTGGAGTACTCTGCTGCATAATGCTTGGCGAGCTAATTAGTTTTTGGCTGATGTGTTCATCCACGCAAGCATGGAGAAGGTTGAGATCAGGTTACTGAAGCATACATCACACTTCTATAACCTTGGCTTATGTGTTCATCCACGTAAGTAATACACATATCAAGACTGGCGATGAGCCTTTACGTAATTATTGAGATACAAGCGCTCCGCCTGCCTCAGGACGGCCCTTGTTTATTTGTAGTAGTAGTCAATTGGAAGGAGCAGCTGGACGCCAGCGCAATGATTAGATTCATGGAATGAGATATATTCGAACTCTGTTGGCGTCATGATGATCCAAGATACTTACAAAGAACGGAGTGACAAAGAGGTCGCGGACGGTCTCTCGGATCCCTTTACGACAGTATAGAAGCGATCTTCATGGACTGATTCTGGCTAGATGAGTCAGACCTGCTGTAACGCCAGTGTGTAGCCACGACACCATAAGTCCCACAGACGTTGCCGCAGTCGCCAGTGCACACGGAACACGTCAGCAAAGTGTCCTGAAGTGGAGTACTGAACCTTCCTATTCGAAAAGGAGCTCCGGTGGAGCGCGCACATGATGGCGTCGACACGAAAATTGTAAATCGCCCCGTCCTTACAATAGAGATAGATATATGTACACGTATCAGGTAAAATAACTCTTGCGATTTCAAAATAGGTTCTATGCGATATAATTACCGTGGGGTAGTCCACAGCTTCTCGACGAGCTTCCACACTTTCAGAACACCAGTACCAATGCTGAAGGAAATCACAGCATCATTAATAGCAATGAAAGGTACAAAATGTGAGAATACCTACTTTGCATCTTCTACTTGAGTGAGTGGTACCCACTGAGCACTCAATGTCTGCGGAATTGTATTAAGATCCACCTCGGATACCTCGGATACTTTTTGCTTTCCCTTGAGGTTCTTGGTGCAATTACCATTTTGATCTGGGGAAATAGTTGGACGAAGTTGTGGAATCTCATCTCCCTCTAGTAATACCCATTGAACACGATAGGTCTTTTTGATGTGTGAAAATACATGGACGACATCACCCACGGGCGTTACTTGAACTACTTTTGAAATGTTATACGATGAGTTAGAACTCGATAACTTCTTCAGGGGCCCTTTGTTGTTGTACGGTGGATGCACGAGAAGTTCCTGGAGGAGTTTGTATGGTATCTCAGCCATGTTGGATGCAGAAGCCGTTGCTCCCGATAAATTAGGTAGCGTAGGAAATTCGTGTAAACCAGCTAAAAGTCCTGTGTGCATACAGAGTTAGGAAGTATATCTCGGCTAAGCGTTTACTCACCTCCTTCAGGTCGGCGGACCAGCAGAAACCAGCGATCTCGACTGTCTCTGCTTCGCCACTCAATGACATTCACAGAATCAAGTTCTTCTCTGGGTTTTTTCCGCTCGACTTTCATTGGATATATAGTCACAGACCCAATGTCTTCATCGGATGGTATAGAATCGCAAACAAGGCAGAGTTCCTCGATATCAGTTTCCACAGCACCTGCATGTGATACCTATGAAATGAATTCATTAGGAGGTAATTAAGACCTCTTGAACTAGAAAACTAACTGTGAGTTGCGTCCTCTGATATGCCTTACACCATAGACGCAGGGGGCAATTCGAACACAAAGGATCTCGGACTGCACAGACTGTACTTCCTAATTCTATCAAAGCTTGATTTATGTCACCTGGGCGCTTGGATTGTTTTACGAATGATTCAGCGCCTGCCCATAGGACATCTAGGGTTCGTTTAGACTTGGGCTGTGCATACAATGCTGTAAAACGACTAAGGAGTCGATGTACATTGCCATCAAGCTAAGAACCATTGAGACACTGCAGTGGGGTGATTCTAGCCAAAGATGACCTACCACAGGTACACAATGATTATACGCAATAGAAGATATTGCGCCTGCGCTGTATCTACCTATGCCTGGTATCTTTGCCTCCATATCTTTTGCGTTGTCAGGTAAGCGACCATGTAATTCTTTGACGGCTTTCTGTGCACCGCTCAGCAGGCGCGCCGCACGCGAGTAATAGCCTAGTCCCTTCCACAATGAATTGACGGTCTCAATATCAGACGCTGCAAGGTCCCTGATGGTAGGGAATCTAGATGAATTAGGTCAGATGACCCAGAAAACCGAGTGCAACGACGTACTTTGCTATCCACTTGTTGTAATACGGTATTACTGTCGCGACTTGAGTCTGCTGTAGCATAATTTCCGAAATCCAGACCTAAGGACGTGCCTGAGTCAACTCTGAGCAGCTTTTGAAGTTGAAAGATAAATGATTACCTCGTAAGCTCTTTGTGCACGTTCCTCAACGTCGAGCGAAGGGTCAAACTTCTTGCGCCAGGGCATTTTTCGAGCGTCATGGACTTTGTCGTACCACTCCAGGAGAACAATTCGCATCGGTTCGACAGCACTTATGACATGCATGGACGCTGGATGACCTGAAATACTGTTGACCACGGTAGAACTATCATTCTCGTGACCCTTCTTACGCGCCTTCCTAGTTTTCCTAGTCACCTTAGCGCGCGATATTTCGTTGTAGGAACTGTCACAGTTGTCAATATAATCTTCCTCTGATTCAGAGGCTGGACGTTGTGCGTGTTTTCGTTTAGGCATCTGCAAAAGTAAATATCAATGTTTGAGATAGAGAACTTCTGTGGTCTTCACGTGACTTCGTGCGAAAAAGTTAGATATAAGTGGGTAAGAAGTATGGGCTTTGAAATAATAGAGTCGTTCTTGAAATTGCCATAAAAATGTGATTGTAATGGGTTGCCATATATTATTGCAATATAGCACAAATATATTGCAATTACTTTGGGAAATTTCCGACATCTCTACTCCGCGGGATCACTCTAAGGCACAGTTACATCAAATTAGGGGCTTATTCTGATACTCATCCAGATTTCAGAAGAAACTCTACAGCCTACGCAAATGAGAAAGAGAAATGGCCGAAAGTGATGTGGCGAGATTAGCAGAGTGGTTCACGAACTAATCCACCCTCCGATAGGAGCTCTTGGAGTATCTAGAAGGACATGGTGACATGATGGCGAGGAATTTATACATTGGGTAAACTTGGTTCGAAATTCGGCTGAGGCTGAGGCATGTTTAATCTGTCTATTATCTTTTCCTCGCCACTCATGACACTGGAAGTTGTTGTGAAAATGTCCCAACCTCTCAGGATGTAAGAACATTATCAAGGCATCGAGCTGACACCACTGCAGAAATTTACTTAGCATCTGTACAAACTCAGCCCCTTCATCAGTGAAACAGTGAACAAATGATAAGGATATTTAAAGCAATATATTGTAAAGCATCGCAAAAATCACATGGGAATTTTTTGGGAATTACCAGTGACTCATCTGCTGAACGATCTCTTTCATTTGAATGGATCTAAGAAAACTCATGCCGTTCAATACGGACAGATACTGACTACGACCGTGATATCGCAAGGTTGTAATCTTGTCAGCGACTCTTCATTGCAGCATACGTCCGTGGCTATGTAACAGGCCCTCTATAGTTCTCACGATATCACGGACTCATGAATTTACTGATGCTTGTGAGTGCCTTTTCTATCTTTTCAGCACAGTGCTCATAAAACTTCGTTCGCGTCTCAGCCTTGCAGACTTTGCAGAATTGCGAGACGAGTATATGCAGATGGGAGACAAAAAAGGTCATCTGCGTCGCACCGGCACAAGAAAAAACATACCCAATCCACTGTCTTCACCGGCTATGTTAGACTGTTACAAACATTCTATGAGTACTGTCTAGCAGTTTATCTCCAGCCAATGACATTTCCCTGGCTGTCAGTGGCTAGTTGTAGAAACGCTGGTCTGTACAACGGTACACATGATAGTTTGAGCCACTAGGAACAGGAACAGCGGAGGAGCGAGAATAGACGCTCCATCCCAATGAGGCCATATTTAGAATCACCGAGGAATCTCTACGCCATTGTGCATAAAGGGACCTATCATGCACATGTCATCATGATAAAGGCGTTAGTGGTCGAAGGTAAGCATGAACCATACATAACCATAACGTCCTGACCAGCCATTACTTATTATCCAAATGATATTACAGTGGGCTGTACTCCTGGCTCACTGGCACTTGCTAAATATCGAGGACGTACTACTAGGCTTGCGTGACGTACGTCAAACAGCGAAGTTCGAACCTGTGACACTGCGGCGGTAGTAGACTGATTGGGATTTCACTGAGTTTCGCCGTTCGGTGATGTGATATGTCTTATCAATTCTCAGGTCCTGGAACAATCCACGCCACTGATTGCTCGGACACAGATATATCGAGGTCTTATGATATTGTGCGAAGGGTCTACACCGCTGACCCATTCAGTCCATGGAACTTATCCAATTAGATGACGATGATCGGGGGACCCACACTTCCTGGGAGCATCTGAATGTGTCACGCCCTCAGTCATCTTCTTGCCAGAAAGAAATGGAAATTTTACGAGAGAGAAGGCTTCAAGTAAACCTTTCAGTCGCTCTCCTGCGGAAAAAAGATAAAAGCTTGCAAATTAGTTGCTCATCTTTTCCATTACATTTTCACCCCTCCGCAAGCCTTCTACAAATCATCTACGATGATGGCCAACAAGGCAAAGCTTGAGGCACTTCTGACTCTGATCAACACATCCGCACGGGATGCCATCGCGTTGTATGAGCAATACGGTGATGTACCCTCCATCGACCAGACGGAACCCCACCCGTTGGACGAAGCGGTCGACCAAGTAGCTTTAAAGAGTGCTATTCGTATTCTCGAAGGTGCTTGTGCTCAGATATGCACGACACTTGCTCCACCCGCCCATACTGCAATTAACGTGAGAAATTGGATAATGGGATGCACCTTATTTTGGCTGATCAGATTGCACGCAGCTTGTCCAAGCGTATGATTATGCTTGCATGCGAGTAGCCATACGGGAAAATATTTCAGATATTCTGTTGAACTACCCCAAGGGTCTTCACATCAATGAACTCTCCAAAAAAATCAGCATCGAGCCAAAGAAGCTGTCCAGGACGATGCGCCTCCTGGCTACGAGAGGTTGCTACAATGAAGGTAAGAGCCATTTATTGCCTGGTTCGATTTCTTCTCATCGCATTGTGCCAGTGGACATGGACGTTTTTGCCAACAACCGACTGTCTCTAATCCTGCTCAATGGAAACCCTGTCAGAAACTTGGCCTTAATTCACACAGAAGAAATTGGCAAGGGAGCAACAGTTTTCTATGAGACACTCAAAGATCCGAAAATTGCGTACTCGTATGAACCAACGTTTGCTCCTGTGATGTATGCCATTAATAAGGACGGAACCGAAGGAACGTTCTTCGACTGGATGGGGCGGAATGTATGTTCTTAAATATTGCTACATAAAGCTTACTCATATCACTTACTCGTAGGACGGTTACCGCGAGGTAGGTATTTGGTCCCTTAGCACGATCGTTCTAATATCTTTAGTAGTCCTATCACACGTCGATGAGAGCTATGAGCTCTATTATGGGCTCCCTGGCTGTCCTGACTCGTAAGTGTTTGAGCACACAAAGACGGAAGAATTAAATGCTAACCTGATAATAGACTTCCCATTCGAAAAGTACTCAACAGTCGTTGATGTTGGAGGAGGTATCGGAGCATTTTCTCTGCCTTTGGCGAAAACGCACAAAAACGTTAAAATCACAATTCATGATCTTCCGGAAGCTTTGGTCCAGGCAAGAGACGTAAGTCGCTAGGACAATGTGCTTATCACCAAATTAATGGAATCTAGATCTGGGCGAAAGAATGCCCTGAAGCCCTGGCAGAAAACAGGGTCGAGTTCGTGGAATTGGACTTCCTCGAACAAGTGCCCGTGAAGGGCAAGGACATCTACTACGTAAGTGGTAAACTCTGTAGGCGTCAACCTGCGAAATTAACAATGACCGCAGCTCAGAAATGTCATCCACGACTGGCCTGACCAGGAATCTGCGGTCATTCTTTCAAATGTTCGCAAGGCGCTCAGTCCGAACAGCCGCGTCCTCATCCGTATGTCAAATATAGCGTAGTCCGTCGTCCCACAGTCTGACAAATTCTAGACGACTATGTGCTCCGCCAGCTCAGCCACCAGCAGGCAGTAGTGAGAGATTCAAAGCTGGGAGTTGTTTCTGTATGTCACATGTCCGCTGATCTACATCTATCTTTCAACTTGTTCATGCCCCCACCTAGGCTCCTGAACCTCTTCTTGTAAACTTTGGTGTTGGAAATATCCGTTCGTACCAGCAAGACATGTCTATGTTGTTTGTACACAACGCAAAGGAGCGAACGTTGCAAGACAGCCTCGCACTCGCGTGAGTAACGTTTGATTGCTGCCTTGATTTTACCTGATTTGTTCGGGATAGCACTGCCGCTGGTCTGAAACTAGAGAAGGTCTGGGACCTTGCCGAAGCATGCGTCTTGGAGTATTCTGCTGCGTAATTTTTCGCGAGCTGATCAGTTTTTGGCTCTAGTGTTCTAAAAATTGGCCTACTATATTTTCATAAACATAAGTAGTATGCTCCTACATATCTTGAGATTTGTGAGTCTTATAATGGGCCGGCGGCCTGTGGAATGTAATTAATTATTGAGATCAGTGTATTACTATCAGACAAAATAAACTTTTGCGATTCGCTCAATGTGATATGACCACCGCGTGGTAGTCCACAGCTTCTCAATGAGCTTCTTTGAGAACACCGATGGCGAAGGAAATTATATCTCATTGGCAAGGATACGTGAGAATACCTATATAGCACTTTGCATCCTTTACTTGGGTGAACAGTACCCACTGACTCACACTCAGTGTCTGCGGAATTGTATTATGTAAGTTCTGTTTCCACAGCACCTGCATGTGATACCTATGAGATGAATTGATGTCAGGAGGTGACCAGGACTCCTTGTATGGTGGACGATAAGGTTGCGGTTCGATTTGCCGATTTGGCGCGACGTTTTCGTTTTTGAAGTCCAATCAATGTTTGTTCTAGTCTTGAACTATAGACCTCAAGTTGAATATAATTTTGTGTCACAAAAAGTCACAAGGGCAGTTACTTACTACTATCGGTAATGGTCGGACTCGCGCCAATCCCCGACCCCGGAGCTCCGTGTCTTGAGCTGCATGGTGATGAATTCCGGCACGGCTTCAAAGGTTTGTGCATAAGACATAAGTATCTCAGATGCGGGTCACACGGTATACAATCTCGCAAGGCAGTGTAACGACAAGGAAGCTACGCGATCTACTGCAATCAAGGTAGTGAGAGGACTCAGAAGAGGGGGTCCACGCAGAGCACAATATAATTAGTGTTTCGGGTCCGAAGGCACGACTCGCCATGGAGTAAATATCAATGTTGCATCAACAATTTGCACAGGGGTTAAGATGGACCTCTAAGGAAACCACCCATGAGTGGATGTCAAGGTGTATTCCGATTTAAAAAAATGCTGTCATGAGCAGGTTTTGAACCTACACAGGAAGTAGTAACAGATTTTGATTCTGTTGTGGGAACCATCAGGCTAAGACCAGTTACAATGAGCTGCCAAAGAAACCATCACGGGTGAATATCAAGGTGGGTTCAGATAGAAAAAACCTTGTCGTCGGCAGGTTTCGAACCTGCACAGTCCAAGAGAAACAGATTTTGATTCTGTCATGGCAACCACCAGGCTGACACCAGCTACAGTGAACTTTCAAAGAAACCGTCCACGAGTGAACATCAAAGTGTGTTCTGATAGAAAAAAGCTCGTCATCGGCAGGTTTTGAACCCGCACATTTAAAGATAAACAAATTTTAATTCTGTTGGGGCAACCGCTTAGCTAAGGCCAGTTACGCTGAACTTCTAAAGAAGCCATCCATGAGTGAATGTCAAGGTGTGTTTCAATAGAAAAAAACCTTGTCGTCGGCAGGTTTCAAACCTGCACAGTCCAAGAGAAACAGATTTTGATTCTGTTGTGGCAACCACCTGACCAAGACCAGTTGAGGTGAACTTCTGAAGAAACCGTCCATGAATGTCAAGGTGCGTTCTGATAGAAAAAAAACTGTAGTTCAGCAGGTCTCGAACCTGCGTAGTCCAAGAGAAACAGATTTCGATTCTGTTGTGGTAACCACAGTAGCCAGGCTAAAGTCTTTAACTCCCACTTGACGACTCATCCTAAGTTGGAAACCTATGGGGCCCCTGATCGACACTGCCCGAAAAGATGACATAGACAGTAAAGTTCGAGTCTGAACGTCTATGAGACAATAGAATTGCCCCGACGAGGGACGAAGACTAAGATAATTCTAATTCATCATCATTAGCAGCAAGTTCAATGTGATTGACATTACCACTAAGTATACACGGAGTTTCTGGAAACACAGAAGGAAATGAGCAGATACTAGAAAACGTGGACAGTGAAACACTGTCACCACCTTGAAGGCCAGACATGGAGGATTGGAGACGGGAGTCTCATCTTCCAAAACGGTGGTCACGCAGCAATGCAGTTCATCCCAAACATAACCTCGAGACCTCACGCGACCTCGAACTCGACATCGGTAGTGAGAGCATGGCAATAAATCACTGAGGCCATGGGGATTTCAGCGAAACACATACTTGGGCCCAAATGGCTGAGCAAACGAGCAATCGAAGAAGACGAGAGAAGAATACCATTCAAGGACAAGAGCAACAGACGCAGGAAGACAATCGATTTAAATGATGTCCCATAGAACACGATATAACCCACTCCCTTATGGTAGTGGGAATAAATCTACATGACACATTAGCACACGGTGTTCGGAAACCAATGCAAGCACTTACCTTACTAGGAAGGTTCTGAGAAGTGGAAGCCTTGGAAGTAGAGCACGATGGTCTGGCTTTCCATTGAGCAGCAGTCTTCGTACGAATCTTGTTCTCTTCTGTCGATAGTAGGAATGCGCGCAGGACCAGATGTCAACTCCACGGTGACCCCATTATGATTGGAAACAAAACGCAGCACAATGCAGTCATGCAGAAAAGACGATAGCACGGAGAAATCTCGATTCATCGTTAATATAAATAACAGTAGGAATATCAGTGAAGGGTCGAATGACTTGATAACAACTAAAGGCACAGTCGACAATTAATATCAATATACGCAGTGATAAAACAATACCAACTACTGTCATAGCGGGAATGAAGCACTGCGCAGCCTGAGTGAGTCGCATATCCTGGAGGGTAAGGGCTGCTCAGTGAGCTCAGGGAAGGATAATTCATTCGCACTAATGTTTGATATTAATGTAATGCTCGCCAGCAGCTGCGATCTACTCAGTGAGCACGGCGCGCAGAGTCGCCGCAGACTGGCGTAGAACTGATTTGTGATTCATGTGACAGGACCATAGCGCATACCAATAAAGTTCGGAACAAATATTGGTCGGACTTCAAAATAAGTTGCGGCATATCGGCAAATCGAACCGTAACCTTGCGTCCTCTGATAAGCCTCATACAGGAAGGAATCTGAACACGGATCTCGGACCGCGCGAACGGTACTTCCTAACTCTCACTGGGCGCTTGGGCTGTTTATGAATGATTCAGCGCCTGCCCATATCCGGGGTTCATTTAGACTTGGGCTTCACATACAATGCTGTGAAACAACTAAGGAGTCAATGTACATTGCCATCAAGCTAAGAACCATTGAGACACCGCAGTGAGGTAAAATTCTGGTGAAAGATAACTACCACAGGAACACAGTGATTAGACACAATAGAAGATATTGCGCCTGCGCTGTATCCACCTGTGTCTGGTATCTTTGCCTCCATGACGGCTTTCTGGACACTACCTAGCAGGTGCGCGCACGTGAATAGTAACCCAGCCCCTTCCACGATGAATTGACGGTCCCAATATCGGATGCCGCAAGGTCCCTGATGGTAGGAATCGAGAAGAATTAGGTCAGATGACCCAGAAAACTGAGTGCAGCGACGTACTTCGCTATTCGCTTGTCGTAACATGGTAGCGTCGAGTCTCGTGTAGCATACTTGCCGAGATCCAGACCTAAGGATGTGCCTGAGTCAACACTGAGCAGCTTTTAGAAGTTCAAATATAAATGATCACCTCGTATGCTCTTTGTGCACGTTCCTCAACGTCGTCGTGATCCATCTTACGCGCCTTCCTGGTCTTTTGTGTCCCCTTAGCAAACCATGTTTCGTTATAAGAACTGTCGCAGTTGTCAGTACAATCTTCTTCCGATTCAGAATCTGGATGTTCTGCGCGTTTTCGTTTGAGCATCTTCAAAGTGCAATGATAAAAGCTACACTAACTGACTGCAGTTGACTGTTGAGTGCATTTAAATTTGCAAGCCTGTTCATTTCAAACTCAGACTAGCCTCCAAGTCAGGTACCGATGTAGGACAGTCCTGGCCTGGAGTCTGGACGGAATCAGCGTGAATGAGCGCGGGTGGTTTTTATTGGCATGTATCGTATCGTATGCTATGTTAACTTGCAATATATCGATTTCCGTATATTAGCGTGTCGAAGCTAGCAAGATATCAGAGGGACATACGCAGTTATTGCGTTGAAAAGCATACACCAGCATCGATGCGCATCATTTTCACAGCTACGGAAAGCGCAGATACTGACGCAATACAAGGTGCCACAGCCACAATCCTTGCACGTAAGTCGTATTTTCATTGGGAGCGCTCAGTGACCGAGGCTATGTAGTAGAATGCATTACGCAGATCAGATTGGGGGACAAGAGTAGTCATTTCCTTGATTCTGACAAGGATTGATAACATTGGTAAATCTTGGGGAGATATAATTAATGGGTCCTGTTATTAAGCAAGAGAGTACAAGCAAGAATAATTGTACTCTCTATTTAAGCTTCTAAATTAGCCGTGTCTGTCCGCCAGGAAGGAAACTACGCCGCCTTCGTGCACGTTCAAGCGGTGGGAGGCCATCTTCATCTTTGGCAGACCTGACGCTTGTATCTGCGTCTTGTGCTAAAGGGTACCCCGGGTGAGTGACCAGGAACAAAGAAAATACCGGAGAAATGTACCTGGTGAGCCACTGACATCATCTGGTTGTCGCTGTCCCCCGTTGTCATCAGCTTCTGACGAGAGATTGGCTGGAATGAGATTTGACCCAGCACCCGGTGACATATGCCTCGGAAGCATAGAACGTCGCTTCTGTGGAACGGAGCGACATGAGAGTATAAAGCACGACTTGGACGCTACATACCTTGTTGGTACCTGCAATATTGACCATTTCTAAATCAACTTTGAACTTAACCTCATCTACCCTAGATCTTTGCTCAACGCACTCCACCACCCATGCGATGCCAACGACGAGTGGTTTGGGGTCATTCAGAAGTCTAACGCATGATCAACGAGGTTCTACATAATGTTAATGAGAATTAGCTGACCTATATCGCGTCAGCGTGCTCGCTGAACCATTCTTATACACAATGTGGGTGCAGCTCTGCCCAACACGAGCAAGTATCTAGAGAGAGGCAATCGTTGGAAATCAAGCAAGTGGCACCATATTGTGACTTACTCTGGCACCGAGCCCTCTCAACATATCGACGAACAGACCCCCCGCGTCATCACCGTCATCCGTCCGCACATCCACAAATATTGCGCACTTTTTTAACACTTTCAAAACGCTCTTACCTGCGCTTCCACCTTCCATGGGACTAACAGCGGCGTTACTGTTTGAAGGTGCATTCCGCTGCGAAGCCGTGCCATCCGTACCTTCATTAGGCCTGCCTCTTTCCTTCGCATCCTGGGCGGATGTGGAGCCTGAACCTGCACCTGATGCACCATAATATGTACTACTCGATGACCGAAGGCCTGTACGCGTGCCTACTGCAACTAGCTTCGGCGGAGTTTTCGGGAGAGCAGAGAGCGATTGTGATAAAGCATGCAGCGCGCTTGATGCACGGCGCGAGTCCCACCCGTCGGGCTGTTTGCCTTTGTCGGCTGTGACTACTAGTTCTTCAATCACGAGGTCTGTCTCCTTATTCTGTTCTTCGGAAGTTTTACTGCCAGACGATACAGATTGGGTTGCCACATCGAGTCGCTTTCCCTGCCCGAGATCCCCTTCCGCACCCCAAATATCGACGGTCGTATTGGTAATATGATTATCGTCCACGGTGTCTCCAACTCCACCTTTCACTGGACTAGCCATGACACTTGGTAGGCTTGTCTTTCGACTGGCCTTCAGAGACGGCTTCACAAGACCTGGACCAAAGATACCAGTGGTGGTACGCCCAAGTGCTCCGCTCTTATCTTTCATCCTTCCCACCATACTGAATCGGCTAGGGCCAGAAATAGTAGTATGGCGTTTCAGTGAAGATGCCGTCGGTCTCGCAAAGGTTCCTGATAAGCCAGTAAGATGACTATCGTCCTTGACCACTGAATGAACTGCTCTTGTGTGTTCGTCTTTGTCTGAACTGATATTGAAGCCCAAACTCGTATTCGGTCGACTTGGTGGAGGCATGGCAAGTTTCTCCAGAGCTGTTGACAGTGTGAATAGCGAAGACTTGGGTTTCGATGGAGCGAAAATGCTGGAACCACTAATAAATGGCCTTTTTACTGGGGAAATTCCCGCGCGTTGCTTAATCGGAGACACTGGAAGTGGAATCCTTGAAGGAGACGGAGGTGGTAGTTGCACACAGGTGGATGATGATGGACCAGTAGTAGACGACGAAGGTACAGGTTTGGCTTTCATGAAAGAGGGAAGCGATGTTTGTTTAAACTTGATAGGGTCTGGAAAACCTTTGACCGATAAGCTATCAAAATTTGAAACTAGAAATAAAATTGTGAGAAAAAATACAATAACGATGCGCTTAAATTTACCCTTGAAAGCCGAGGCATGAGATAAAGATGACATACCGGCAGGCTCATCGTCTGTACTCAATGAGGTGTTTATAGTGCCGGGTTCGGGTGGTGCATCGCTTTTGTCGAGGCTCTCGGGCCTCTTCTCTTTCATTGATACGCTGCGTGTCACGCGGCGAGGGGCAGCAGGTGGAAGCATGACCTTCTTGCTTTTCGATAAATTTCCGATAGGCTTTGAGCGCGCTGCATGAGAACTTCCAATAGTTGCTGAGCGCCCCCGTTTCACTGGTACAGGCGGAAGGGGCATAAGCGACGAAGCGGACGTGGATGGACGCGGAAGACGAGAGGGAGCGGCTGAAGAGGTTGACCCTGCAACATTCAGCGGCGAAATGTTATTCACAACATCTTGAGATTGGTGAGATTTCTTCTATCAAACGGGGCGTTAGTTCTTCTGTAAGGTATTCGACACCCAATATTAAGCACACCTCAACAGCAGCAGTGGATAGACTTGATATAGCGGGACGGTGATCCATGAATGAAGCAGGCGGTAGAGGCGTAAGAGGAGAAAGGGATACGTGTGAAGGATATCCGGTCAGATTTCGTGGTGTCGCAGACTCAACATGAATGATCGGGTTGGTTGTATCGGGAAGCTTAAGGTCAAATTTCGGTACGTTTGTGAAGTGGGACAAAGCGGACGCAGTATCAACATCCATTGCGTACGCCGTGCTGGGAGCACCCTCAGAGAGTGGTGTGAGCGGAGATGTCTGGATCGCTTCTGTGGGCGGAGAAACAGGCGTGATCTTCAGTTGATTAGGCACCTTCCGAGGCGAGCGCATGGGAGAAAGGGTTCGAAGGTCAAGTGCTGGAACATGGTCTGTAGGAAGCGGAACAGAGCGTGCCCGCCCTGAAAAAACGAAGCATGATTTGAACTTGTCGTTCGTAGCATGGCATGCCGATTCAGTGGCAGCGCGGACAAACAACCTTGCCATTTTCCTAGGAGATTGTGATGTCAATTCACGGTTCTCTACATAGTGACCCATCGACAGCAAGCGCAACGCTGGTAATGGATCAACTTTGATACGCTTTGCTTCGCGATGACTGGTGGGACTGAGTAGGTCTTCGGTATGTGTATCGGACGACCGTTTGTTCTTCTTCGGTGACAAGAGTATCTCGTCATTCTCGTTTCGTCTTCCTCCTCTTTTTCAACATCCATATCTTCTTCGCCTTCCTTTTGTTCGTTTGATTCTAAATGTAATGGTTCCTCGACGTGACTCTGGCGTGCTTAAGAGGAGAGCGCGCGAGGGGTAGCCTCAGGATGTGATCAGGTACAGCTAGTTGGGATCGCGTTCTCTTGGAGATTTCGATGGACATGTACGTTTCACCGCAGAGGGAAGCCGCGTGCTCGCTATCTAATGCGGTGAGCTGAAGCTCTGTGGCGTCAGTCCCGCGTCACGGATGATTGTCCGTTGATGAGTTAACGTTTACACCGTCTGACAGTCGAAGCACGTGACAAGGACCACACCACGGCCCACAGTTCACGTCAAGTTGCAATTGTCCAGTCAGATTATAGATTATTTCATCCTGCACGATGTTCAAGTCGATTCCAAAAGTGTTTAATGACAGCCACTCCCCCTCCTCGATAACGCCGGGTCTGCCGTTGCTCTGAGTCACTTGTGATTTGTCGACCATCATGCATGATTGACTCAGAGCCTTATTAATAATCAATGCCAAAGACGACCAACTGAACAGCTTCAACCTCAATTTATACTGCCTATAATACACGCAAAGTGCGCAGCAAGATGTGGTCATGCTCAGCCATGGCTGGTAATGCATATGCGCCCATCCTAGACTACCCCTCCAGACTAGTCGTTTCAGAATGGAAAACGCCGCATGTGGCCCGGACGGTAGTGCACGAACTCAATTCGAGCCACTGCAATTTCGTTTGATCCGCTTAATCGTTATGGGTAATGTGGTTCTCATACTATGCAGTTCTCTCAGGCTCAATCGCCGCCTTCTCGATGACCAGACTCGGATGTTTTTACCCCATTCGCCGAGAGTTCTTTTATGGTTTCTTGTGGTCTTATGCTGACCCCTATTGCTCCGCCAGTGACACATGGGTCCTGCACTGTCTATACAGCATATGAACCGAAAGTATGTTTAGTATTTACTCAAGTCAGTCTCTCCTATAAATCGTTGATTCCCAAGTACCACTGCTGTGGCGCCTTCTGAACATTTTAATCTACCTCGAGCTCCTTCTTTACAGAACCGAACCACTAGCATCTGCACAGGATTTTCAGATGTCGGAAACTCCCATAATTTTCAAGGTCCATCGTTCACGAACCATCTTGTACGTAGCTTTTGGACCTAAGTACGGTCTTTTTTGGGTAAGTTGTTTTAACCCGTATCCACCGTTTGATTGTTTGCAGGTCTGATTTTAGAAGATTTGAACTTTCATCTGATATGTATCTCAATCTCAATGGGCGTACTACATACATTGTGGCCCATACTGAACTAAGGTATGCACTGCACGCATGCATGGCCATCGTAACCCGCTTACAATTGGATGATAACTTAATCGTTCCACAGGCAGATTGTCATTACCGTAGACTTCTTCGGAAACATCATCACAGCATGGCATCAGGG
Source organism: Suillus spraguei (assembly GCA_016800925.1). Lineage (NCBI taxonomy): Eukaryota > Fungi > Basidiomycota > Agaricomycetes > Boletales > Suillaceae > Suillus > Suillus spraguei. Next base: position 316,735 of record JABCPU010000025.1, read on the forward strand.
GAGTCGATTGATGCAAACGAGCTTTCATTGTTGTCGCTGATAAGGTTTCTCTGGTTACTATACAAGAACTCTACTAGACTTGGCCCTTCCAGATACTTCCGCTCTTCCGCATCATTGCTGGCTTCTGTTTGTATCAATGCTGTAGCCAACCTCATCACCAGTCATCACCCCTTGTATTTCACATCCTTATCACAGGTTGACAGTCACTGCAACACAGTGTAATTTGTCGCCTGTCCTGACCAAAACCAGGCAGACATAGAAATATCCAGTGCGCCAACGCCGCCTCGCCCAGCCGCGTTGCTTACAGTCTTGGCTGACTATCCTAATATTATGTTAAGGGTCAACCAATACCATTCATGCGCCAAAACAAAACAATTCTCATTTGGATTACCAATTATGCGACCAGTCACTGATTAATCTGGAACTAGCAATTAAGCCTAAGGGCGCTCCTATTGAAGTGGCTGAAAGTATTTCATCAACAGCAAATCTAAATATCAAGCAGTGCACGGCGAGTTCATATTTCTAATTTTTTGCTTGCAACCTGCGGCTAACCGCTCTGGTGAACCAATACTACGATCGCGTGTGCTTTTGCACGCACGAGAATTTATTGATGGTATCAAAAGTACAATTCAATGGCACTAGAATTTATATTTTACCAGAATTTACATTATGTAATTGTATTGATATCTTACGTATCCTTTCAAGTTGCCTTTTTCGTCACCCACTCATCTCCGCAGCGCCACATGGACTTGTTATGGGCGTTCATGGCCTCACCACCTATCTGCGAGAGAATCAGCGAATTCTCGCCAAAGCCATTCAATTCCCCTCGAGCTCGACTGATGTGACTTCAATCGTGGTCGATGGTTGGTCGTGAGTATATGAAGATGTTATCGATTGCTTGGTGATGACAGTGATTATGCTGCACCCGTCAGGTTCATCTATGAGCTTTATGAAGAGTCTAAATTACCTTGGGTGTATGGTGGCGAGTACAAAGCGTTCTCTTCATGCGTCGAAGGTGTCGTGAAAGCATGGATGGCTGTGGGACTCAGGGTATATTTTGTCTTCGACGGTACGTCCCTTGGCCTCTTCATTGTGGCGCATCCAAGCTCATCCAAGCGATATTCTGGAAAGGTTCTGCCCCAGAGCTAAAGATTCCTACTCTCATCAGCCGCCTCAATCACTCGATTATTGAAAGGAGCCTTCTTTTCTTCAGAACTTCCGAGACATCACGCTCAACTCCCCGCTTTCTGCATGAGACGCGGATGATACCACCACTTGCATATTATGCATGCTTGCATGCACTCTATGAAATCGCCTCATCAGAAGATACTTTGCAAGTGCATTTAGCAGATGAAGAAGGCGATCCTTATGCCGTCGAACTCGCCGGCAGGCTCGGAGCATTTGTTGTCGGCAATGACTCAGATTTTGTCATTCTCAATTCTGGGAAATATGCAGGATATATTCAGCTCGACGACATGCTGTGGGCAGTGCCTAATTCTGTGGACCCAGGCTCTGGTGACGAGGACGGCGAGTTCCGCATAGTAAAGAAGACAAAGGCAAAAAAGAAAAGCGCTGCTCAGCAAGGGATTCGCAGGGGTCTAATACCTCCCGAGCATAGCACGGATCTCACATTGTCAGTTTCGGTCTATACGCCGGCTGCCTTGGCATCCCATTTCAAGATTCCAGTCACCCTGCTACCCTTGCTCGGCGCCCTTATCGGAAATGATTTTTCCAACCAGTCTTCCACACAACGGAATGTACAAAGTTTATTTTTCGAGCGACAGCTAACGTTATCGCAACGCCTTTCCCGTGTCGGATCCACTTTAAGCGGTATACTCTCTGCTGCCACTCAGAAACGAAAAGCCAGGCATCAGGTCGGCTCAGTCATGGATTTGATTGACAGATCTGTGCACGAACTCCTAATCAGACCACCAAGCACCATGGCTTCCGGAGAAATAGATGCCATCGTTGACCGGATCGTTAACGCAACATTGCAGTACGCAATTGACAAGTATGACGGAGATACATTTGGACCGGATGGTCTTTGGCCTAGCAAAATTTGTGCACTGCATCGCGCCGAAACTTGCCGCCTGCCGGGACTGTTCTCTCGTGCGCTATTACTGTCTACCGACAATGAAGCAGACGCAGCGGAGCACAATACTCAACTACCACAGCTCTACCTTCTCTACATCTCTGCATATAGGTCGGGTCACTTACAACCAAAGCTCATGGATATCTTGAATACTGGGACTTTTTGGCCAAGGTTGTTTTTGGAAAACCCTGATGCGGAGAATGTAGCGCGGAGTATCGGCAGACCTATACGGGAGTGGATCTATGCCATTTTGGAAGATGCCGTAGGACTGCCGGAAGCGCCAGAGGAAACTGACTCTGAAGTGGAGCAATTTGATACATCTCAGGTGGACGAGGAAGACGAGGATGAGCTCATTGATGTCGTGGAAGAAGAGTCTGAAGACGATGGGACCGATCTCCTCGCTCCATTGCGTGGTGAGCTCCAAAAACTTCGTGCGCCAGATGAAGAGTCAGAGATTCCGGCGTCGGTCATATCCCAATCCCGGTCTCACATTCCACCGCGACCAAAATGTGTCATAGAATACATTAGACGAGGAACACGCGTTGCTCCGGAAAGTGTGACAGTGTCAGATATTTCCGAGCTATTAGTGTCATCCGCATTTCGTGGCGATAGTCAAGAAGATTGGACCCCCCTGCCACTCAGGTCCACGTCGGAACGGATGTCAGTTTTTCTGCATATCCTTCATAGCAGAACTGTTGCTCTGGAAGAATTACCAAGCGAGCAACTCATGTGCGCCCTCGTTTTACGATGGGTCGTGCGGGTGATGCACCTGCGAGCAATAGAATCCCCAAGTAAAGAACGGGAGAAAGAGAAGTGGACTAGATCGGAGGCAGGCGCCTTCCTTGCATTTTACACATCAGGAGGGCATGATGACAATCTCCGTACCATGCCTGACCCTGGACCTGGACCTGAAACTACGCCAATCAGCAGTCGTAGCATCCAGCTTATGGCCCAAGTGCTTATGGCAATAGAGAGCATACATCACCTATCTCAAGTTCTCTTGGTTTCAGAACGAGTTCCAGTTCGTGTTCATACGCTATCAGGCCAGACGTTTCATATGCTCCTTGCCCAAAAGGGCTTGAACTGTCGAGACACTCTACCGGTCGGGCTTTGGGATGCATGTACAGAGGGATTAAGTGATACCTTTGCAGAAGAGCGCCAAGTCAAAGTCAAAAAATCGAAGGTCAATGGAAAGTCCATTGAGCGACCACCAGTGCGGAAAGCTGTACGTGTTGGGGCAGCAGGTGGCCAGTTTGGATTGTTGGCTGATCTTCAAGTTTAACGTACTTGTCAACTTCCTGTACTTTTTTTAATATATAAAAGAACTGAAAGTTCTGTAGACTAAGAGAGCAGTTGGCAGTTGGAACGTTCGGTGACCGTGGCATTGCCGTCTTGCTGTGCTGTACCTTACATTTTACATAATCTGGCTGTGTTTTCTAAATCATCTAGCGCTCAGAGCCGGAGGAATATTTACAAGTACGCACCGCAATGCAATGCAATGTATTACAGGCTTACAGCAACTTGTTCTGGCAACTTGCCTACCGACGCTAACAAAAGATGTTTGGGCAATGGTACTGCATGATGCATGATAGCCAGCCTATAAAAGGTGATGCATACTCCTTCAATCCTGCACAACAAGTCTCCCGCGCGCTGATCATCACTTGCCATGCGAACCTCTATAAGACGACAGTCTCCAGCCCCCGCAGATGTTATCACATATCGCTTTAACAATCAAATGATATACGTCCCCCCGGCAGAGAGCTTTGACGTGAGTCTTTCAGCCCTAGCCACTGGACCACTAAACTGAACGCGACGATCATTGCAGCAAGCAGTCACATTTGCGAGATCAGCATTCGAGAATGATCTCACCGGGATTGACAAAAGCCGGATATCCTTCTCGCTGAATGTACTGGCGAATGGGAAGCAGAGTTCTGTGGGCATCAGCCGTGTAGCATGGCCGACGATCATGTCGCATCTGGCACGATATGAAATCATAGACGTGCACGTCCAGCCGGAGCTCAAAGTAACCGGGCCCCCTCCGAGCTATCGGTCTTGTAGCTCAACCGAGGGCGGTGAGAAGGAGAAACATTCGTCATCACATTCGTCATCAGCTTTCCACAGTCTCGTTCCCAAAGGTCTGTTTCATCGGCTGGGTGCTTGATTGCGGCATGATATTAGGCACTTTGGGGGTCGTATTTCACTATGCAGAGATACCTTCACGTGGAGTATTAATATTTAGCTCATACCCGACACCCGAGCATAGTAAATTGTATTCGAAACACACTTGTATGCCCTATACCCCGTCCAAGTTAATTGTACATTATTTCGAGCAAGCAATATTACATCTCATACGCGAGTGACAGACCGCCATACATCAGTGCTTTATGAATTCACAAGGAAATATGAATAAAAACGCGTGTTACTAGCTCTATGTCCCCATCATGTTACATATAGTGCCCGCTTCTCATGAACGGGTTTTCAAGTTTACTTGTTCTCGGGACTTAATTAACAAGCCGTGTCGTGACGAGATCAAGTAATCAACGGCGCATAAACGTTGACGAGTCTAGTCACTCACGAAATCGTTGGTCCTTGATAGTTTGCCGCTGGTATTGCACCGCAAAGGACAGTGTAGAATTACACGACTAAATACCAAGGCGCTCGACCAAGCGCTTGAATTCCTTCGTAACCAGCATCAAATACAGCATGTCATAGTTTTTGGGCGCTTACCACAAACCTAGGTTTTGCCACTATAACGAAGAAGTGCCTTGCTCCTGAACGTTGCATTGTACTGCAACAAATTGTTAATGTCCCGGACCCAATCATCTTCTTTTCCGGGTCCAACACCTTCTTCGCCTGGTTGTTCGTCTCCATAATCGGATATGGAAGAGCGGTTGATGCAAGGCACTGGGTATGGCGAGGCCTGTACAGTAACCGACTCCCCTGGATTAAGAACATGTGATACACGCCCGTCCATCGAAACACCGGCCGCAGCACGGGAACGATCACCAATCTAATAGTGTCAATCAAACATTTGAGCAATAGCTTCCACGTGCTGTCATGATGCGCGGGACGCATGACTCACACGCAGCGTTACAGATGAAGATGAGGGAAAGACGAGCGGTCTAAATGATAAACTTCGTGGACATATTGGCACGAGCACCACAGCACTCAACGAGGGATGTACGATAGGTCCTCCGGCTGAGAGAGAGTATGCTGTTGATCCTGTAGGCGTTGACACAATCACGCCATCAGACTACGGAAATCAGTTGTGCGCGGTGCTTGGGAGACTAGTAGTACGTACAACGGCCTCCGTGAGATGCTGTCCGTCTACATAAATATCGATGGTATTAAGGTGTGGACTTGACCCACGGTGTAGCGCAATCTCATTCATAACCTGCCATTCTGGAATTGAGTTAGTATCACGGGTACATATTTGCAATGTTTTTCCCAAACCGTCGTCATCGATTCCTATTTTCTTGCGATCTTTGTCATAGAAAGTGCACGATAAACGCATGCGATTGAGGATGGTCGCCTTGCCTTGAAACACTGCTTCGAGCCCTTTCACAAAGTCATCGATGTCTGTCGCATGTTCAGTGGCGTCCCGGCATTAGGGTCTGTGCGCTTACGGAAGGGAAGGAGAAATCCAAGGGTGCCCATTGAGAAACTTAATACGGGAGGGACCGCTCCAAGACTAAAGAGCGATGCAGCATGGAGAATGGTACCGTCACCTCCAAGAGTCACGACAAGATCAATTTTCTCGGCATGAGGCCCTGTGATGGATTCATTCAAACAGATTGCTTCAGCGTGTACAACCTACTCACCGGGACGCCACACTTGTGCACCGAATGGAATGTCTGGACGGTCTTCAGAGAACACCTTCACACCTGGATACGTCTTCACTACATGGCTGTTGCGTGTTGGGCACCACATGTTAGATTATCGGCTGAAACAACGCAGAAGGACTATTACACACTTCAGTAGTTCGTCGGTTGCCCCAATCACAGGCTCAGTTCTGAGCTTGTTCACAATTAAAATGGATCGTGGAGGGTATGATGCTTCATGTAGGCTGTCTTGTTGAGCGTTAGCGGTCCACGATTGTCAATGGTAGACGGTAGACAAACACTTGGGATGATAATGCACGAGAAAGATGTAAGTATGGTAGTTGTGGGATAAACGGATTCGCGCGCGAGGTCAGAGGTAGCGACGGTCGGTTTCGTATTCGAGTGTGGAGACAATGTCGAAAAGGGAAAAAAAGAAGAGCTCGTTGCGTATGTCTGGCTATAGCAGTCAACATGGCTGCCGGCAAGTAAGCTTGAGTTAACTGCGCGGTACAATTTCAAGTTGCATGTATGATCGTGACCGACAGTGAACAACCAATCTTTCTCTAATGCCACAACCATGCGAAACGTTCTCACCCAGTAACCCATTCATAAAATCGACCACAAAGACCCATTTTCCATTGAATCCTAAGATTGAAGACACTCGTATACAGGATTTTTTCTAGTCTACTACTGACAGTGTCCTGTATTACGAAGGACCTTTAGTGACTTTTTCAACATCGACTCCACAGTCGGATCCCGGATGATGGTACCTATGTGACCGTGGCACCAACGTGGCAGTAACAGTATGTACTACAGCAGTCTGAGGCAGTTCCAAATGACCTACAGTGCATGTACGGTGCACGCCGAGTACCTAGATCCATTCAGTAGATTCCATGACCGTCGTCTGGCAGTCTAGGCTGGCTACTACTGTCCGAGCTGGGAGTGGGTCCTTGGCGTGAAACATTCAACCATCCCCTAGAGTCATCGCCATCGAAGTGCTTCGATCATATGTTTCTAGTAATTTGTTATCGTAATCGAAGGATCGTGGTCAGCTGTCGACTCAACCTTCCAGTGAAATCAAAACCTTATCATACAGATTCGGAGAGGAGCGCCTTCATAAAGGCTTCTGGCACTCGGATAGTGTCAACCTGTAAGCTGGTGGTAAATATGGCAATTTATACGTTGATGACTTGTACAAGATAAACAGCTTTGAACGTATCTTTTAAAAGAAACGGGAGGCGATTCCCTGGCTACTCACGTGATGGTCTCGAGGGTTCAACGTTGCCGATTCCAGTCATCCCACCGTTTCCTTATTCATGCTTTCTCTGTGACATGGCGCAGGTCTGTGTCTACTCCACATCTTTCGGTTCTGGCCCCCGTAGCGCTTCATACTTTAGATTTGTTTCTCCAGTACTGCACGAGACATTAATCCAACTGAAACTAATCGAAACTCCAAAAGTGAAATAAATACGAAGGATATACGCTTCAAATTCTCGTGACGCTCGTCCAGTGAGAAGCCTAACTTTCGTGGTCATGCTTGAATACCAATTCACTGTGGGGTAGCTCTCTGATCCCTCCGTGGTTCGTTACGAGCGACCTTGTGACTTTCTGAAGAGTTTCTCCTTCAAGTTACCGTCTCTTTGGCTTGTTCGTTTGCTCGTCGCCTGGGATGCTCTTATAGCCTGGCGTCGATCTGGTGGTGGGTTTCCTGAATCCTGATGTCCTTGTCGGCGGTAAGTTTGCGTAGATCAGCATGGAATGCGTCCATCAGGTATCCGCGGATTGGCGCGTTGCCATCACCTACTTTACAGTCCGTATTGCAATATTCAGCGCTCGCATATCTGAGGAGTTACTTTTGCGTAAGGTTTACAAATTGTTCACCGCCGGGATTAGCCGAAGTAACACTTACCTCAACCACCAACCACAGCCGAATTCAACTCACCGCCAGCCTCAGTCAGTACAATCCCCGTCCATGCCACTCCCTCCTGCCTCCGTTCTCACCTAGTTGTTCAGCTTAGCCATACCCGATGACCCTTACCGTTCGCGAGTATAAGTATTCCATGTACAATTCTTATTCCTCACTGAAGAGTCACTCGTATCACAAGTCTCATCATCTCATTCATTATTCAGCGCTATATTCTCAGTGTCTACTGTCCCTGCCACTTATTACTTATTATTTCTCGAACTCGTTCACGAGCCTCGTTATCTGACACTTATCTGTCCTAACAGTGGTCTCTATACCCCTTTCGTGCTCGCAGTCCTCGCTTGACTTACATTCGCCTTTGGTCAAACTCAAAATTAAGTGAGCGGAAAACAAGCAGCTCTGGTCTGCCGTTGTTCCTCGAACTGTTATGTTTATGTGATGGTTATACGAGTCGCGTACTCCTGGACTTCTCGTCTTGCTTCTCTTTTTTGGCGACTTGAATCGACTTATGCAAATCTGGTATGTGTTTAGCAATTCGGAAGCGGTTGCGTTTAACATATGTTCGGGTTTCAGTATATCTTTGGGACATGCGAAAAATGCCTGCACTCGCTCTAGAAGGTTTGTTTCATAATGTGCTTCCTGACAGATGTTCCGACCTGACATGGGTGGAGATTTTTTGTTTTTGCGATATGCTCGGCGATCACGACCATGGCATGCGACTCGTTTATTCCAATCCGCCGACCCATCTCAGCCACATAGTGTTTTCCTCGGCAATACATGTGCAGGCGATATATATATGAGTTTCAGATAAGAAATAAAGATCGGAACTCAGATTGGTCAGGTGAGTCGGGGATTAGCGCTCGCGACCCTGCGATCTGGCACTGACTAAACTTGTGGTCCGGGGCGACCGACAGAGAGTTTCAAGCAAGTTTTCGAACACTGCAGTTATCAAATTTGGACGTGCCTGAATATTTTTGTGCGTGAAAGCCCTCCCAACCAAGCGGAGACGGGGATTGAAGCTGATGAATCGTGTGACCAGATAATCAGGCAGTACAGGTTTTTGAAGTTTTGGTGACGAGACATCGATTCTTTCGAAGCGGCAATGTTGGGGGCTGGGAACCTAGGTGAGTATGCAAATTGTGTCACTATCCGTAATCCCACTGGGGGAGAGCATGATTACTAGGCCGCAGCGCTATTTGATGCCCGAGGGTCTTGTCCTATTTATACTGGTTCTGGACGCGGATCAAATCTGCGTGATGCGCGCGTATCGTGAAGACGCCACTAGTAATTGCAAGTCATTGTGACATGTACGACAAGGAAAACTCAACAGTCGTACCAGCAGACAAACAGACACTCGGTCGAAAATGTTGACAACTCGCTGCTACAGTGATAACCAATCCCGCTTGTTCACAACGCACCTGGTCCAATAATAACTTTGTGGGATCATGAAGACCAATGAGGTTAGTGACTTTTTTGGAAATCTGATCGATGTTAATTTCTCGCTCATACCCGCACCTAGGTTGTACTAGACTGCTGCGCACGCAATCTTCCTCTGTGTTATACTTGTATAACATTGATGTTGTATCTTGTATCCATCAACTGCGCAAAGTTGGTAGTTGAACGAAATACCGCTAGGCTACTCCAGTGATGAAAGATTGATAGTTGGTATCATTAAGTGCTAACACAGATTTTTTACCTTCTTGTCGGTGAGCAATTACACTGATTTTACTAGGACTTACTGGAGTGAAGTATATAATAGATCTCAGTCAACTTAGGAAAACCTTGGCTAGGTAAGACTATTGTAAGGGTTTGCCACTCCGCTGAAGTTGTAATTTTGTACCACTTTATCAGGTCAGTCCCCGTTTAAACATGAAAGCATATCCTTACTTTCCGTATTTTTAGTGCATTATAAATCCTGTTTACTCATCATGATCTACCAATCCCTGTCGAACTCGTTATCAGCCCTACTCCAAGGAGTGGCCGAATATGATTTGTATAATAACTTTCAGAAGAGATATCAAGAGTAGGTTGGTTATAATTATTGAGCTTTCTTGATGATTCACGCAAAAATACATCAGACACTGATAGACAGCCAGAAATTCCTCAATGACCACCTGATAACCACAGCCCCTAGACTTGAAAAAGAAGGAGTGATTGTAGTCTTTCATCCATGAGCTCACTCCGGTTACTAAGATGAAACGTCCATTAATCCCGACAGACAAGGCCTCCCACGCGAGGTGCGGATCCGACAATCCTACTAACGTGAGAGCCGCGAATATAGATGCCTGGATGTTAAGATTCGCCGTCGCTGGAACTAGCCGAAGGTTGACCTAATGTGTTCGGACGCGTTTAGTACAAAAGCTGAAGCTCAGAGCATCAATGAACACCGTCGATTCCCTATACACACCCAGTAGCATTCGATATGGCCTCACAAATTCCAAAGGTTGGTCATTCCGGGCACATTCGCTAGCAGGACTAACGTCCATGCCAGCATGCTCAAATCCTTGTCATCGGCGGAGGTCCCTCTGGCAGTTATGCTGCTTCGGCCCTTTCGAGAGAAGGGTTCGAAGTCGTGTTGTTGGAGGCTGCCCAGTTTCCTCGGTAATAAACTTGTCCAATGCATTCAGGCGTCCCATTTAACCATTACCATGTAGGTATCACATCGGGGAGAGCTTAATCCCTTCAGTTCGTCACTACCTGCGGTTCATCGACGCGGAGAAAAAATTGGTCGAAATGGGTTTCAAGCACAAGGTACGACCAAAGTATTCTCGAATAATATGGCCCAATGATACATTCTCGTCAATAGCCCGGAGCTGCAATCAAGTTTAATCAATTCAAACGGGAAGGATGTGAGTGACGATAGCAATTAGCTAAACAGACACTCACCTACTTCCAGACACGGACTTTGTTGCGCTTGGGCATAATAACGCGTCATGGAACGTGGTATGTACTTGATATCTTTTCCTTTCTTGAAAGTTAAATAATACTCCGGCTAGGTGCGCTCGGCATTCGACAAGATGTTGATTGACCATGCGGCATCCTGCGGAGCAAAGGTGTTTGAACAAACGAGCGTGAAATCCCTCCGCTTTTCTGCAACAGAGCCTTCCAGGCCTGTGGCTGCTGAATGGCTACGCTCTGTAGATGGAGAAACCGGAGAGATTTCATTCGACTATCTTGTCGATGCATCCGGTCGCGTGGGACTGATGTCGACCAAACACTTGCGCAACCGTCATGTTAATGCATCGTTGAAGAACATTGCTCTATGGGGTTACTGGACAGGAGCTGGTTCATACGGCCTAAATACCCCAAGAGAGGGTGCCCCCTGGTTCGAGACACTGAGAGGTACGTATCATGATGTCAGCGGTGATGGTGTGTTAATTGAGCAAATGTGCACCAGACGAATCCGGCTGGGCTTGGTTTATCCCTCTGCACGATGGAACAACTTCCGTTGGCGTCGTCATGAATCAAGAGATGTATAACGAGAGAGTCCGTGCCTTGAAAGGCAGTTCTATGGAAGAACGCTATAAGCTTTCTATAGCCCTCGCCCCAGCACTAATCGAGCTTCTTGGACCCGCAAAGCTCATACAAAAGGAGGCTGTTGGGGGACAACCTGGGGAGCTTGACCCATTGATACGATCGGCGTCCGACTTCAGTTACTCCGCTTCGAGTTACGGAGGACCTGGCTTCCGCTTGGTCGGGGACGCTGGTGGTACGAACTCGAATATCTGCCTTGTCTATATGTGGAACTGATCCCCCCTTTAGCGTTCATTGACCCATTCTTCTCCTCCGGGATACATCTCGCAATGACCTCGGCACTATCTGCAACTGTATCTATATGCGCCTCAATCCGAGGAGATTGTTCAGAAGCCGATGCAGCTGCATGGCACACGAAGAGGTTTTCGTTGAGTTACACAAGGTTCGTCCATCAGTAGATGCATTTGCTCTTTCTGATCATAGTGCCATGTGCGACATGATCTACATAGATTCCAGATAGTGGTGATGAGTGCCTATCAACAAATACGATCGACGAAACTTGATATCCTGAATGATATCGATGAGGATAATTATGATCGGGCATTCGCCGCTATTCGACCAGGTACTGCCATCATTGTATAGTATGGGCAATTTCAAAGATACTGACTGTCATTTCTACGCAGTAATCCAGGGTGCATCGGAGATGGGGAACCGGTTGAGTGGGGAAGAGCTTCAGAATGCACTGGAGTTCTGCGGCAAGTGCTTTAACCCCACAGCGCCTGAGCACCTTTCAGCCGCTTCGAAAGCAGTTCTCCCAAAGGAAGTGTTGGATGTTACGGCCCCACTCATGGATCCGCAAGCTATTCAAAGCATTGTCTCGAAGACCTTCAATCACACCAGTCCAAAAAGCGACCAGGAGTTGTCTGGGGCTGAGGAAGAGCTGAAACTCGCTCTGGATCAAATCAACGGCCGAAGAGTGGTGCATCAGGAGCATGATGTTAATAATATGGAGGCTGAGGAATTAAATGGGTTTGTGGTGAGGTTACAACAAGGACATCTCGGATTGGTGCGCGCGTAGTTGATGGACAGTAGTAATCATTTCCATGGCCGTACGAAGACTTCATCAGTCTTGGCTGGATTAGGTGCAACTCATATCACATTCATCTGTGATATTTACACAATTAGAATAAATGGTTGCCGGAGTGTATCTGCGAGTTTCAGTTCACGCCGGCGGTGATCTCGGGGAACTAGGACTCTGACGTACGGCTTGTGTACAGTGCATGTAATCATGAGAATTAATGTCCTTAGACTTGATCATTATGGTCAATTGACTCTTTGCGAGTAGGATGGTCAACTCAACAGCTTACATGGTAGCACTGCCATTAGTTTCGCAGACAGCTGTAAAATGGCACTTGCAAAATTTTTGCTACTTCCTTGACGAAAAAGGAAATCAATGTGTACAACAACGCGTCCTGGACGCTCGCGTTAAGACAGCCATATTAATATTGGAAGATGTATTGAGAAGTGTAGGGGCACTGAGGTCACATCAATTTAATCAAACAAAATACAAGAGTCTGACTCTATGAGTAAATAATAAATGTGCGACGTTAAAAAAAGTGTCTGGGCCTCTGTACATGCCAGAATGTCGTTGACAAAGTTCAAGGGTCGTCCTGTTCGAAAAATAATCACCAACCACTCGATCCAACAGCCCAAATCCTTCCAACTGCTAGTTTTATCAGTGTAACTACTGTTCAACATGTATTTTTGATATTGCCAAACAATGGCGATGGAGCGAACAGCTTGCGAAAATGCTCGTCGCTGCTTGAAAGAGTATCACAAATGCTCTGAAGTATTTTCCGGGGGGGGGGCAAGTCGATGTACTCGATTGGTGGGAAACTCTCCCAGTCAGTGCCGAACGCTGTCCATTGAAGGTGTTCACAATCGCAATCAACTCAATTGTGCCTCATGCTGCCGACGTCGAGCGTTATTTCTTGGGTCTGGGTGGGGTACAATCTGTAAAGGGCTGCAACCTATCAGTCAGTTCAGGCTTTCGAGTCTCTTAGCAAGCTACACCAATTTCTTGCACAAGGGGGATCACGAAGCCAGCACGTCGCAAACATAGTGCACACTCAACTAGAACAAGCCTGGATGACGAATTTCTTGTAGGTCCAGAGTAAATGACAGATGAAGAGCTGCTTGAACAATTAACAGGTTTGAAAACGAGGCTCTAGAATCATGCCGTGACTTGCAAGAAGGTTCTGGCGAAGTCCCAGATATCTTCGAAGGAGGTATTATTGGCTGGAACGAGCTGGAGAAATTTAATAAAGGAATTACACCTGCAGGATTTATTGAAGAGATTGACATGATTGGCCGTGGGTCACAAGGCATGGAGGCAGTCTGGAATATCGATGCAACTTCGTAGCGTCTATGCAATAGCTTAGATAATATTTTTGCCATGACTCTAGAACACTCAAAATAATTCTGCCAAATACCGTTCCGCCGTTTTTTTTGATAGAACTCGCCCAAAAATATTTCTGCCCCCTATACTACCGATGATCCACTCAACCACCTCTGCAAACAATCATTTGACACCTTATTTGCTAGAGGCTAGCCGCTTGTATCTGCGTCGTCGTTCAGTTCCTTCTGAGTCACTATTGTCCATCGTGCATACCTCAGTTGCATGGTATCTTGAGCTTTCTGTTATCCTCCACAGTATTCATGCTTGCAGTTACGTTAAGATCTGGAGTGTGGAGATCGTAGTCTCGTAGATTGAACGTTTCGGTATTTTTAGAGCGAGAGAGGCGCAAATAGTGCCCTTCGTAAGCACGACTCACTTTCTAAACTCGTATTTAATAGGGCTGTTCACCGTACGTCGTATAACGGGACTTTACGGGGCCGTAATACGGTCACCGTATCCGTACCGTTGGCTGTTTAGACCTTGAGTTGACGGTTACGGGGTATATACGGTACGGTGAACAGCCCTACAGTCTATCGCCTTTCGTGATAGTATCATGAGGGAGGGAGAACAATCTCCCTCAGTACCTACTCATCCAGCTGCAACTGGACAAAGGACAATTACCCCATCTACTCCGTTACGCACAGAGCATTTGATCATAATCTGATCCCGCGGAAGCGCTGCGGTCTCAGGTGACAGTCACATGTTGTACTTCTCAGACAATTTGCAACACTTCATTACGGCGGTCCTCTCGCTCTTTGTTAAAAACAATTCAATTAGGTTATCGTACAGCACCCTAAGTAGGACAATTACTACTAACTAGGAACGGGGCGTTTGAACGAGACTTCAAGTCTACATACTTGACTGAGACTAGCCTCTTCGGTTTTCTGTGAAAGAACCAGTAAGGCTGGCGAGTTTTGCAGGGTGTGCGACCTGCTAAAATAAGAACGCGCTGAATAGTTAGACGAGTCGTTAGCGATAGTTATGCGATAAGGAGAGCTATAATTCTGTGACGAAAGACGACGGATAATAACGAGCCTGATACGAGACGAGACTGGACTGTGAGACTGATCTGATTGCCTGTCTGAAGAAACGAGTGTATATGAACTATTTTATACTGCGAAACACTAAGGGTCCTCGGGTATGGAAAGGCCCAACGATTGGGTGAAAGCGGCTACAGAAGGACGTGGCGTTGAACCTGGCAAGGTAGAATAGAGAGAAAGGAGAGAGTAAGGGGCAATATACTAGGAAGGGATGACGGCGTTGAGCTGGAGCGTGGTCGTTGATGGTGGTCAAGGTAAGCGTTACTTCGGCTATTTCCGGACGCAGACGATTGGTAATCACTACATCTGGAGTCCCATTACTTTTCACAGGTACAAGTAACCAATCGGATGTATCCTTACCACCATCGACGAGGGATTCATCGATCAGTGCTGTAAGATCGAGTCAATTGATCCCGAACATCGACAGTAATTGTCATATGAATGTCACTACATTTAGGAACGCTTGAACCGTATTTGCTTCGTCTTTCTTGTTAGGGCGGTGGATATATCCTCCTGTTCGAAGGGCACTCGATAGGGGGTAGGATTCCGTGGCATAGCTAAATGATTTACGTGCGGGCAATGACTTTAGTTTCTCTGAAATTTTGTCCAGCAGGCGGGGGTTGAAGAGAGGAAACTCACCAGCACGCCGATTATTCTGTAAATCGGAAGAGTGACCAGTTTGCCAGTGTCTCTCTTAGCGTCCAACGCTATTTGAAGAAAAGAAGGAGCCGGATCTAGTGACCAGGTGGTCAAATGAGCTATACCATGATCCCTGCTATTACGCCTCGGAAATGGAATATAATCATTACCGATGAATGGAAGCAAGCAAAACATGCTAGTCGCCAAGTAGTCATGAGACCACGACACTTGACATCATGCGTGGCCAAAGTCGGACCCAGGCCAACAGCTGAGGCCCTGTCCAGGGCCAGGGCTAGCGCCGAGCAGGACTCGTCGTATAAAGAGCCTGCAATGCATGCTGTTTTTCTCCAGATCCTCCTGTTCACAACCAGGTTAGAGATCGACCTTGCATATTAGTGTTGTCTGACATTACTCCACAGATATAAAATGTCTTACACAATCTCAGCCAGACCCATCGATAACACATCCTACTATCCAGGTTTCACGCTCGTCGAGAAAACCGTGTGGTACTATGCTAATGGCGGGACGTGGTCCGACACAGGATCAAGCCTGACGCTCGTCATGGGCGGCAGCGGTACGTCTGGTGCGGTCCGCTTCAGAAACGGGTCCGGGGAGGAGTTCCTTGTGGTGCTAGGCGTCCACAACTACAAGAGGTGGTGCGACATCGTCACTGACCTCGCGCCTGGGGACACGGCGATGAAGATCCAACCAGAGTACTACCAGGAGGGTAATCCTAGGAACGAGATGCTGGGGAAACAACTGGCCGAGATCCAGAAGACGAGCAAAAAGGGAACTAAGGTGCAAGTTAAGTACGTCCAGGAGTTTGCCGACGGAAAGTCCTTCGTCGTTCACATCTACATTGATTGAATACCTCGTGTACTGTATATGCTCTCGTGCCAAACCAGTTGTCGAAAGATGCAGAATGAATGTACTACTAGTATGTTAAAATCATGATGTGTTGTAGTTGCAAAATACTTGACAAGCACTGTATGACGGAAGCGTGCTTAATGTTTGATTCAAATTTCAATCCCAGTGAAAACTGACCATGACGGGAGGTGTCGTGGTGTGACGATAGGTAATTTTGTCAGCAGCTCAGTCGAAAAACATATGAGAGCATATGTAAGCAGGACGCTTACTACGCACCGCTTGCGTCATAGGCTTCGTCAGAGATACGAAGCCTATGATGCAAGCTCTGTCTAGGCTCTGCTGTGCTCCTCTCTGATTGGACAACGTACATCAACTTAGAAAGCCTTTATAAGACATGCGATACACACACGTAGACGTCATCTTACCTTCTTGTCAATCACACGCTCTTCCACGTATTACCTGCCTGTTAGTGTTGCCGTCCCCCTCCTAACGACTTTCCAGCATGCTATGGTCCATGTATCGAAAGCGACTTAGTAGATGATGATTTGGAAGATCTATCAAGAGAGAATCAAGGACGCACAAGTTGCGATTCCACTATGTTATATTTAACATTTTGTTGTTGAGCTAAGGGCGAAAATTCAGTGAACATCCTTTGTTGATAGCTGAATACAAACCTCGATACCACCGCTAGTCGAAGAAGGGTTATGAAATGCCTAATGTGCCATTAGTCATATATCCCGCAAGTCCATCTTGCAAGGCGTACTGCTAGATGAATTTGGCGACGCTCCTTCAGAAAGCGCTCTGCAAGTCTGCAACGAGTTTTAGTCAGTCAATAATTGAAAGAAGCATTTTCGCCTGATAGTGTGAGATGCTCTCGCAAGGCCTAGTGTTCATGCATATATACGGCATAAAAACATACAATTAGTTAATGCAAATGATAGAAAACAACTCGCCTGCTGAAACAAACCAAAGTGAGGCGGACTTGCATTGGCAGTGGTTAGAATAAATCTGCCTTGGGTGACATCACTTTTTCAGGGTCTTCCAGCTTCGTCTAGCTTGTGAGTCGCTGACACGATCTATTAGGTTGGGCTGGGCGAGCGTTATTCGGGCTGGGATGCAAGCAGGTGGAGCCACTCGGGAGGGCGGGACACCTCGCTTACGAATTCGATTGTGTCTGATGTAGAATGTAACGGTCAGTAAATTAATAGATTTCGGTATAATGCGCTAAGCATAGAAATAGCGAGTAATTGATCTGGTTTAACAATAACCGCAGGGAGAGGTGGGTGGGTATAAAGACGGATTGTTTTGAGCGAGTGAGGAGAACTATGGACGACAAAACTCGCTGTTGTGGTTTTGAAGGAAAAATGAATCCGGGAAGCAAACTGCGCAGCCGCTCGCATGTGCCGGGACGTTCCGGCAGGCTGTACTTCCCGCACTTGCACTGTCTACGGCCGGAAATAGCCGAAGTAACGCTTTGACCTCATCAATGACCACCGCCTCAGCTCAACTCCGTCGTCGTTCGCCATCATCCCTTCCTTGTATATTGGCCCTTAGGCCCTCTCCGTTACCCTCTCGCCACTTATCCGTCTGAAATCAAAGTTAACTCTGTCAAATACCATACCCCTTCATATCGCCAGTCACTTGATTTTCGTAGTCTCTCTCCTTTCTCTCTACTCTACGCTGTCAGGCTCAACGCCACGTCCTTCTGCATCCATTTTCACCTAATCGTTCGGCCTTTCCATACCCGAGGACCCTTAGCAGTTCGCAGCATAAAAGTAGCTCATGTACACTCCTTTCTACAGGCAATTAGATCAGTCTCACAGTCTCGTTCTCCTCGTTATCCTCAGTACCGTCAATATCTATCGTTCATCATCTCAGATTTATCATTCCGTATCGCATAACTATCGCTAACGATCGTCTAACTATTCAGTGCGCTTATACTTTAAAGTTTAAACAGGTCCCACACCCTACGAAACTCGCAGTCTGGAGCCTTAGTACTTTTTACACACGGGGGCTAGAACTGTAAGAATTATCGAGTTAACAATAAAGGTAAGAATCATCGAGTCGTCTGTATTGAGGTGCCTCCGCCAGAATATACTGAGTCAAGAACATTTCGTCGTCACATAGTACTTGAAGTAATGCGTGCAAAGAGATACAATACAAAGAGAGGTAATGCAAAGAAAGGTAATGCAGATGCTAACAAAGGGAAATGCACGAAGTTAGCACTTCGCAATGCAATGTTGCAAGCACAATGTGTATATGAAGTCAGATTATGATAAACAAGCATATCCGAACAGGCAAGGAAAATCACCTATCGTCACACCACGACACCTCCCGTCATAGTCAGTTTTCACTGGGTGTTAGTCAAATGAAAAGAACTGTACTAATTTAAAAGTAGCTTCCCTTCAATTGTGTCATACTAGAAACTGGGTCTGTAAGACCCCTCATAGGCACCGAAAAGTATTGTCTTGAGACCCGACAATTATTGGCTCTAATTCAAGTAAATAAAGATCACAGATTATGCATAAGCCATCTACGGCCACGGCAATGACCATCAACTACGCGCGCACCAACCCGAGATTTCCTTGCTGCAACCTCACCACAAATCCATTCACCTCCTCAATCTCCATATTGTTGACATTATGCTCCGGATGCATGACTCTTCGCCCGTTGATTTGGTCCAGAGCGAGCTTCAGCTCTTCCTCAGCCCCAGACAACTCCTCGTCGCTTTTTGGACTCGTGTGATTGAAAGTCTTCGAGATAATGCTTTGGATGGCCTGCGGATCCATGAGCGGGGCTGAAGCATCAAACACTTCCTTTGGGAGAACTTCTTTCGAAGCCGCTGAAAGGCTGTTAGGCGATGTGGGGTTGAAGCACTTGCCGCAGAACTCCAGTGCGTTCTGAAGCTCCTCCGCACTCAACCGGCTCCCCATCTCCGATGCACCCTGGATTACTGTATGGAAAAAACAGTCAGTATCTTCGACATTGCCAATACTATAGAATGATAGCAGTACCTGGTCGAATAGCAGCGAACGCCCGATCGTAGTTATCCTCGTCGATGTCGTTCAGGATATCGAGTTTCGTCGATCGTATTTGTTGATAGGCACTCATCACCACTATCTGGAATCTATGCGGATCACATGGCACTATGATCAGGAAGAGAAAATGCATATACTGATGGACGAACCTCGTGTAACTCAACGAAAACCTCTTTGTGTGCCATGCAGCTGCATCGACTTCTGAACAATCTCCTCGAATTGAGGCGCATATAGATACCGTCGCAGATAGTCCGGAGGTCATCGCGAGGTGTATCCCGGAGGAAAAGAATGGATCAATGAACGCTGAAGGGAGATTAGTTAGTTCTATCATATAGACAACGAAGACATTCAAGTTCGTACCACCAGCGTCCCCGACCACGCGGAAGCCAGGTCCTCCGTAGCTCGAAGCGGAGTAGCTGTAGTCGGACGCTGATCGTATCAATGGCTCGAGCTCCCCAGGTTGTCCCCCAACAACCTGCTTTTGTACTAGCTTTGCGGGTCCGAGGAGCTCGACTAGTCCTGGGGCAAGGGCCGCGGAAAGCCTATAGCGTTCTTCCATAGAACTGCCTTTCAAGGCACGGACCCTCTCGTTGTACATATCTTGATTCATAACGACGCCGACGGAAGTCGTTCCATCGTGCAGAGGGATAAACCAAGCCCAGCCGGATTCGTCTGGTGCACATTCGCTCCATCAACACACCATCACCGCTGACAACACGATACGCACCACTCAGTGTCTCGAACCAGGGAGCACCCTCTCTTGTGGTATTCAGGCCGTATGAACCGGCTCCTGTCCAGTAACCCCACAAAGCAATGTTCTTCAATGACGCATTGAGATGACGGTTGCGCAAGTGTTTGGTCGACATCAGTCCTGCGCGACCGGACGCATCGACAAGATAGTCGAACGAAATCTCTCCGGTTTCTCCATCCGCAGAGCGTAGCCATTCGGCGGCCACGGGCCTGGAAGACTCGGTCGTAGAGAAGCGGAGAGATTTCACGCTCGTTTGTTCAAACACCTTCGCTCCGCAGGATGCCGCATGGTCGAGCAACAACTTGTCGAATTCCGAGCGCACCTAGCCGGAGCATTAACTTTGAAGAAAGGAAAGATATCAAGTACATACCACGTTCCACACCGAGTTGAAGTGCCCAAGCCCGGCAAAGTCAGTGTCTGGAAGTAGGTGAGCGTTTGTTCGGCTAATTGCTGTTGGCATCAGCATCACTCACATCCTTCCTGTTTGAATTGATTGAACTTGATCGCAGCTCCGGGCTATTGACGACAATGCATCATTGGGTCTTATCATTCGAAAACACTTCGGTCGCACCTTGTTCTGGAAACCCATCTCGACCACTTTTTTCTCCACGTCGATGAACTTCAGATAGTGACGAACCGAAGGAATTAAGCTTTCCCCGATGTGATACCTGCATGGTAACGGTTAAATGGGACGCCTGAATACTTTGGAAAAGTCTATTACCGAGGAAACTGGGCAGCCTCCAATAACACGACGTCTAACCCTTCCCTGGCAAGGGCCGAAGCAGCAAAACTGCCAGAGGGACCTCCGCCGATGACAAGGATTTGAGCATGCTGGCATGGACGTCAGTCCTGCTAGCGAATGTGCTCGGAATGACCAACCTTTGGAATTTGTGAGGCCATGTCGAGTGCTACTGGGTGTGTATGAGAAATTGATAATGCTCATCGATGCTCTGAGCTTGAGCTTTTATACTAAACGCGTCTGAGCACATCAGGTCAAGCCTCGGCCAGTGTCAGGGAGGGCGAATCTCAGCATCCAGGCAACTCCTACAGCGCCTTGCGGCGTGGGAGCCCTTCTCTGTCGGGGTTGGACGTTTCATCTCAGCAACCGGGGTGAGCTCATGAATGATAGACTACAGTCGGTCCTTCGAGGCGCTGTGGTTGTCAGGTGGTTATTGAGGTTGTTTATCAGTGTGACGTATATCTGTGAATTATGAAGAAAGCTCAGTGATTATAACCCACCCACTCTTGTAGTATCTCTCCTGAAAGTATTATACAAATCATATTCAGCCACTCCCTGGAGTAAGGCTGAAAACGAGCACGGTAGGGATTTAGCCTAGAGGTATTTCGTTCAGTTTTGCGCTGTTTTTTCTGATGGATACAAGATACAGCATCAATGGTATAAGTACAGCTATAGCACAGAAGGATTACGTGCAAGGCATCTGGGATTATGAGACGAATGGGGAGGGAGCGGGCGCTATAGCATTCATCTGCAAATAGCATATATACTTGCTTTTCATGAAAAAGATGAGCCAAAAGTTTGAGATTGTGTCTTGATATTTCTACTGATAAGGGGCCTACACAAACGACATTCGTATTGCTGTCTTCGGTCTATCGCTGCCTGCAACATCATGCGTTTCAATTCTTTAGTGGACTCTGGCTTCGTTGATATCACAGCACCATACATCTCCGAGGCTGTTCAAACTTCTCCCAGACTCTTACCAAAGAACCGTATCAAATCTGCTCTCAAGCTCCATCATCCTCACGCAACTTGCTTCTTAGTGTTCGCATGACAACACCTTTTACGCTATTTCTCTGAACCAATGGAGCATAGAAGCAAACAGTATGTTTTTCCACCGCCTGTGCCTGCAGCTATCTCACTTTTATTCAGTGTTGCAAGGCCATCAGTAAAATGGTCCGAAAGCACTCATAAGATGCACATGTGCATATGCTTTTTAGCTCAGGTCAAGCGTTCGTAATGTCTGTTTTTGGATCTTATGTTTTATTGAGCAAATGCGGTGAGCAATATTACCAGGTGTTCAGCATCTCCACCAATCGCATGAGTTCACTAGTGAAGTCGTAAGCACTCGTAACGCGCGCAAGTTAAGCGTTCATTTCAATGGTTTTGCTGATGGGCCAAGTCACACTTAGCTCGTGTTTTAGTGTGGATTCTTTCCATTCCATCACATTCCATCCCTTGTGCCTGGTTTTGGTCCAGTACCTCCCCACATGTAAGTTACAAAAGAAGCTAGCGTTGAGCGCTGAGCGCCTATGTTTGCTGTTGCTGCAACAACAAGCTAACCGTGGCTGTGGCTACAACTAAAAGCCAGTCTCATTAGACCTGCCATCAGCCTGAGGTCCAGTCTGATTACTGGTGGGTGCATTCATGAAGACCAACAAGGGTAGCGACTTTTTTGGGGGGAATTCGATTGATCATAATTTCTCGCTCGTACCAGGTTGTACGAGACTGCCGCGCACGCAATCCTTCTCTATGCTATAGCTATATAACACTAATGCTGTATCTTGTATCGATCAGGAAAAACATTGACGAAATACCATTAGGCTACTTCTACTGATGAAACATTGACAGTTGGTATCACCAGGTGCCGGCTTAAACAGAGCTTTCACTGCCTTCTCGTCGGCGAGCAATGCAATTACACTGGTTTGACTGGGACTTACTGGAGTGACGCATATGATAGATATCTCAGTCAGCTCAGGCAAATATTGGCCAGGTAAGACTATTGTAGGGGGTAGCCACTCCGCTGAAGATGTAATTCTGTACCACTTTATCAGATGACAACCACAGCACCTAGGCTTAAAAAAGAAGGAGCGACTGTAACATAAATACATCACACTGATAAACAACCTCAATAACCACCTGACAACCACAGCGCCTCGAAGGACCGACTGTAGTCTATCATTCATGAGCTCACCCCGGTTGCTGAGATGAAACGTCCAACCCCGACAGAGAAGGGCTCCCACGCCGCAAGGCGCTGTAGGAGTTGCCTGGATGCTGAGATTCGCCCTCCCTGACACTGGCCGAGGCTTGACCTGATGTGCTCAGACGCGTTTAGTATAAAAGCTCAAGCTCAGAGCATCGATGAGCATTATCAATTTCTCATACACACCCAGTAGCACTCGACATGGCCTCACAAATTCCAAAGGTTGGTCATTCCGAGCACATTCGCTAGCAGGACTGACGTCCATGCCAGCATGCTCAAATCCTTGTCATCGGCGGAGGTCCCTCTGGCAGTTTTGCTGCTTCGGCCCTTGCCAGGGAAGGGTTAGACGTCGTGTTATTGGAGGCTGCCCAGTTTCCTCGGTAATAGACTTTTCCAAAGTATTCAGGCGTCCCATTTAACCGTTACCATGCAGGTATCACATCGGGGAAAGCTTAATTCCTTCGGTTCGTCACTATCTGAAGTTCATCGACGTGGAGAAAAAAGTGGTCGAGATGGGTTTCCAGAACAAGGTGCGACCGAAGTGTTTTCGAATGATAAGACCCAATGATGCATTGTCGTCAATAGCCCGGAGCTGCGATCAAGTTCAATCAATTCAAACAGGAAGGATGTGAGTGATGCTGATGCCAACAGCAATTAGCCGAACAAACGCTCACCTACTTCCAGACACTGACTTTGCCGGGCTTGGGCACTTCAACTCGGTGTGGAACGTGGTATGTACTTGATATCTTTCCTTTCTTCAAAGTTAATGCTCCGGCTAGGTGCGCTCGGAATTCGACAAGTTGTTGCTCGACCATGCGGCATCCTGCGGAGCGAAGGTGTTTGAACAAACGAGCGTGAAATCCCTCCGCTTCTCTACGACCGAGTCTTCCAGGCCCGTGGCCGCCGAATGGCTACGCTCTGCGGATGGAGAAACCGGAGAGATTTCGTTCGACTATCTTGTCGATGCGTCCGGTCGCGCAGGACTGATGTCGACCAAACACTTGCGCAACCGTCATCTCAATGCGTCATTGAAGAACATTGCTTTGTGGGGTTACTGGACAGGAGCCGGTTCATACGGCCTGAATACCACAAGAGAGGGTGCTCCCTGGTTCGAGACACTGAGCGGTGCGTATCGTGTTGTCAGCGGCGATGGTGTGTTGATGGAGCGAATGTGCACCAGACGAATCCGGCTGGGCTTGGTTTATTCCTCTGCACGATGGAACGACTTCCGTCGGCGTCGTTATGAATCAAGATATGTACAACGAGAGGGTCCGTGCCTTGAAGGCAGTTCTATGGAAGAACGCTATAGGCTTTCCGCGGCCCTTGCCCCAGGACTAGTCGAGCTCCTCGGACCCGCAAAGCTAGTACAAAAGCAGGTTGTTGGGGGACAACCTGGGGAGCTCGAGCCATTGATACGATCAGCGTCCGACTACAGCTACTCCGCTTCGAGCTACGGAGGACCTGGCTTCCGCGTGGTCGGGGACGCTGGTGGTACGAACTTGAATGTCTTCGTTGTCTATATGATAGAACTAATCTCCTTCAGCGTTCATTGATCCATTCTTTTCCTCCGGGATACACCTCGCGATGACCTCCGGACTATCTGCGACGGTATCTATATGCGCCTCAATTCGAGGAGATTGTTCAGAAGTCGATGCAGCTGCATGGCACACAAAGAGGTTTTCGTTGAGTTACACGAGGTTCGTCCATCAGTATATGCATTTTCTCTTCCTGATCATAGTGCCATGTGATCCGCATAGATTCCAGATAGTGGTGATGAGTGCCTATCAACAAATACGATCGACGAAACTCGATATCCTGAACGACATCGACGAGGATAACTACGATCGGGCGTTCGCTGCTATTCGACCAGGTACTGCTATCATTCTATAGTATTGGCAATGTCAAAGATACTGACTGTTTTTTCCATACAGTAATCCAGGGTGCATCGGAGATGGGGAGCCGGTTGAGTGCGGAGGAGCTTCAGAACGCACTGGAGTTCTGCGGCAAGTGCTTCAACCCCACATCGCCTAACAGCCTTTCAGCGGCTTCGAAAGAAGTTCTCCCAAAGGAAGTGTTTGATGCTTCAGCCCCGCTCATGGATCCGCAGGCCATTCAAAGCATTATCTCGAAGACTTTCAATCACACGAGTCCAAAAAGCGACGAGGAGTTGTCTGGGGCTGAGGAAGAGCTGAAGCTCGCTCTGGACCAAATCAACGGGCGAAGAGTCATGCATCCGGAGCATAATGTCAATAATATGGAGATTGAGGAGGTGAATGGATTTGTGGTGAGGTTGCAGCAAGGAAATCTCGGGTTGGTGCGCGCGTAGTTGATGGTCATTGCCGTGGCCGTAGATGGCTTATGCATAATCTGTGATTTTATTTACTTGAATTAGAGCCAATAATTGTCGGGTCTCAGACAATACTTTTCGGTGCCTATGAGGGGTCTTACAGACCCAGTTTCTAGTATGACACAATTGAAGGGAAGCTACTTTTGAATTACAGCTACTCTCATATTGATAGACCAGATCTGATCTTGTTCCCTTCACCGTTTTTGTTTAGAGCTGGACAAACACAAGGGCTCCGCTATGGAAAGCACGACAGCGCGCTCTGTTTGTCAGCAAAAATGGTACTACAGTACTAATCAGCAAACTACCAATTTCGTCACAAGTATCGTCACAAGACATCACAGGTCTTACAAACTCAACAGACATATAATTAAATATTACACCACCAATGTTACTGATGCTCTACAGATAATGGGTGACTATCTGTAGGCTCAAATTATGCGGAATAAACGAGAATAGAATGTAAAAAACCATTTAAGGAAGTCGTGCCGCGATGCCGCTGTTCATTTGGGAAAACATTATTTCCTTGACCCTCTTATAAACTCTAAATCTGTAAGGCCCCCCCCTTACAGATTAATCCAACGGATTATATCTGTTTTAGGCCATTTTGGGCCACTAACTCCGCTGACTAATCCACAACTTAGGTTCCTTGCCTCACTCGTCTGTAGCTTTGGCAGTTGTTGCCTCATCATAACATCTTCGAATATACAAATTTTAACTGCGGTCTGATACCTACGCTCCCTAGTGAAAATACTACTGAAGTTTTAAGATTTGTAACAGCAGAACTGTGCATCATGTATCACTGCAACCAGCCAGGCCATGAGTCAAGCAATTTGACATCAATCTGCTTGTATCTGTCCAGTAACAAGCACCATCCATCTTTTAAGCTTCAGTGAAGTTTTTTCTTCTTGTTAATTGCTTTGATGTACATGTGGGTGCTAACACATACTGCAACCACCATAGGGTCTTTTTCGCTATCTATGACTCAGAGCTTCGTACATGTGATAATTGTGACATAGTGATGACATCATATTCTAGAAGGTTCTAAGATCACATGATACTATCTTATCTTATCTTATCCAATAGCATCATAGAAGATCTCTTCATCTTCATCAGGGAGTTTGTTATAGAAGTGGATGTAGGGATTTCAGTCGGGTTGGGGTTTGTCTTAGCGCTGGATTTAGACGCTTTAGGGAAATTGAGGAAAGAATAATGGTTTGTATTTGGAATTTGTGGCATTACCCCCTCTCTAGGATGAGCATCATCGCGAATGTATGAAGGTCTGATGTTATGCGCTCTCCATTTCTTGAAATCTTCCAAATTAAGTATAGAACCTTGAATTCTTTTGGATTTAGCTGCCATGGGATTCTTTTTGTGAAACTCCACTATAAGGACTGGGGAATTCTTTATGTTTTCTTCTGGTTCCCATGTTGATTCCTCTATCAGATATCCTTCCCATTTTACTTGGTATTGCAGCTTTCCTTGGAATAAACGGCTATCTAATACTTCTTCTACAACAAATTCTTCCTGATCGTCAACTATGTCAGGAGGTGGTCGGGTGGGTTGAGAATGAGGGATCATTTGACATGCATAGTATGGAGTAAGTAATTGGACATGGAACACTGGGTGAATCTGATAGTTTGCTGGTAATTTCAATTTATAGTTCACTTTGCCAATCTTCTCCAGTTGTCATATACCATACTTCTGATCTCAGATCTGATCTGATTGATCCTACTTCCGTCCGGTCCACAGATCCTGTCCAGGTCACCCATCCAAAAGCCCCTACTTCTCGCACTCTAACTCCCTTGTGGATATCTGTGTTTACCTCCTTTCAGCATTACTCCTGTCTCCAGTATTCCGGCTGTGTATATTTCCTTCCTGCTTTGTGATCCATTACCTGTGTCTCATTTCTGACTTGTGCTTACTGATCCACTGTGCATTAACTGATAGACTTCCATTATACATTGTACATAGCCCTCAGTCCCAAACTCAGTGATTATCCATGCTAGTTACTTACAGTATATAAACCACTTGTAAATCTCTGTAGAACCTTAGTTCAAATATCATCTTAGATTCTGCTCAATCTATTCCTCCAGACTTGAGTTACTTCCAGCTCTGGTCATCTTCCAAGACTTTGGATTGATTCCTATAAGTCTGCATCTCTGACTCTACCTTCGAGTAGTCTACCTCTGTTAGTTTCTAGTTAAGGACTCGTTCCGAGACTAGTCTTATCCCTCGTATCATCTCCACGTTCCTGTTAAGACCATACTCAAAGGGTGAAAAATATGAAGGGCTTTGGCCTCAGTTCGTGCACTGTGCCCCTTTCCTGAGTAATGCCCCTTATTTCAGAGAGTAGGTATATGTCCAAAGATCTGGAAGGAGTTGCATGATGGATCCGGATGTTTGAAGGTATCGGATATGGTACGTCTGAAGGTTATCCGGAGCATAGGGATGGAATGAGAGTTAAGGCTAGCTTTGGAACGGGTTCCTAACTAGAAACTGACAGAGGTAGACTATCCGAAGATAGAGTCGGAGATATAGACTAAAGGAATCAATCCCAAGTCTCAGAAGATGACTTAGAGCAGAAAGTGACTCAAGTCCGGAGGAAACAGAATGAGCAGAATCTAAGATGATATTCGAACTAAGGTTCTATGAAGATCTACAAGTGGTTTATATACTGTAAGTATCTAATATGGATAATCAACAAGTCCGGGACCGAGGGCTATGTACGAAGTGTAATGGAAGTCTATTAGTTAATGCACAGCAGATCAGTAAGCACAAATCGGAAATGAAACACAGGTAATGGATCAGTGACACAGGATGGAAGTATACACAGCCGGAATACTGGAAACAGGAGGAATGACGAAAAGAGATAGATGCAGATATACACAAGGGAGTTAGAGTGCGAGAAGTGGGCACATTCAGATGGGTGATCCGGACAGGATCTGTGGACTGGATGGAAATAGAATCGATCGGATCTGATCGGATATGGTCCGATCTGAGATCAGAAGTATGGTATATGACAGTTCCAGATAACCTTCAGACACGTCATACCTGATACCTCCAGACATCCAGATCTGTCATGTGACCACTTCCAGATCTTCGGATGTATACCTATCCTCTGAAATAAGGGGCATTACTTGGGAAAGGGGCACAGTGTACGAACTGAGGCCAAAGACCTTCGGATCTCTTACCCTTTGAGTATGGTCTTAACAGTATATTTGAATTGACACCTTTCCAAGTACATTCTTCAAGCCATCCCACATCATGCCTCCCTGTAAAACTCAGAACACCCTCCGAGGAGCTGGACTTGGTCCAATCCAACAAGATCCCACACCCATCATCCAAACATTCACCAGCTTCTCCCAACGCTGCGCAAGCATGAGCAACATAGGTCAAAGCATCTCTGCTTGTCAGGCCAGACTGGATCTAATTACACCAACCCAGAACACGGATGACCCAGACTCCAATCCATGACCGACCATCTGCTTTGATGATGAGTTGTGCGGTAATCCACCAGATGATGAAGGTGATGATCCAGATGATGAGGATCTGGATAATGAGGAAGATAATAACCATCTAAACCCTCAAGACCAGGTCTTAGCTCAACTATCCATAGCCATAAATCACCTCGCTTGCAGTAGCCGTTGTACCACCACCTCGGATGATAGCAAAGTCAAGGTCTGTGAACCAGATACCTTTGATGGATCCAAGCCTCACAAGCTCCAAGCATTCTTTGTCCAGTGTGAGCTCAACTTCCAGAGCAAACCTAATGCTTTCCATTCTGGATGTGCTAAAGTCAACTTTGCCCAATCCTACCTCAAGGGTATGGCTCTCAAGTGGTTTGAACTGGATCTCCTTTTGGATGGGTATAGCAACCGTCCGGACTGGATGGATGACTACTCTGAGTTCATGCTTGAGCTCCAAACCAACTTTGGACCTCACGATCCCTCCGGAGATGCGGAAATGCAGTTAGAGCAACTCCATATGCGTGATGGACAGCACATCAACAAGTATGTTGTAGAATTCCAGCGACTTGCCTCCTAGGTACGCAAATGGGGGGACGGAGCTCTATGACGCCAGTTCTACAATGGACTTCTGGCGCAAATCAAAGATGAGATTAGTCGCATGGGTAAACCCACTACCCTCTTGGAGTTCAAGACTCTCGCCCAGACCATTGATGCCTGTTACTGGAAGCAGAGGGGCAAAGTCACCCAAGAGAGTAAAGCCACCTCCTCCAATCCTCCTAGGCAGCCAGCACCTGACTGGACGAACTCCAACTCATCCGGTGTAAAGATACAACCTAGCTTGGGCTGTAGATAAACCACTGCCTAAACTAGTATGTTAGTCTTGTGCTCCATCTAGTCTGCTTCACTTGTAAGAACAAGAACGTTCGACCCTAAAGGGGGATGCCTATTTAGTATGGTCAAGTTCGAGTCTAACTTATTTGCAAAACAAGCATTGTGGTCAGCGGTAAGTTGCTGCAGTCAGCGATAATACTGCCGGAACTAGCGTCGTGAGTAGCGGTGCTACCGTCGTCGAGATAAGGTCAGTAACAGTAGCGTTGAACAAGCGATGTCGAGCGGTGGTCTCAGCAGTAGCAATAAGGTTGTGAGCAGTGCAAAGAAACAGTAAAGAAGTCCGTGGTACTTTCAGCGGTAAAGTAGTGGTTCATGGGAAGTTCAGTCAAAGTAACAGTCGAAAGTCCGGTGGTATGCCAGTGGTAATGGAGAACGAGCGTGATGTATCAATGAGGGGTAAGGAAGTTTTAAAGACTATGTCCACTACTGGGTAGATCCAGAGCTAGACAATAATCCTGACCTATAGTATGTGCAATGGGGTAAAATCAGGTACTGTATCGTGTGGGGTATGTGGTGCTTATATTCTAATTTGTATGTACTCAGAATACTCTAGGTGAGATCATTAGCGCTGGAGTGTAGTAACTGCCATAAGTATACATAGCGCAAGGCACTGCGGCACGAGGCAACATGTAATAACGCTTGCCATGGAATCAGTGATAATGAACAGGAAACAAACTATGCACCAAATGGAGCTATGCGGACGCGGCAAGGACATGGAAGGACATTGGTTCGTGGAATGAGGTGTGGCAGTCGGTACGGTGTGCGGTAAGCGTGGGATGCCGCCAGTACTGCTAAACAGGGTAAGACGGCCATGGACAAGTGTTATCTCCTGTAGACGTGAGACGAGTGTCAAAATATGGGGTTTTAAGCCCAGCGCCAATATGTTCGTTACACTGGATCTGATATGCCCAGATCCAATAAACCCACATCCTCTACAACCTCCTCTGCACTGAAGGCTTCAGACCTTCCTAACATTATTGGTGCGGACAGAAAACTAACCACTCAGGAGTGTCAGAGGCGTATTGACAAAAGGATATGCATGTTTTGTGGCAGACCTGGTCATACTGCCTGGGACTGTACCAAATCCACTTCATGCGCTGCCAAAGGCCGTGCTATGGTACTCACTCTGGAAACTGAACTGGAAGCCTCGGTGTAATGAGCATATTGGCGCTGGGCTTAAAACCCCATATTTTGACACTCGTCTCACATCTACAGGAGTTACCACTAGTCCATGGCCTTCTTACCCCTTTAGCAGTACCGGCGGCATCCCATGCTTACCGCACACCATACCGACTGCCGCACCTTGTGTTACGAACTGAGGTGGCATCACCAGCGACAGTGAAAAGACACAGTCGGTCTGCTGGGAAGTTCTACAATGTCCAGAAGAGGACAAGGTGAAAGTACAAGGAACACGTTCCGAGTACGATCAAGGGTTTGGCCTCAAAGACAAGTCTAAGAGGTTCTACGAGAATAGAGACTAAGACTAAGGAGTGCTTAGACTTAGAGACGATTCAAGGATGACTTAGGTTGGAGACCTAAGCGAAGGATATTCCAGGTAAAACCCAGTAAGATTAAAGTAAGGTATACAAGCATAATACAACATGCTTAAATAGGCCAATATGTGCGCACGGACCAAGGGAAACGTGGGAATGTAAGTGCGTATCCAAAGAAGGAAGGCAACTATAGTACAGATGCGTTTAAGCATACGAGTCAGAGTCATGTTATGTAATATACAAGGTAAGGAGGCAGAAAATGAATAGGGGCACGTACAATTGTAACATTACCCCCTTTTTACACGTAAAGTCACCGACTTTACTCGTCTTGATTATCATAATAAATGGGATCGTCGCTATACTCGTAGTCCTGATCGAGGACTGACCCACTCCTCATATATGCAGCCTCCTCAGCACCAGCACGCTGTTTAGAATCCCTTCTCTTCGCTGATCGAGATTGTTCATCGTCAAGTTGTTGTTCCCAAGAATGAAGTGCATCGTAGAATCCTTCATCCTTCCAAGTCAACGTGAAGGGGGGAGTCCCAACTCATCGAGGGCAGTAGATGGAGAGATGAGTAGGTGACCAATACCTACAAATCTTACACTGATATTCCGTGCAGTTCTTCTGTCGATGCCCAAGTAGTCCACAGATGTGACACTTCATGTTTTCATCGGGATTGGAGATGGACTTGCGTAATGGTGATGGTGAAATGATGGGTTTGGGACTAGTGGATCTGGCGCACTTCTTCCCCTTATTCTGTTTCATACGTTTTAAGGCAAAGGTGTTGTTGCGCCTGAGCTGTGCCTGCTGGGCAGGGGTGAGAGTGTATGCTGACGTTGGGAGATCAGGGGTGGTTCCACGTTCAGCAACCGTAAGAAGTTCATCAGAAGACGAAGGAGAGGTTATGCCGAAGTCTTTTACTAAGACTGGCGAGGCAGAATCCATTGGACCAAATGATGACGGGATGGACATGGGAGGGTGAATATGAAGGTCTTGTAATTGAGGACCGAGTGCTATCAGCTCAGCGACAGGGACTCCTAATAATTTTGCAGCTTCACACTGCTCTTCTGTGCAGGGCTCATATAGCCACGCGGGATGATCATGGGAGACCATGACGGGGGGCGGTGAGGTCAGTTGTTCAATAGGGGATGGGGTTCGTGGAGAGACGAGGTCGTCTTGCGTTTGTTGCAGATCAGTGATGGCTTCTTCGACTAGGTTTCTGGCCCTCTAGTTTCAGCGACTGATTGCTGGATGGTTTCGACAACCGTGTTGGTGAGCTGTCCGATCTCTTGGACAGCAGTACATAAGCCAGCAAGGGCGTCAAGACTAGAATACATGCGCAAAGAAGAGGGTGCTGGAATAGGAAGTGGCGTATCTTCCTGCAGAGAGGGAGGTCGAGCAACACCTGCCTGACGTTTGGCCATGATGTGAATAGCTTCTTCAACATCGCTCTTAAAAGAATTGGGAAGCAACAACATAGCATAAGAACGAATGCGTTTTTGAAGATGAAGGAGACCATGGCGGTATGTGATTTCTGTGGTTTCATTGGCAGTGGTTTCAATGAGGGCAGCCGTGCGGATGATGTTGACAAGGAGTAAAGCAGGAAAGGCACCTTTTTCAGTGAGGATTCTTTCGATTTCGAGAGCATGTCCTTCACATAGAAGGGCGGCTTCAATGTAGGAAGTGTTGTCAATTTCAGTGGTGAGGGTTCCGTAGTTTTCTGTGTCGGAGTCGGAGTCATTGTTGGCAACAGTGACGGGGGTGATGTATGCAGTGGGGAAAGACATTTGGAGCAGTGTTAGTTGATCAAGTGCTAATGCGGTTTGATTGACTGAAGGATAATCAGAGGGGTGTTGCTTCTTATAAGCATTCAAGATTCAAGCGGAGTTCTTCAAGTTCTTTTCTGGGAGCCATTCATTATCTCCCGATGAATATCCTTTCCAGGAAACGAGATAGCGTCGGCGAGTGCCGGCTCCTTTGTGAGAAAGAATTGCTTCTATTTCATATTCTTCTTCTTCTTCGATGATGTCAGGTGGTGGTTCAGGGAAGTTCGGCCGTGTACGTCTGTTTCACTATAGGACAATAAGACGGAAGCGTGGAACATAGGATGAATTTTCCACTGTGGAGGGAGTTTAGTGTGAATGTATGGGCAATAGGACATCGATGATCGGGAAAGGTCCGTATCGCTTTGGCACAAGTTTCCTTGATGGGAGTTTAAGCCTAAGATTAGCGGCAGATAGCCAAACCTTATCTCCGATCTTCCATGGAGTGTACTTATCTCCTCGGGATCGTTCGGCCATTGTCTGCATTGCAATGTTATGGCAAGCAATTGCTTCTCTCAGATCTTCTGCAGGATTGTACTCGATCTTCTGCTGCAGGGACAGATGAATCGGGATCAGGTGAGGGATGGCGTGTGGTTCGTATCCCATCATGAGATAGAAGGGTGATGCATTTCTTGCATCGTGTTTTCGTGGTTGTGGATGAATTCGGCATTGGTAGGTGTTCTACCCAGTCTTCAGGATTGTTGGGCAATAGATGCATAGTATGTTTCAAGTTCTTGATTAAGCCTTTCAGTTTGACCGTCAGTCTGAGGGTGATAAGCCGTAGATGGAGCAATGACGTAATCGAGAAGTCGGGCAAGCTCCTTAGAGAAGCAGATAGGAATTGCAGGCCTCGATCCGAAATGACTTTGTCATGGAGTCCAAATGTCAGTAACATGTTTCAAGAATAGTTTGGCAATGCCTTCGGAAGTAACAGTTTTCAAACAAGGGATAATAATTACCCCCTTCATAAGGCCATGGTCTACCATGACCATGATACTGTCAAAGCCTCCAGAGACAGGGAGGTCAGTGATCAGATCGACAGAGACCTGAGAAAAGGGTCGAGTCGCAGAGAGGGAATGGGGTAAGGGAGGTCGAACAGGATGCGTATCCATTTCATTTGCTGACAAAGGGCGCAACCCTCACATACTTCCGAATATAAGAGCCCATAGCGGGCCACCAAGCTTCTTGTTTGACGAGTTCTTCGTTTTGAATCTACCGGATGTCCTGCGGTAGGATGATCATGATACCTTTTCAGGATATCGGGACGATGCGCCGGTGGAATGTAGGCACGATTCTTAAAATAGAGGACGTTTCCTCAATCTTCCAGTCAGAGAGTGCCGACTTCATAGGGGGAAGGCACACACCATCAAGGGCATCAGATGCCGTTTGAAGACAGGGTCATCGAGGGGTCAGAGGAGGATAACACATCCTTGAGGTCGGTGTCAATAAGACGAACGAATAGAGCATCGGGAGGAGAGTCTGATCTCGTTATCGTCTTTCCGGAGTCGTAGTCGGGCCTGCGAGATAGTGCATCAGGTACTGCCAATTTGGTACCTGCAACGTGATGCAGTTCAATGTCGTAAAGACAAAATTAGTTGCCAACGAGCTTGGCGACGGGTAAGCTTCTGTGCACTTCTAAAGTACAGAAGATTCTTGTGGTCGGTGAATACCAGGACGGGTGTGGGTTTCCTTCAAGATAATGAGCCATTCATTCAATGCCCGGATTACGGCAAGGAGTTCCCGATCGAAGATTTGGTAATTGCGTTCTGCGGGGTTCAAAGACTGTGAGAGGTATGCACATGGGTGATAAACACCATTCTCATCGTCTGCAAGAGAACTCCGCCAGTTGCTATGAGCGAAGCGTCGGTAGCAATAGCAAATTGTCGGGAAGGATCAGGGTTACGGAGTACTGGTTGGGATGTGAAGCGTCGTTTCAATTCTTCGAAGGTGTCCATACATTCGGTTGACCAATCAAAGACCTTATCTTTCTTTGTTAATTCGATAAGGGGTCGGGCGATGTCAGAATAGTGGGAAATGAACGTGCGATAGAAGTTGCAAAACCGAGGAATGACCGAACATCTTTTACAGATTTCGGAGTTGGCCATTCGGCGATTCCTTTGGTCTTGGCAGTGTCCATAGCAACTTGTCCGGGCGAATTATCATTCGAGGTATTCCACTTCTTCTGCATCGAAGGTGCATTTCTCCGGTTTCAAGAACAATGTTCCTTTCGTATCTTCATCAAAACCCGTCTTGT
Organism: Suillus spraguei; assembly: GCA_016800925.1. Lineage (NCBI taxonomy): Eukaryota > Fungi > Basidiomycota > Agaricomycetes > Boletales > Suillaceae > Suillus > Suillus spraguei. The sequence continues at coordinate 352,054 of JABCPU010000025.1, forward strand.
CCGTTCGGTGTTCTGCCATGTTGTAGAGAAAATCAGGATATCGTCCATGTAGATAACCATCCATCCTTCATTGATTTCCTGTTGGAAGGTCGATTCATGTATGCTTGGAAAGTTGCTGGGGAATTACAGAGGCCAAAGAACATGACATTCGGTTCGAAGAGGCCGAATTCCATGTAAAGCGCTTTCCAGCGATCATCGGATGGATGCGAATATTATTATACCGGACCGGATATCCATTTTCGTAAAGAACTGTGCGTTGTGAAGGCGTGCGACAAGGGAAATAGGAAGTGGGAGCGGGTAAGCGTTCTTGACTGTCCAATCATTGATGTAGCGATAATCTTGACAGGGGCGCAATTCTCCACTCTTCTTTCCCACAAAGAAGAAGCCACTGGCTTGGGGTGACTTCGATTCTGAGATGAAACCTTTCGCAACGTTTTCATCAATAAACGTTTTGACGGCAGCGCGTTCTTTTTCCGATAGCGGGTAAACCTTAGACGTGCGAGGAATAAAACCGGTTTAGTATCGATCCGATGATCAATACCAGGGCGTTCAGGAGGTAGTTTGTTTAATCCGTCTTTAGCAAAGACATCTGCAAAGTCATGCAAATAGTCCGGGACCAATTCTTCGAAAGATTTCTTTTTCTTTTCTTTCTCATCTGTTGCGAATTCCTGAGCTTTATTGCTGTATTTCGGAGGAGGAAGGGAGATTGTGGAATAGTTGGGGAGTTGTTCGAGTCGGGAAGTTCCATCATGTGTGAGGGTGTATCCATGGATACTTCTTCGATGATTCTCATGCTAACTCCATCGATGTCATATTCCACAAGGAATTCTCCATCTCCAAGCTCGTAAGAGGAAATTTCACGTACTTCTGGTGCATGCCAGACATCTTGCATAGTGTTGAATTGGTCATCATCCTCTGTTGGGATCAACGAGGGCACGGGTTCTTCTTCATCGGGATTTCTTCAATGAAGTGAAGGAGTATGTTGAAGAGTTTTCGGAGGGACATAGAACTTGGATAATTTGGTACATTTGTATCTCGTCCAGGGATTTCTTCTTCTGCTTTTCTCTTCCCATACTTCTGTTCTTCTATTGGCCGTTGCTCAATAGGTTCTGGTCCGTCCAATACTCGGGCTCGGATTCGTTCTTGCACTTTTCTGCACGGGGAATTGGTGATACTGCTCGTGGCAGTTGTACACGGGGAGTAGGGTCTGTAGTACATGGCATTTGTACTTCTGGTTCGGGATCTTTAGGAATAGGGGAGTAACGAGGGATCTCGGAAGTTGGGAGTGTTGCCATTTCTTAGGGTGGCAATGGAAGCTGGGGGCAATCCATTCTTCTTCCGATCATATCCATGTCAATTTCAATTTCATCTGATTTGTTGTTCGAGGGAGGTTAATGTTTCAGCAGCCCAATCTATACTTGGGTTCATTGCGCGTAACCATGGAATCCCTAGAAGGATTTGATCTCTTCTTCCCAGTTTGGTGATATTGAATTTTCCCATACATGGTTCATTCATCAATTTTGACCACCAGGAGACAGTAGTGTGTGATTGGTCCTCCTTTGATAAGAGTTCCATCTGCTGTAGTAACTCGAAACGGTGTTTTGAGTTTTCATCATGTGATTTGATGGAGTTTCACAAACTCTTCGGAATAAACGTTCCTGCTGCGCCCGAATCATAACAGCGGTGGTGTTGATGGATTTAAGCGAGTACATGAGTGAAGGGTGATAGGGACACGAAGTTCTTTTATTTCACCTACAGCGCGTACAAGTCTTAGTAATACATTGGGAGAAACATATGTCGAATCTTTGTTTCTCCAATTAAAAATCCTCAACAATCCGCCTCACAGTTTCTTCGTTTCTTCTTCGTCCTGACTCGGCTTGTTGGAGCGGAGTCTTCTTCTTTCTGTCAGGACAATTATGAATGCGGTGTCCTGTCTTCTTGCATCCGAAGCATTGTCCCTTCTTCATGCATTCGGATCTCTCTATATCGAGATTCAATCGATGACCATTGCATTGGAGTCACGATTGGTGATGTATCGTGCATTTCCGTAGTTCTTCTTCTTCTGTTGTGGAGCATGACGTGTCCTCATGGCTTGAAGACGATGATGGGCATTGTCAATGGAAACGCATTGCAGCACAACGTCTCGGAATACTTCTGAGACATCTCCTAGTGCGAAAAGCTTTGTAAGGATACCCCAATTCAGGCCATCTTGGAAGAATTGGATCTTCGTTGCATTGTCGTGATATGAGCCTTGGCTGCAGGTGCCTCAAAGTCAGCGATGTAAGTATGGAGATCTCTGCTTCCTTGTTTGAGGTCCCTGAGTTTCGTGAGTGTGGTTCCCTTGGTATCTACTGGGTTGAAGGCTTCTTTGAAGCTTTTCATAAAATCCACCATTGTCCCATAACCAACTTTTTGTCCGGAGGTGTCGGTTGATTGAGCATGGTCAAGGAATTGCTCTTTCCAGGATTTGGCGTTTTTCTTGGTCATGAAGGATGTTATGAAAATAATCTTCTGCTTGTCGGTGGTGTAAAGCTTTTCGTTGATGTCGAAGCATAGATTGCATGACTGGATAAATTCGTGAGAGTTGTCACAATCTCCATCAAAACTGGTTGGCTGACCAATTTTGTATTCAAATTCTTTGGTCGTCATTTTGGTGATTTGTCTGGTGAGTTATACTTTCTCGGTGCCTACACGCGCTGTCTTGCTGTCCATTAGGGCTTATCAGGGTTTGGGGTTGAAGACTGGATAGTCGACGATCAGGTGGACTTTAATCTTTTGTTACGAACTGAGGTGGCATCACCAGCGACAGTGAAAAGACACAGTCGGTCTGCTGGGAAGTTCTACAATGTCCAGAAGAGGACAAGGTGAAAGTACAAGGAACGCGTTCCGAGTACGATCAAGGGTTCGGCCTCAAAGACAAGTCTAAGAGGTTCTACGAGAATAGAGACTAAGACTAAGGAGTGCTTAGACTTGAGGACGATTCAAGGACGACTTAGGTTGGAGACCTAAGCGAAGGATATTCCAGGTAAAACCCAGTAAGATTAAAGTAAGGTATACAAGCGTAATACAACATGCTTCAATAGGCCAATATGTGCGCACAGACCAAGGGAAACGTGGGAATGTAAGTGCGTATCCAAAGAAGGAAGGCAACTATAGTACAGATGCATTTAAGCATACGAGTCAGAGTCATGTTACGTAATATACAAGGTAAGGAGGCAGAAAATGAATAGGGGCACGTACAATTGTAACACCTCGTTCCACGAACCGATGTCCTTCCATGTCCTTGCCACGTCTGCATAGCTCCATTTGGTGCGTAGTTTGTTTCCTGTTCATTATCACTGATTCCATGGCAAGCGTTATTACATGTTGCCTCGTGCCACAGCACCTCGCGCTATGTATACTTACGGCGGTTACTACACTCCAGCGCTACTGATCTTGCCTAGAGTATTCTGAGTACATACAAATTAGGATATAAGCACCACGTACCCCACATGATAAAGCACCTGATTTTACACCATTGCACGTACTATAGGTCAGGATTATTGTCTAGCTCTGGATCAACCCAGTAGTGGACATAGTCTTTAAAGTTCCCTTATCGCTCATTAATACATCACGCTCGTTCTCCATTACCGCTGGACTCTTGACCATAATTCAGTGTATATCGAGATGACTGTGAAGGCATTCATCCTGACATAATTGATGAATATTATGGGGTCCATGGCCATACTGCAACTCAAAGGCAACACCAGACCGGAGCAGGACATCCCATGGACGAGGAAGACAGTGATGGTGATGAGGAACCTCAAAATATAGTACAGGCAATCAATGACCAGCAAAGGGACCATGTCCACCATGAAGCCATCAGTGTTCCATCACAAAGGAAACCTTTTGTCAATGATGAAACACACAGCAATTTTCTGCCGTTCTTGCCAAAGTTGTAGCCGAAGATATCACACCATGCCATTGCAAGCTGACCGCAGACGAGTGGGAAGGTAACAAATACCCGATTTTTGAAACTATCCCCATTGGTCGACAGGGATCCAAAGAGCTTCACGTTTCCCTTGCTGAATCAATATGGTTTAAGCGAGCAAAGCTATGGTGCCAAGCATTAGTGATATTGTCATATTTTTAGCTGCCAGTAGAGAGTGATGGTATTACTTGGTATTACTCTCTAGAGTGGGATATGTACCTGCAAATATGTGTACAGAATGTCATGTAGTTCTACCAGTGGTGATCTCAGAATTAGCTGCAAATATAAATATGGACACAATTTACTAAATAGCCTCACTTCAGGTCATTTCCGCCGCTTCCTCCTGAAGTCACGGTCTTTCTACACCCTCTTCCACTCACCACTGACTTCATGGATCCTGCTGGTGAGAGCGACGCTACCAATAGATGCATCTATTGTAGAGGTATCAACGCTAATAGTCAACCATGCAATTGTGAGGAATTTTTCGCCAAGTCACAGGACAAGGGTCATTGTGTGGAGTGTGGTCATGGCTGTAGCAAGCACCCTCGCAAGGTATCAGGCTACACACAAGAAAATGTCCAGGACGAACCTCGTCCAATTTCATTGGCCGCTGTCAAGAAGATATTGGATCAAATAACTGGTGCAAGTGTCGATGAAAAGCCATCCACCATGAGGCGAGGGAGCCTGCCACTCACCACTGCCCAAGAAGAAGCCATATCAACATTGTCTTCTACTCGGATTGCCAGTTACAATAAGTTGGCCAAGGGTCCTGTGCTGTCAGCTGGCTTGTGAAAGGTGCGAGATTGTCATATACCATACTTCTGATCTCAGATCTGACCATATCCGATCAGATCCGATTGATTCTATTTCCGTCCGGTCCACAGATCCTGTCTGGATCACCCATCCGAATGTGCCCACTTCTCGCACTCTAACTCCCTTGTGTATATCTGCATCTATCTCTTTTCATCATTCCTCCTGTTTCCAGTATTCCAGCTGTGTATACTTCCGTCCTGTGTCACTGATCTGTTACCTGTGTTTCATTTCCGATTCATGCTTACTGATCCGCTGCGCATTAACTAATAGACTTCCGTTACACTTCGTACATAGCCCTCGGTCCCGGACTTGTTGATTATCCATATTAGATACTTACAGTATATAAACCACTTGTAGATCTCCATAGAACCTTAGTTCGAATATCATCTTAGATTCTGCTCATTCTGTTTCCTCTGGACTTGAGTCACTTTCTGCTCTAAGTCATCTTCTGAGACTTGGGATTGATTCCTTTAGTCTATATCTCCGACTCTATCTTCGGATAGTCTACCTCTGTCAGTTTCTAGTTAGGAACCCATTCTGAAGCTAGCCTTAATCCTCATTCCATCCCTACGCTCTGGATAACCTTCAGATATACCATATCCGATACCTTCAAACATCCAGATCCATCATGCAACTCCTTCCGGATCTTCGGACGTATACCTACTCTCTGAAATAAGGGGCATTACTCGGAAAAGGGGCACAGTGCATGAACTGAGGCCAAAGCCCTTCGGATCTTTCACCCTTTGAGTACGGTCTTAACAGAGATGGGCCAACATCTAGTGCAGGAATTTACTTTATAACTTCTAGGATTGCAAAGAAACTAGCCCATACCCAGCTAGTCAAATGTGCCAGAGCACTGCCTCTAGTAATACCACAGCAACGACTACTGTGTTTCGAGTTGCATCAATCACCATGCTAACCTGTGGTGTCGATGTAAGTCAAGTAGCACCTTCAACGGATCAAACTTATACTATATTATTTGACAGAGGAATGGCTTTCTCAGAGAAACCAAAGCCCCAGGCAAGGGTGGGCAAAACGAGATACAGGCTATGAGGAACCATGGGTGCTACTTCGATTAGCAATTTAGAATCGATACTGGATGGACATATCCGATGATCATGAGAAACCTACATACCTGGTTCCCAAAGGTCTTCAGTCACCTGGATGGGCAAGTTGAGAAGCGAGCATCACAACTGCAAGCCACTCAAGAAGATAAACCTGTTTGGCGCCTCCTCAACAAGACTGGACTGATGTTGACGGTTGTTGATGTCGCATTTCCAACTGGAAGTGACCTTGCAAAACACAAGGAACAAGATAAAGCCAGTGTCAATGATTGTCATCTCTGGTTTGGTAGGTCCATGCATCTTTGTATTGCTTCAACATTCATGTGCTAACAAATTCATTTTTAAGTAACAAGGAATCAAGTCCCTGAGGACGTTTATGAATCCTGGAACATGCAACCTATCATAGCGGGTTCAGATTCTGAACATGACTGCAGTGACCAGCTTTTGTCCAACACGGACAGTTCAGTCCATGGCAAGTCAGACAATGAGCTTGCGAGTTCCTTAATGGAATTAGATCTAACCGACGACAAAGTCAAGCACTCAGTCCCCAAAGGTAAAATGAAAGCTAGATTGCCAAGGAGGACTAATCACAGTGAGTGCTCACTTATTCAAATTACACTAATCGTGCATGTTCTTACTACTTGTCACCTTCACAGTGAAAAGAGCTCTTTCTCCCGATGAATCACCATTGGGTGCAAAGGTAGTTGTTCAAAAGAACTAAAGAAAGGTTCATATTTGTCACTCCACCTGTCTTCCAAGTGTGTATTTGACATTCAGAAACAGCGAGTGATGCTAGCATCCCGCTATTCTTCATGGACTCAGGAAGTTCAAGCTCTGAGGCCCCTCCGTCAACCCAGCCTACTCAATCCAGTAGCCTCCATAAGTTCACCGTTCCGCTCACTCACGACTTATTATTTAATCTGCACCATTATCACTAGAAACGGCCTCATTTTGCAGTCAAGTGCCTGCTGTCGTCCTGCAACTCAAGAACAAATTATCATCTCCACCTGAATTCGTGTCAGTCAGTAAGGACAATGTCGTGTGGTGCAACAAACCAGAAGATGATGACCCCTTCACACCGGAACATATTAATCCTTGAGACTCCTGTTATATCATGACTCAGAACCCTGCTACCTTTCTCATCTGAAGACTCAGAGTTGCCATACTAGTCTTCCACCATCATCTGGCTGCAACCACAACCAGGTCCAGGTCTATTGTTTGAGCAACAGGCCTGCTAATTCCATTTCTTGTTCCTCCTTGTGCTTTGCAGTACATACCATTAATCCCATCCAACACTCATCACATCTTCCCATACTCCTACCTCGCATCCTCACAATGCATCACCTACTAATTATATATTGCAATCACTTGATTTCACTCATTACTTTGCACTATTTGTTAAATGCTGAATGTGTCACTTCCCGAGCGCTGGTCAGATGTGATCGGGTTTCTTATGCCAGTGAGACTTCCTACATGGACTCATAATAACATTCATTTGTCGTCAATTGGAGTTTGATGTTAGTAGTGCAAGCATGAGCGACCCAACACAACCAAACAACAGATTGAGTTAACTTTCAAGGGCCATCTTGAATGTCCAACTTCAACAACATTAATATTACTAGTATGTCTGAAAATGATGTCCCAACTCGACACCCAATCTTTTATTTTCAGGCTTCAAGTCATGTTTTTCAGGTGAGTTTTTTTCATTATTGAATCATTCCTTGTTTGAAAGCCATGCTGGAAGGTCAAGAATGTACTGTACAGACTCTGCAAATCAATCTTGTCGACATATTCCAATGTTTTTCACGATATGGATATGTTTGCTGCCACACAGGATGGACAAATAGAACTGGATGGAATGAGTGATGATAGGCCTATCCACCTCAACGGACTGTCCCAGGACGCATTTGAATTGTTTCTTGAACATACTTTTGGAAGGTATGTCAATATATTGTTTATGCTCCTTACTATTCAGCCACTGAACTGCTTGTAGAGTGCGCACTGGTCCTTATGCTACTGACGAGCTCTTAAAATTACTCCACTTTTGCGACATGTATCAATGCCGCCATGCACGAGAATTTGTCATGCACTGCATATTTTCTGCATGTTTCCACTTCCACCCAGCTCAGTTGATTAACCTGGCCATCAAATACCATGTCCACTCGATCTTTCCTTTTGCTTTCCAGCTACTGGCAGAAACACCCGTTACTGAAATTACACACACACCAGGAGCTGATGGGACATGAGGTATTTTTGAACATTGTTTATGTTCAAGCAGCACTCGATAATCATTGTCGGATCATAGCTGCGGAGGAGCCAAAAATCTTGATGCACTCAAGTGACTGTCAAGACCTGATGGGTTGTAGTGAGGATTGGCATGCTATTTGGTGGAATGGAATGGGCTGGTTCCTTCTCAATGGCAGGAATCCACAACCATATGGTGATGCCCTCAAGCGCTTCAAGGAACTGTTGTTTGGAAGGTTAGTGAGGGTTGCAAAGAACTAATGTTCAAGATTCTGGATGAAGAGCCATGTTTTGTCATGCTGAACATTTTGCTTCTGAAGCTTGTCGCTTTCTAGTCGAAAAGTTAGTTTTCGAGCCCTAGTTTTACTCATGTTTAGTACCGCTAGACTTTATCTATGCACTCATCATACTTGTGAACAATGTGGCCTTAGGTCGACCAGCTTTTGAACATCGTAACGGGAGTCTATACTCACTGCCAGTGTCACGGTGCAGCCAAAGCTCTTCATGGACGAAAATGCACTGGAGGTTTGAATAAAACGCACAAGCCCTGAATTGAATGTGCAAGCTCTGAAATAAAACTGAATTGAACGCGCAGTGCGGGGGTACAACGCGCATGCTGCGGAACAGTGCGGAACGCGCAAATAATAAATGTGCAGATATAACGCCATACAAAAGTAGACAAACACAAATTGAGGAGATGAGTGGGTACTCAGGCGCAATAAGAGCCATCAATGAGGGCCGGCTAAATGCGAGATATGGTAATGCATCAGCCTGACTAATGCATTGAGGTAACCCAAAATATCTCAGATTGATGCATTAAATTGACTATCATCGTTAATACATTATACTTGTCTGGTAACTATCATATAATATTGCATTATGATGACACGGTAGCCTCGCTGATAGCCCATTTCTTCTGATCAGCATCATTGCTTGTGTATGTCTCATATGCACTATCTTCGATTCTTCTCACTGGCATCACACAGAATCTATTCCATTTGTCTCTTTGACAGATACAGTGAGTATTGTGCAACCATCTCGTTCCTATCCAATGGATACATTCATAATATGCGGGGTGAGTGAGACTTTGTTTAGGCATCCAAATCACTTCAACTGCGAGCAACAGTATTAATTCTCATGAGATGTACACTGTACGCAAGCTGTAGGTCAGGGTCCTAGTCCTCCGAGATCCTCAATCGGCCAGTCGCTAGTCACTGCTGAAGTAAACTGAATCCCGCAGATGGTGCGACAATTACTGGCTCTAATTCAAGTAAATAAATATCACAGATTATACACAATCCATCTACGGCCACGGCAATGATCACCAGTATCCATCAACTACGCGCGCACCAATCCGAGATTTCCTTGCTGCAACCTCACCACAAATCCATTCACTTCCTCAGTCTCCATATTATTGACATTGTGCTCCGGATGCATGACTCTTCGCCCGTTGATTTGGTCCAGAGCGAGCTTCAGCTCTTCCTCAGCCCCAGACAACTCCTCGTCGCTTTTTGGACTCGTGTGATTGAAAGTCTTCGAGACAATGCTTTGAATAGCCTGCGGATTCATGAGCGGGGCTGAAGCATCAAACACTTCCTTCGGGAGAATTGCTTTCGAAGCCGCTGAAAGGCTGTTAGGCGATGTGGGGTTGAAGCACTTGCCGCAGAACTCCAGTGCATTCTGAAGCTCTTCCGCACTCAACCGGCTCCCCATCTCCGATGCACCCTGGATTACTGTATGGAAACAACAGTCAGTATTTTCAACATTGCCAATGCTATACGATGATAGCAGTACCTGGTCGAATAGCAGCGAACGCCCGATCATAGTTATCCTCATCGATGTCGTTCAGGATATCGAGTTTCGTCGATCGTATTTGGTTGATAGGCACTCATCACCACTATTTGGAATCTATACGGATCACCATGGCACTATGATCAGGAAGAGAAAATGCATATACTGATGGACGAACCTCGTGTAACTCAACGAAAAACCTCTTTGTGTGCCATGCAGCTGCATCGACTTCTGAACAATCTCCTCGAATTGAGGCGCATATAGATACCGTCGCAGATAGTCCGGAGGTCATCGCGAGGTGTATCCCGGAGGAGAAGAATGGATCAATGAACGCTGAAGGGAGATTAGTTCTATCATATAGACAACGAAGACATTCAAGTTCGTACCACCAGCGTCCCCGACCACGCGGAAGCCAGGTCCTCCGTAGCTCGAAGCGGAGTAGCTGTAGTCGGACGCTGATCGTATCAATGGCTCGAGCTCCCCAGGTTGTCCCCCAACAACCTGCTTTTGTACTAGCTTTGCGGGTCCGAGGAGCTCGACTAGTCCTGGGGCAGGGCTGCAGAAAGCCTATAGCGTTCTTCCATAGAACTGCCCTTCAAGGCACGGACCCTCTCGTTGTACATATCTTGATTCATAACGACGCCGACGGAAGTCGTTCCATCGTGCAGAGGGATAACCAAGCCCAGCCGGATTCGTCTGGTGCACATTTGCTCCGTCAACACACCATCGCCGCTGACAACACGATACGCACCGCTCAGTGTCTCGAACCAGGGGGCACCCTCTCTTGTGGTATTCAGGCCGTATGAACGGCTCCTGTCCAGTAACCCCACAAAGCAATGTTCTTCAATGACGCATTGACATGACGGTTGCGCAAGTGTTTGGTCGACATCAGTCCTGCGCGACCGGATGCATCGACAAGATAGTCGAACGAAATCTCTCCGGTTTCTCCATCCGCAGAGCGTAGCCATTCGGCGGCCACGGGCCTGGAAGACTCGGTCGTAGAGAAGCGGAGGGATTTCACGCTCGTTTGTTCAAACACCTTCGCTCCGCAGGATGCCGCATGGTCGAGCAACAACTTGTCGAATTCCGAGCGCACCTAGCTGGAGCATTAACTTTGAAGAAAGGAAAGGATATCAAGTACATACCACGTTCCACACCGAGTTGAAGTGCCCAAGCCCAGCAAAAGTCCGTGTCTGAAAGTAGGTGAGCGCCTGTTCGGCTAATTGCTATCATCACCATGACTCACATCCTTCCCGTTTGAATTGATTGAACTTGATCGCCAGCTCCGGGCTATTGACGACAATGCATCATTGGGTCTTATCATTCGAGAACACTTCGGTCGCACCTTGTTTGGAAACCCATCTCGACCACTTTTTTCTCCACGGTCGATGAAACTTCAGATAGTGACGAACCAGAAGGAATTAAGCTCTCCCCGATGTGATACCTGCATGGTAACGGTTAAAATGGACGCCTGAATACTTTGGAAAAGTCTATTACCGAGGAAACTGGGCAGCCTCCAACAACACGACGTCTAACCCTTCCCTGGCGAGGGCCGAAGCAGCAAAACTGCCAGAGGGACCTCCGCCGATGACAAGGATTTGAGCATGCTGGCATGGACGTCAGTCGTGCTAGCGAATGTGCTCGGAATGACCAACCTTTGGAATTTTGTGAGGACATGTCGAGTGCTACTGGGTGTGTATGAGAAATTGATAATGCTCATCGATGCTCTGAGCTTTGAGCTTTTATACTAAACGCGTCTGAGCACATCAGGTCAAGCCTCGGCCTGTGTCAGGAGGCGAATCTCAGCTCCAGGGCAACTTCCTACAGCGCTTGCAGCGTGGGAGCCCTTTGTCGGGGCTGGACATCTCATCTCAGCAACCGGGGATGAGGTCAATGAATGATAGACTACAGTCGGTCCTCTGGAGGCGCTGTGGTTGTCAGGTGGTTATTGAGGTTGTCTATCAGTTTGACGTATTTATGTTACAGTCGCTCCTCTTTTTTAGCATAGGCGCTTGTGGTTGTCATCTGATAAAGTGGTTCAGAATTACATCTTCAGGGAGAGGGCTACCCACTACAATAGTCTTACCTGGCCAATGATTGCCTGAGCTGGACTGAATATCTTCATATGCGTCACTCAGTAAGTTCCCAGTCAACCAGTGTAATTGCATTGCTCGCCGACGAGAAGGCAGTGAAAGCTCTGTTTAAGCCGGCACCTGGTGATACAACTGTCAATGTTTCATTCAGTAGAAGTAGAACTAATGGTATTTCGTCATGTTTTTTTCCTGATCGTTACAAGATACAGCAATTAGTGTATATAGCTATAGCATAGAGAAGGATTGGCGTGCGCGGCAGTCTCGTACAACTGGTACGAGCGAGAATGATGATCAATCGAATTCCCTAACAAAAGAAAAAGTCGCTAATCTTGTTGGTCTTCATGAATGCACCCACAGTAATCAGACTGGACCTCAGGCTGATGGCAGGTCTAATGAGACTGGCTTTTAGTTGTAGCCACAGCCACGGTTAGCTTGTTGTGGAGCAACAGCAAACATAGGCGCTCAGCGCTCAACGCTAGCTTCTTTTGTAACTTACATGTGGGAGGTACTGGACCAAAACCAGGCCACAAGGGTGGAATGTGATGGAATGGAAAGAATCCACACTAAACACGAGTCTAAGGGTGGACTTGGCCCAATCAGCAAAACCATTGAAAATGAACGCTTAACTTGCGCGCGTTACGAGTGCTTACGACTTCACTAGTGAACTCATGCGATTGGTGGAATGCTGAACACCTGGTAATATTGCTCACCGCATTTGCTCAATAAAACATAAATCCAAAAACAGACATTACGAACGCTTGACTGAGCTAAAAAGCATATGCACATGTGCATCTTATGAGTGCTTTCGGACCATTTTACTGATGGCCTTGCAACACTGAATAAAAGTGAGATAGCTGCAGGCACAGGCGGTGGAAAAACATACTGTTTTGCTTCTATGCTCCATTGGTTCAGAGAAATAGGTAAAAGGTGTTGTCATGCGAACACTAAGAGCAGGTTGCGTGAGGATGATGGAGCTTGAGAGCGATTTGATACGGTT